>JARQAB010000025.1:4119500-4683215 GCA_036172955.1 Meloidogyne arenaria
AGTGCAATTGACCAAGTGTCGTAGGGTTCAGGCAATAGGGTTCCCCCAGGCAATCAAATTTCACCAGGCATTTTTGGTTTAGAGTCTGTGACGATCCGATTAAAAATTGCCTCAGGCAAAGTAGACCAAAGTGCAATTGACCAAGTGTCGTAGGGTTCAGGCAATAGGGTTCCCCCAGGCAATCAAATTTCACCAGGCATTTTTGGTTTAGAGTCTGTGACGATCCGATTAAAAATTGCCTCAGGCAAAGTAGACCAAAGTGCAATTGACCAAGTGTCGTAGGGTTCAGGCAATAGGGTTCCCCCAGGCAATCAAATTTCACCAGGCATTTTTGGTTTAGAGTCTGTGACGATCCGATTAAAAATTGCCTCAGGCAAAGTAGACCAAAGTGCAATTGACCAAGTGTCGTAGGGTTCAGGCAATAGGGTTCCCCCAGGCAATCAAATTTCACCAGGCATTTTTGGTTTAGAGTCTGTGACGATCCGATTAAAAATTGCCTCAGGCAAAGTAGACCAAAGTGCAATTGACCAAGTGTCGTAGGGTTCAGGCAATAGGGTTCCCCCAGGCAATCAAATTTCACCAGGCATTTTTGGTTTAGAGTCTGTGACGATCCGATTAAAAATTGCCTCAGACAAAGTAGACCAAAGTGCAATTGACCAAGTGTCGTAGGGTTCAGGCAATAGGGTTCCCCCAGGCAATCAAATTTCACCAGGCATTTTTGGTTTAGAGTCTGTGACGATCCGATTAAAAATTGCCTCAGGCAAAGTAGACCAAAGTGCAATTGACCAAGTGTCGTAGGGTTCAGGCAATAGGGTTCCCCCAGGCAATCAAATTTCACCAGGCATTTTTGGTTTAGAGTCTGTGACGATCCGATTAAAAATTGCCTCAGGCAAAGTAGACCAAAGTGCAATTGACCAAGTGTCGTAGGGTTCAGGCAATAGGGTTCCCCCAGGCAATCAAATTTCACCAGGCATTTTTGGTTTAGAGTCTGTGACGATCCGATTAAAAATTGCCTCAGGCAAAGTAGACCAAAGTGCAATTGACCAAGTGTCGTAGGGTTCAGGCAATAGGGTTCCCCCAGGCAATCAAATTTCACCAGGCATTTTTGGTTTAGAGTCTGTGACGATCCGATTAAAAATTGCCTCAGGCAAAGTAGACCAAAGTGCAATTGACCAAGTGTCGTAGGGTTCAGGCAATAGGGTTCCCCCAGGCAATCAAATTTCACCAGGCATTTTTGGTTTAGAGTCTGTGACGATCCGATTAAAAATTGCCTCAGGCAAAGTAGACCAAAGTGCAATTGACCAAGTGTCGTAGGGTTCAGGCAATAGGGTTCCCCCAGGCAATCAAATTTCACCAGGCATTTTTGGTTTAGAGTCTGTGACGATCCGATTAAAAATTGCCTCAGGCAAAGTAGACCAAAGTGCAATTGACCAAGTGTCGTAGGGTTCAGGCAATAGGGTTCCCCCAGGCAATCAAATTTCACCAGGCATTTTTGGTTTAGAGTCTGTGACGATCCGATTAAAAATTGCCTCAGGCAAAGTAGACCAAAGTGCAATTGACCAAGTGTCGTAGGGTTCAGGCAATAGGGTTCCCCCAGGCAATCAAATTTCACCAGGCATTTTTGGTTTAGAGTCTGTGACGATCCGATTAAAAATTGCCTCAGGCAAAGTAGACCAAAGTGCAATTGACCAAGTGTCGTAGGGTTCAGGCAATAGGGTTCCCCCAGGCAATCAAATTTCACCAGGCATTTTTGGTTTAGAGTCTGTGACGATCCGATTAAAAATTGCCTCAGGCAAAGTAGACCAAAGTGCAATTGACCAAGTGTCGTAGGGTTCAGGCAATAGGGTTCCCCCAGGCAATCAAATTTCACCAGGCATTTTTGGTTTAGAGTCTGTGACGATCCGATTAAAAATTGCCTCAGGCAAAGTAGACCAAAGTGCAATTGACCAAGTGTCGTAGGGTTCAGGCAATAGGGTTCCCCCAGGCAATCAAATTTCACCAGGATTAAAAATTGCCTCCCCAGGCTAAGTTGACTAAGGAAGCCCAGCGTAGGAATCCAACTACAATATTTAAAAAAAAATTAAATATTTGTTTTTGATAGACTCAAGTGTTTCATTGACTCAAGTTTTTGCCAAATCATTAAAAAAAGATTACGACACTCCCGATTCCCAGGACGTCTCCGTTCCAAGTACTAAGGAAGCCCAGCGTTGCTTAACTTGCCAGATCGGACGGGATGGCGTGCTTTCAACGCGGTATGGTCGTAATCAATGGGTCGTCAATTTCTTAATATTTAAAACAAATTTCGCTGAGGCAAAGTGGGCGTGGCTTTTCGATGATCGCTGCTCGCGGGAATGGTTTAAAGGAAAAAACAAATTGGGGTAATCTAGAAACTCGTGGAGAGAAATAAGAGGATTAAAAAATTTTTTGAAAAATTTAAAGTTTATTATTATAATAAGCTTTGTTTTTTGAAGAATAAAGTTTATTGTTATTATAATCTTAATTATTTTTTAAAATTTTTAAAGTTTATAACAATTAAACTTATAACAATAAACTTGTAACAATCCTTTTATTTACTCTCGCTGCAAAATTAATTTGGCTCCTGGCAATTGTCAGAAATTTAGCCTATTATAGCTTTTGTGAATCATCTATAATTATAATTAATTATTTAGATTTCTTTTGCAAAGTATATTTAGTATGTTATCAGCTGTCATTAATTTTTACTTTTCAGATTATTT
Organism: Meloidogyne arenaria; assembly: GCA_036172955.1. NCBI lineage: Eukaryota > Metazoa > Nematoda > Chromadorea > Rhabditida > Meloidogynidae > Meloidogyne > Meloidogyne arenaria. Next base: position 4,122,236 of record JARQAB010000025.1, read on the forward strand.
CGGGATTTTGAATTATAAAATAATCAGTTTAATCATTATTAATGACAGCTTAATTACCAGCAGTCTCGGTAATTACAGCTCTGCTAACTATCTAAATAAAAGATATCTGGTTGATCCTGCCTGAACTGATGTGTTTATTTCAAAGATTAAGCCATGCATGTATAAGTTTAATCGTTTATCGAGAAACCGCGAACGGCTCATTACAATGGCCATGATTTACTTGATCTTGATTATCTAAATGGATAACTGTGGAAAAGCTAGAGCTAATACATGCACTAGAGCTTTGTCCTTACGGAAAAGCGCATTTATTAGAACAAAACCACGCGGCTTCGGCTGCTTCTTGTTGACTCAGAATAACTAAGCTGACCGCATGGCCTTGTGCCGGCGGCGTGTCTTTCAAGCGTCCACTTTATCAACTTGACGGGAGCATAATCGACTCCCGTGGTGGTGACGGATAACGGAGGATCAGGGTTTGACTCCGGAGAATTTTTGAGTTCAAATCAAAGCCAAACTTCTTTTATATGTGATTAAAAATATCTAAAAATAAATTTGCATTAACTAGTTAAAAATATGATGAAAATAACTTTAAAAAACATTTAATCGGAAAAGTCAACGAAAAATAATTTTTTTAAAATATTTATTTCGCCAATAATCAAAATTTTTTATATTTTTTTCCTCTCAACTTCTTCTAAGCTTCCATTTTTCTTATTTTAACAGAAACAATCTTCCCATCTTTCCCTTCTTCATTGCAAAACGAGAATCTCACATTTGGATTGTAAATATTCTCAAGTTGATATTTTGTATATTTAACTCCATTTAATTGTTTAGTAGTTTCAACCTCTTCAGCTCTTTCATTTAATTCAAATTTTGTAGGTGAAGAATAATACAAGGTAATATTAGCCAGCATTTTTGAACAATCTTTGGCTGTTGATATATGCTTAAATTTAAATTAGTTTAATTTGAATTGATTTAATTTGAAATGATTAACGGTCTGTATCCCGTCAATGGATTTTGGTGATTCTTTGGTTTGTAACCTCACTCCCTTTTCCTTCCTCAAAGTACAAAAATGGTCGGCACTATCTGAGGTCTTTGCCCAGGGTTTTTGTCTGTATCTAGGCCCAGAGTAAAGAACAGTGATTAATTTTGGTGTCATTCGACACAGCTCGACGAGTTCAACTAAGACTGACTGACCATTTTTTAATACTTTTGGGAAGGAAAAAGGAGTGAGGGGTACGAACCAAAGAATTACCTGAATTTTTTCAGTATAACAAGATTAATGCCAACTTGTTGTGAATTTCAAGGGCTTTTGATAAGCACTAAATGAAAGTTCAAAACAGATAAGGTGATGAAAATTTATTTTTTAAAATGTCTTTTCTTATTTTACTTGTGTCAGCATAAAAAGGGGGGATTTTCCAAAACTTTTGAGAAAGTGGAATTAAAAAACTAATTTTTTGCTAAACTTAATTTTGAGCCATATTATTATTACAGAAATGTTTAAAAAAAATGATTGGTTATCAGATCAAATAAATTATTACAGAAACATGTAGAGTGAATGAATTCAGCCTCACTTTTTCTGGGATGAAAAAATGAGAAGAAAAAATGTGCCAAATTAACTATTTTTTACCTAGTATATATCAGGCATGTCACGGGTTGAGAAAATTGCTGGGTTTCGGGCCAGGTTTTCAAATTTTTCTTCGGATCGGGCCAAAAAAAGGCAGGATTTCGTTTATCGGGTTTCGGGTAACCTGTGAAATCCCTGCTATATATTATATTTCTCCCAATTAAAACTCACCTTGATTATAATATTATAAAGCCTTCCCGTCTTAACATTTCTTACACGAATTTTTGGTAATTTATTGCCTCCACTAACTAAAATATTGAATAAACGTTGAACTTGAATGTCATCCAAATTGATGCAAAGATATTCAGAAATTGTCAAATGATTCGAAACAAATTTCCAAACATTTCCAAAAGAAGCGTCGTTGGACGATATTTTCGGTTTTTGAATATTAAATAAAAGTTTGTCGTTGTCAAACAATAAATTAATTAATTCGGGATTAAAAACAATTTTATCAATCAAGGCATATTCAAAAACACACTCGGAAAGTTGCTCCAGCCAGTAACCAACAATAACCATTTTTTCAACATTTTTTGGAAATATTGGCAATTTAATAATATAATAACGAGGTCCATTGTCCAATAAATACTCAGAGGTTCTCTCAATATAAACAAAATATTTGCTGCCATATGAAGAAACGTTTTGAGAATAATATAAAAATACGGGAACGAGTCTGTTGATAATGTTCTGATACTGAAAAAATGTAAGGGTAAAATTTATGTTCGTACCAGAGCTGCGTCGAAATAAAAATATCTTCGAAAATCGGAAATCGAAATTTTTAAAAAATTCGAAAATCGGTAGAAAAAAACGTCGAAAATCGAAATTTCGACGCAGCTCTGGTTCGTACGACTCCACCTTATTTCTGATAATATGCCCCCTAATATGCCCAATACCCCGACAATTTCATGATATACTCTTTGATAACAACCCTTAAGGTAATTTCAAGTTCATATCCCCCCCCCTCCCCTTTTTTTAATTTTTCAAGATAAACTTAAAAAATACTGAAAAACTGAAAAAATATAAAAGGTAAAATGGTACTTATGGGTTATCTCATTCAGTTTTTGCGGACATTTTTGTAAAATTTTAAACCCCTGTAACTCCGTTCAAAGATGTCCCCATGGACGATTCGGTATGACCCGAATTAGCTCGAGGTTCTCTATCTATACATTGATTATTTTTTACATCCTAAACAAAAAAATTGACTGGAAGAACCTCGAGCTGAGTAGAGCCTCATCCAACGTTGGAATCAGGACAAATTTTTGCTCAGCTCTGTTTCTTGTTGAATTTGACACAGGGAAAATTGAGTGAAACAGAGGAAGAAAAACGACCATTTTTTACAAAAATGTCCGCAAATACTGGCTGGGATAACCCACAAATCCCTTTAGGATATTAAAAAGAAAAAAACCCCAGAATCTAATTTTTACCCTCTTCTTAAAAAAGGCTGGCAGTTTATATCCAACAACTTCAGGGTCAGGTTCAATCAATTCATATGAAACAAATTTTGGAAGATTATCATTCTAAAATTTAAATTTTTTTTAAAAATTAATTTATTCCAATAGAACGGCCCCCAGTTTGAATGTGTGGGAGACGGGCATTATCGCCGTTTTAGTATTTGGGGCACATTATGGGGCCATAACTTTCTTGTTTTCCTCAGATTTGAGTAATTCTCATAATTCGAAAGGTCTCATAATTCGAGATGCAGCACCCACACATTCAAATGGGGGCCTTTCTATTAGAATAAATAGAAAATATTTACAATTGAAAGTTTATTGAATTTCATTCGGAAGCACAATTCTTCCTCATTTTCGTTGATTAAATTGTAAAAGTAAATATTTGTTTGTTTAAAAGAAGTTAATTGATTAAAATTGAGGCATTTTAATACATCCAGTTTTGCTTGATTTGGAAGAGAAAACATTTTTAATTGTCTAAAAATAGGGAAAAAATTTTATTGAGATGTACTAAAGATCAACAAAAGTGGACTATTTTTGAGTAATTTTATTGGTGATATTTGGGTCTCGAGAACTAAAAAAGGTCTCGAAAAAAGGTCTCGAGACTAATTCGAAAGGCCCCCACACATTCAAATAATAATTTAAAATTAACTTTTTGAGAAGTTAAAACAAAAATGAAAGGAAAAAGAGAATTAGGGCCAAAAATTTTCCAGCAAGTTATGGCCTTGCGCCGTTATGGCCGCGCGTCTACATGGGCATGTCCTCACTATGAAAGCTTTCTGAATAAATGAAAAATAAAAACAGAAAAATGGGAAATTGAAAGAAATGAATGAGAAATTTTTTTAAAATGAAAAATTAAAAAATAGGTAGTAAATTTTAGGATGGTCATCTTAATAAATAAACAAAAAAAGGAGTGGCAAATAAATGTTAGAAAAGCAAATTTTATTTGTAAGTTAAATTCATCGTTTTCTCTTTCTCATTGCCTAACTACATAAATAAAATGAAAGTCGATTTTTTAAAAAAGAGCGGGCATTCTTTCTTTCAAATAAACAAATTTCGTTTGTAGTAAAATGGAATGTATGTATGTACTAATTTTTAAATGATAGAGAAAAATTGGGAAAATTGTATTTAATCCTCTGATTGAATGCCAAAATGAAATAGTAGAGACAAATAGAGAAGAGACTGCAGGAAAAACTATCTAATCTCTAACGTGCGAAATTTATTATTTAAAATTAGGAAAACAGTTTTGGTGTGGAAAATGAGAGTCCAAAATACTCGTTAAGATGTAGAAAATGATTTTTTTGAAAAGACTTGCCCCAGTTTTTTTCGATTTGTTGAATCAGATGGATGACATGTGATTTGGGGGAGTGGGAGGGATATCGAGGGAGTAGGAAGGGATCGAGGATCTGGGTGTTTAAAAAATGGATACAAAAGGATTTGAGTGATTAAGGGAGATATATGGATTTAGAGAGATTAAAGAGGATGAAAGGGTCTTGGAGGGATTAAGGGTGATATCGTTTCGAACAAATTTATGACTAGGACTCGGATTTTTTTATCTTAAAAGCTTAAAAATAGGTTTATCCACTTCTTTTGAGCAAATGTCTTCTGGTTCATCTGTCTGTGGGTCTTTTGTCACTATTCCAGTCTTGGCTCCGAGTCTTGGGTCATGGAAAATTTTCGTTTGGGCATCATTAGTTTGAATAAACTTCGGATTTCCTCCATGAATTCCATCCAACCTGCCTAAGATATTCAATCAATCATAATATGGTGACGGACTCGGCTAAATCTCCGGATATAACGTCCAATATCCAACCAAAGATTTCCATTTATAGGACTTTTTTGGATGCTGATCTCTACGAATAATAGGAAACGTGGGGAAATGTTGGAATGTCTGACCATAAAAACCAGCGATGTAAAGGTGGTGATGAAAAAAAATAAAAAATCACTTTTCAAATCCTTTTCTACAATTAACTTCAACCAAATTCCCCCACTATTTACCTTAGAAATCATAAAACAAAATTAATTTTTAAATATCATATTTATCAAAATCGAGGGAATAAATGTCGATTAGATAAAAATAAATCCGAGGGTCAACAATATCGGATTTTTAGACTAAGCTAAATATAAAAATAAATATAGAATCAAATCAGAAATAGAAAAAGTCGGCGGTTCTTGTTAACTTTTCGGATATCCAATAGAAATCCAAATCAAAAATTTAAGATATCCTGACTTTTTCAGACTCCATATGTACGGAACCTCCAACTCAAGTTACCGTATTTTCTCGATTAATTCCCCTCCCTCAAATAATTCCCCCTCTTGATTAATTCCCCATTCTAGAGTTAAGTTGATGGAGCTGAACAAGGAAGAATAATTCCCCACCCCAAAATCCCCTACTGCAAAGTCAAATGCCAAAACTCGAATAATTCCCCGTCCGACGTATGGGTTGAAATATTAATTCCCAAGGGGTATTAATCGAGAAAATACGGTACATTTAAAAGGTGTCCTTATATTGGATGTATACAAAAATGCAATTTATTTCAATGTTGGACATTTGTAGTTAATATTCTCATCATTTCAAGCTTTAGTTCCATTATTGGTGAAATTCTTCTGAACAAAAGTAAGAGTCCATTTCCTTTTACGTTTATCCTTAACGCGAGTAACCACAGCCTCAGCAACTTTATCCATTGAATTATTTTTTCCAATAGGGCAATATAATCCAAAAGTTTCATTTTTATCAAAATGCTTGTAAAAATCCTTTGAATGAACCCACAAGGGATAATTGGAATTGCAACTGATGACGTCATTTATTTTGACGCATGATGGAAGAACTCGATTAATTCCAAAGTCGGGGGCTGTTTTAAAATTAATTTTATTGTTCTACTACCTACTTCTGCTGTAGTATACTTACAAATTTTGCAGTCCATTACATTTCCAGTATAATTCAAGAGCAATCCTGGAAGAGTAAGTGCACCAACAACAATAACTCTAACCCAGTTTGGAAGGCAGCAACAACAAGTATCGGTCCTGTCACTAAAATTTGGCCTGTCTTCTTTATAAGATGGTCTATCTCTTTCATATTGTAATAATTTTCTGCTGGGTTTTATGATAGCAGAACTGTTGAATTATGTTTATATTAGTTAAAATTTAACTAATAACCTTGTTTCTTTTGTGTTAAGCTGAGAAGTATCAATCACAACTTAAAAATTTTAATTTTGTTATATTAAAATCATTAAGGGCTAGGCTCTTTCAAATGTGGTAACACTTGTATAATCAATTTTATACTCCAACATTAAGCTTACTCCCTCTATGGTTCTCGATTTTCAGGGGTCTGAAAATCCGGGAAAAATGTTAAAGTGAGCCATTTTTCGTAATTTTGTAGTAATATTTTATCTCCTCACATCTTTTTAGATCAGAAAAACGTGTTTGAATGTGTTGATGAGTCGAAACCTTACCATATTAATGGATAATAAGCTTTATTATTCTTGATAAGGGAGAGCCAAATATAATAAATACCTTCCTCCACACACTCTTCCTCACAATCCTCTTCACATTGCTCTTCAATCTCTGGCTTACTCCCAAGCATTTTCTCTTCGTTTTCTTCTGTCAGTCCTTGTAGAACCGAAAATCTATTTGAAGTATCCACTTTTCCCGTTTTTCCTAGACCATTGACTTTCTCTTTGTGCGTGTTTTTTGGATTTCCATAGAAAGGAATATTCGAGTATTTTACACCATTGACATTTTCATACGATGCCGGAGCCATTTCGCCAACATTTGTTGTTGGTTGAATTGGGGCAACATTGGACGGCAAATTTGCTCCTTTAAAAAAGTTTTGTAATCGACAATTTAGGTAGTATAGCAACACCAAAATCCCCACCTTCAATCCCATTAGAAACCAAGCAAAGGAATAAAATAAAAAATATTTTTAACTTCATTCAAAAGAATTTTAACTCAATATTAATTTAGACGTTAAGAAAATTTACTCGAAAAAAATTTTAAAAATAAAATAATGAATGTTTGGGTAGCAAATAAAGTCTTTTAAACAAATTTTATTAATAAAGAATACAAAAAAGTGCTAAAATTTATTAAAAAATTTTTATTGCCGGTCACAAAATCATGAGTGTATTTTAAATTTGCCCTTTACAAACCGGATTTAAAAATTAGCCCTTTTTGATTCCTTGTGATTTTCAGACCTTTTTCCTTTGAAAGGACATCCCTTTCTTATACCCACCTTCAATGACTTCGACAATCAGCTAAAGAAATAAAACAAAAATTATTTTTAACTTCATAGGGGGTCAAGAATAATTATTCGAAAAAAAATTTTTAAGAATAGAGGGATTTTAGGCAATCCCGGAGAATAGGGGTTTCTTCGAAAAATAAGTTTAAAAATAAGAAAAAGGATTTTTCTAGGGTAAAAAAATATGCTGATTACGAATCTGAGCTCGGATTTTGAAAAAGTCGAATCCCGAACCCGAATTCGGAATTTGACCCCGGACATTGTCGGACATTATACAAAATGGTCAGTCTTTCATATGCAGGTAGAACTAATCGAGATGCATCGAATGACACCAAAATCAATGAAATCCGACGTGGTTGGACCGAGATACAGACCCCGGAATATTGCAAAACCATAGGGGTGATTTTTTGGAGTAAAAAAAAGTTTATGCAAATGATACCTCATTCGAAAGAACTCGTCGAGGTGAGTCGAATGACACAAAAATTACAGTGATCCATCAAGTTTTGACAAAGTTATGCCATAAGTCGCCGACTCCTACAGTACTCCCATAGGTATACTTTATGTCATAACTTTGTCGAAACATGTCCAATCACGTTGATTTTGGTGTCATTCGATGCAGCTCGACGAGCCCTTTCGAACGAGCTATCATTTGCTTATTCGAAATCCGGGTTCAGGGTTCGAAATTTGGTTCGGGTTCGGGATTCGACTTTTTCAAAATCCGAGCTCAGATTCGCAATCAGCATATTTTTTTACCCTAGAAAAATCCTTTTTCTTATTTTTAAACTTATTTTTCGAAGAAACCCCTATTCTCCGGGATTGCCGGATTTTAAATTAAATTTTAATAAAAAATAAAAGAGTATAAAATATTACGAAATTTAAATAATATGACGGTCACGTGGACATAAATGTCGGGAAAATTTGCCCTTTAAAAATAGATTTTGTAAGAGTTTGCCCTTTTAGTTTCCTGTGATTTTGACATTTTTCCTTTAAATTTTTAAAAAGTGCAATATGAAAGGGAAAGAAAATATAAAAAAGTATAAAAAAGTCAACAAGCTAGTAAGGTCAAATTTAGAGATCGGACGAATAGCCAATTACAAATTCTTATACATAATTTTTACATTTAATTTATTTAATTTTAGATTTAAAAATTAGGGTTATTCGCCTTTTCGTCTTGTTCATATGTAGTATGAAACATTTTTCCAGAGACTATAAACTTAAAAAAATTCTCCTCGCAAAAGTTGATACTGTCTTGATTTTTTTGAAGGCATTGTAGATATTCATCATAGTTCATCACATTTTCGGGGGCCTATATCTCAACCTAAACCTATGGAGCGTCGGCGAGGCGCTTGTGCAAAACCCCGCGCTTCGCGCGGGGTTTTGCGTCACGCGCCTCGCGGGGAGTCTACGGGCGATGGGTCTGGGCTCGTAACATAAACCTATTCCTATCTCCCTTGCTCTGGACGTATTTGGGCATTTTTAGTTTAGTCTTTTTTTTTTAATTTGGCATTTTTAGTTTAGTCTGTGACGATCCGATTAAAAATAGCCTCAGGCAAAGCAGACCTCATGCAGAGTAGATTCGTTCGTCTTCGGTTCGTATACCCTGCTCTTTGTGCCCCCTTTTTTCCTTACCATTTTTTCATTTTTCCTCTCCTTTCTCCCTTATTTTCCATGAGTCAAGTATTAAAAAGGATATATATGTATGAGAAAAGTCAGGAAAATCATTTACATCATTCAATAACCAATATGAAGCAACTAAAAAATTTTAACATGATTGATTTGGGTGACAAAATGCGACTAAGCGACAACGATTTCGATGTTTGGCTAGAAGAGCTTGGACTTCTTCATGGTAAACGAACCTGTCAAGCATGTGGTGGAAGAACAACTGTACATAATGTGCAAAATCGCCGATATGGTAACTGCTCATAATCCTTTTTAATACTTGCCTCATGAAAAATAAGGGAGAAAGGGGAGGAAAAATGAAAAAAATGGTAAGGAAAAAAGGGGGGCACAAAGAGCAGGGTATACGAACCGAAGAATTACCGTGTGTTTTTCTGTCCTCTCATTTGATTATGCCACAGGCAAATTTAATGGAATTGAACAAGGAAGAAAATGCTGACCATTATGTCATATCAAGGAAGGAAAAAAGTAATAGAAAAAGTGATGAAAAAATGATTACCTCCTTCTTTCATATAGGGCCCAAACTTCTATTAAAGTGATTAAAAATATCTAAAACTAAATTTGCATTGGTAATATTGAAGCTTACAGACCCCATTTTTTCTCCCCAATTTTCCCCCTATATTTTTACAAAATGGTCAGTCTTTTTCCTTCTTCCATCCAACTTGCCTTTCTAATTTTTGCCTACAATCAAACAAAAAGGATTTTTTTATATTTTATTTCCCGTTTTACCTCCCTAATTTTTTCCTATATTTTTTATACAAATCAAAAAAGATTATTCTTTTATTCAGTTCTTTCGCAAGGATAAAAAAGCGAAACATGATGCCAAAAATTATATAAAATATTTTCAATATCACCAAAACGTTTTCGCCAAAGAAATTCTCTGTTTCGATAAAAATTTAACTTTCACGATTAAAAAAACAAAGTGAAAACTTTACAAATAATATAATAGATTTATTTAAAAGAATTAACTACAAATTTTTTTTGAAAATTGAAATTGCGATATAATCATTTATTCAACATTGTCAATATATTTACAACTATCATTTCTTTTTTTTAAATTTTCCTCATTTCATTCATGGACAATACATAAACATAATAGTAGCATCTTATTAGAATTAATTATTATAATTAAAAAAAATAATAATTTTATTTTACTAAAAAGACGTCCAATTCGATAATTTGGTTCCAACCAAAGCCATGTAGGCACAGATAAATCTAAATGATTCTTTGGACATCCTGGGCATGAATTGGTAATTGGAACAGTTACACTTAAAATTTTAAAATTAAATATAATTTTAAAATTTTAATTTTTACGTTTTTCCTTTGTATGTGATTTGTGCACATCTATTATCACAAACACGGTCAGGATTCACATAAGATGGTGTACCATCTGGATTATTTGGTAAGCATGATTTAAGCCAACCATTTTTACTAAAAAATTCAGTTGAAGCTGCTGCAGACATTATTGGCCACTATAAAAATTTATATTAAAAGTACCTTATTTCCTTTAAAATAGGTCCCACTCCTTAATATGCCCACCCCTTAATATGCCCACTCCCTAATATGCCCACTCCTTAATATGCCCACCCCTTAATATGCCCACTCCCTAATATGCCCACTCCCTAATATGCCCACTCCCTAATATGCCCACTCCCTAATATGCCCACTCCCTAATATGCCCACTCCCTAATATGCCCACTCCCTAATATGCCCACTCCCTAATATGCCCACTCCCTAATATGCCCACTCCCTAATATGCCCACTCCCTAATATGCCCACTCCAGAGAGGATTGAATAAATAGGCCCTGGGGCCTTTTTAGAGCAAATGCTTTAATTAACAAATCAAACCTTATCACAATTAATACCGCAAGCTCCACCAACACCGTGTAAATAAAATGTCAAAATTCCATCATACATAGGTTTGTACATATAATCATCGAATATAGTACGTTGATTCATCATTTTAATACAAGTGTCTTGTGCCTTCATAATTTGTTTTACAACTAACTTTTTTCCTCCATAGTTATTGATTGGTTTGAAGTATTCGACAACTTTATCAAGAGGTACGTCTTCTTGCTTTGCTGCCCATGGTATTGGTTTCAAAAATTGTTGCCAGGCTTGTGATGGTAGAGGCAATATTGTAGCATCATCAGCAGCAACATTATTTAAGGAAATAGCAAAAATGAAGAAGAATGCAATCATTTTTTAATAATATTTGAGGAACTAATTTTGTGTTGTTACCGCCATAATTTTCAGCTCTTAAATACAAAAAATCTTAACATGTTGTACTTTTTCATAAACTTCCTTATTTTATTTAAATTGAAGCTTTTTATGTTTAAATAGCTTTAATATAGTAATAAAATTTTTTAAATATTCCATTTTTTAAGTATTCGTAAATAAGACGTGGAGACAAGTAGTCTATTGTGTTAAAATTAAAATATTTAAAACTTTAATTAAATAAAAAGTCTGAGAATAATTTCCAACTCACAATTCTTCTTAACCGGATCCACATAATTTTTTATTTACTCAACGTTGTTCAGGTTGGCGGCGAAAATTTTTGGTTAATATGTCTAATTGTTAAAATAATTCATTAAAGAAAAATTTAAACAATTTAATTTAAAAAATTTCAGATACAAATGATATGATGGTAATCCTGCTTAGTACGAGAGGAACCGCAGGTTCAGACATTTGGTTCATGTGCTTGGCCAATGACGCGAAGCTACCATCTGAGGGATTATGACTGAACGCTTCTAAGTCAGAATCCCGTCCAGTCATGATAGCAATATACATCGCTCTCCGGTGTCGGAAGGCAAAATTTATGCCGCAGTATCTGGCATTTTCTTTCTACTATAATTGGTAGTTGGTTGGTAAAAGCTTAGCACTCCTCGTGCATGTTAACGTCGGGGCGCAAAATCACTTGTATACGACTTGAATACTGGTCAGGGGATGTAATCAGTAGAGCAGCTGGTAATATTGAAGAGTATGGGCCCCATTTTTTCCTCCCTATTCCCCCCCCCCCCCTATATTTTTACAAAATGGTCAGACTTTTTCCTTCCTTCCATCCAACTTGCCTTTATAATTTTTGCCTTAAACAAAGAAAAAGGATTATTTTTTGGTATTTAACAGGTATGAGTTTTGAGAAGACTCATTTTCTCTATTAAAACGGGGAATAAAATATCAAAAAATAATCCTTTTTCTTTGTTTCAAGGCAAAAATTATAAAGGCAAGTTGGATGGAAGAAAGGAAAAAGTCTGACCATTTTGTAAAAATATAGGGGGGAAAATAGGGAGGAAAAAATGGGGCCCATACTCTTCAATATTACCGAGCAGCTCTTCGCTGAGATCTGTTGAGACTTAGCCCTTGATCGGATGATTTGTCTTTTTTATATACTATAGACCTGTTTATCCAAGTGCCGTAGGCAATCAAGGCAATCAAATTTCACCAGGCATTTTTGGTTTAGAGTCTGTGACGATCCGATTAAAAATTGCCTCAGGCAAAGTAGACCAAAGTGCAATTGACCAAGTGTCGTAGACTTCAGGCAATAGGGTTACCCCAGGCAATCAAATTTCACCAGCATTTTTGGTTTATTTCCCTAGAAATTTGTCTACCCATCGATCTCGACATTTCCTCCAATGCGTCTCTTCCACTGCTTTGATTTTAAATTATAAATTAACCAAATCTTGAAAAAAAACAAATATCAATTTTGTCTGAAAAAGAAAGAAGTAAATCCGAATTTAAACCTAGACTCAGTTAAGATATACACAAGAAATTTCCAATATTTATTTACAAAGAATATTAACAATAAATTAATAAAAGAAAGATAAAAGGGAACTTATATGGCTTAGGTACACTTTTTAGCCACGCCCTTTTTTCCTTTTCCATCATTATTCTTTTACTCTTTTTCACTCTCAACCATCAATCGAGTTGAGGTCAATTTGGATATAGTTTAGTCGAGGTCTCGCTCCAAGATAGAGTTGACTCGGATGACATCATCGAGCTGAGATGAGACGAATGGCATTAAAATCGGTCCGTGAGATCTCTGAGCTGAATTACATGGGTCCAAAAATTTCTTAAAAGGGGTAAAAACGGTCAGTATTTTGTAAAAATTCTGATTTTAAACACGCAAAAACTGGAAAACACAATAAAATACCGGACCATTAGTTCCAAAACACAGACCTGGGATAATTATTGCGAATTAAATAAAAGAAATATGTAGTTAAAAAAAGAATATTGATTCAAATGTTAATTCTATTTTGGTGGCATTGGAAAGGAAAATTAATCTTTTCCTTGTTAATGTCTCTCACTGAAAATGCCACAGGAAAAGTTAAGTGAAATCGAGGAAGAAAGAAAGGCTGACCATTCTGTCCATATTAAGGTTGATTGATGATGGAATAGGAAAAAAGGGCGTGGCTAAAAAAAGTGTACCTAAACCATATAAGTTCCGATAAAAGATTGGCTTAATGAATAAGCAGAATTAAAAGATAAGGAAAAAAGTGTTCTTCCAAGTAAAGGCTGGAGGGAACACAAAGAATAAGAAGTCAGCTAGAGCGATTACTAGGCTGGAAGTGAAATTAAAATTACTACAAATGAGCACAGAAAAAGCAACCGAGAAAAGAGTTTATAGGAATTGTTTATATAAGGAAGGTTTATCTCTTTAATCTTGGGAATGGTTGGGAAAAAGTATTTTTTATAAACGACCGAAACGGAAAATAAATATGATTCATTGGGAAAAATAATCGCAACGCGACAATTTTATCAAATTTACCGATAATTTTAATATAGATAAAAAATAATAATTTTTATTAATTTAATTTTACGTTAGTTATTTAAAATTTTTAAATAAAAATTAAATATGTATCCCAAATAATCTAAATAATTTAACATTGTTTTATATACCTATTATATATACATCAATTTTGCTTCTTTTTTAAAATTTTTCATTGCATTCCAGGACAAGTCATAAATGTAAGTGTAGCATCTTAATATTAAAAATTAATATTTGGGTCCACCCCAGAGGTCGAACCCCAGAAGTTCGCACCCTAGTGGTCGATGACCCAGAAGGTCGACTCAGATATTTGGGCGGATGTACTCAGATATTTGGGCGGATGTATAACGGGGTACACCCCGTTATACCGCGAGTCCAGTATACCGCCGAGCTATAACTTCATTCAGAATTGTTGAATCCGTGAGGCCCTGGTATGGTTCGATACGCCTCAACGAGCTGAATCGAACCATACCAGGGCGTCCCGGATTCGACAATTCTAAATTAAATTATAGCTCGGCGGCACCTTGGGCTCGTGGTACCTTGGCCTGCTCCCCAAGGAACGACCAAAACATGGAATATTTTAAAAATCAGAATATTTTTAAAAATCAGAATTTTTCAGAATTTTTTTAATTCTGTTTTTTAAATTATTCTAATTTTTTTTAAAATTCTTATTTTTTCCTTGACTTGTCTGTTCTTTGAGTTGGTATTCCTCGAGTCAGCCCCCGCCCATAATATTAAGACTTAAATAAATTTAAAAACTGAAACAAACATCACTATTATCAATACCACAAGCTCCTCCATCCCCTGTTGTGTAAAATGTCAAAATTCCATTATTCATAGGTTTATTCATTACTTCATCAAATACACCAGATTGATTGTACATTTTAATACCAGTTTCATTTTTAGTATAAAGCTGTGTTATAACCATATTATCGCCTCCAATTTTATCTATTCCAGTAAAGTAATTAATCACTGATTCAAACGGTAATTCCCCTTGGTGTCTTAATGGTTTAGGCAAATTAATATTGTTATTGTTTTGTGTTGGTCGAGGTTGATTATTAGTATTGTTTAGAGACGATGGAGTTGGTGTGTTTATTTTTTGTGTTGGTTGAGTTGGGATTCCATTTGATTTTGTTTGTGATGGTACCGTTGGTTTATTTGTACTTGGAATTTCTTTTGGTGATTTTAGAGTGGTTTCGAGTTTTGGTTTTGGTGTTCCACACTTTTTGGTTGAAATGACTTTGAAATTTGGAATTCCTGTTCCATTGAAACCAAGGCAAGTATCTTTATAAGAATTGCCTGGTTCAATACGAACATTTATTGTATAATTATTTCCATCTTTTTTGATATTTCTATTACTCGTAACAACGCTCTAAAAGATTAATTATATTTAAAAAATATTAATAAAAATTAGAGGTCGGCAAAATCGCGTTTGCGGGATCCCGCGGGATAAAATTTTTTTAAATTTTTGCGGGACGGGATTCCGCGGGATAAATCCCGCAAAATCCCGCACTTCAGTAAAATCCCGCAAATCGAAAAAAAGTGCGGGATTGCGGGACGGAATCCCGCAAAATCCCGCGCGGGATCCCGTCCCGCGCCGACCTCTAATAAAAATAAATTACCCCTTTAGGTAATAAAACAGAAAATTTAACAAAACAAATTGGATTTCGTCCCATATTTTTAAAAATAAGTTGAACATGACTATTATTGTTGTCTGATTTTAAAACATTTTTATCAATTGAAACAGTACATTTTTCTACTGCTACACTCTCAGGCAATAGAAGAGAAGCAGAAATTATAAAAATTATAGAGTATAGAGATAAACTCATTTTTAAATATTTTAAAATGTTTTTTATGATTTTAAAACTTTAAATTTCCGGCTTAAATACTAAAAAGTTTAACGCATAAAATTTTATATAAAGTTGCTTATTTTATTTAAATTTTAATTTTATTTAAATGGGCGGTACGACAATTGAGGATACGCACTTGAGGATATGACAAATGAGGATAGCGAAAATGAGAATAGTAATGAAAAATAAAAAAAAACTTGGAAGACCCCCCCCCCACTTGGAAGACAAATAAAAATAGTTCATCTCTTTCCAGCGCCGCAGGCTTAAATTTTTTAATTTCAGTACAGAGAAAAACAAAAGTCCATTTTCATAACTTATCTAAAAAGCCAGATAACTTATCTAAAAAGCCAGATAAGTCTAACGTCGAATAAATAAATATTTATCAAAAATGAGTAAATAAATGCCGATTAGATAAAAATAAATCCGTTGGTCATGCATTCAGAATAAAGCTAACTATAGAGGATCAGAGGTGGGCCGGAATTGCGATTTCAGATTTCCGAAAAATGATTCTGATTTCCGATTTCCGAGTTCCAACTTTTTAGCAAGTTCCGATTTACGGCTTTTCCGAAATGTTCTGA
Organism: Meloidogyne arenaria; assembly: GCA_036172955.1. NCBI lineage: Eukaryota > Metazoa > Nematoda > Chromadorea > Rhabditida > Meloidogynidae > Meloidogyne > Meloidogyne arenaria. Next base: position 4,138,406 of record JARQAB010000025.1, read on the forward strand.
CCCACCTCTGGTTGGCATATAAATATAGGGGTGTTGGTGGTCCGCTGCAACCCAAATACATCCAACTCTCGATTTATATCTACTTATTTTAACGAATCCTTCTCACTTTTGGCACGCTATATCGAGAGTCGCCTGTATACAAAAATACAATTTAGTACAAAGTTGGGTGTTTTGTCTTCAATAATCTCATCATTTCAAACACTCGTTCTCCCTCATTTTGTATTATTGGTGTCATTTTTCTGAACAAAAGTAAGAGTCCGTTTGTTATAGTGACCATCCTTAACACGCGTAACTACAGCTTCGGCAACTTTGTCCATCGAATTATTCGCTCCAATAGGGCAATATAATCCAAAAGTTTCATTTTTAAAATAATGTTTGCTAAAATCCTTTGAATGAACCCACAAGGGATAATTGGAATTGCAACTGATGACATCATTTATTTTGACGCATGATGGCAGAATATCATTGATTCCAAAGTCGGGAGCTGTTTTAATTTAACTTTCAAAAGTCTAGACGGAAAAAATTTACTGTGGTATACTAAAAATATTTTAAAAGTAATTTAAAAATATTGTAAAAATTTCCAAAAATTTTCCCTCCAAATCCCCTTACAATCTCATTGAATCATTTGATATTACTTTAAATCTGATGAAATAACCCTTATTTTGCAGATCTTCAAATACCTATTAGATTAACTAGCGAAGAGACTGGCCCTTCGGGCCAGTCTCTTCGCTAGCCTAAAACTATAAAACTTTTCCTTTTTTCCACTATTTAGCTATTGCCTGAATCTTTTTCTCTAACCATTTCTAGAACTTCTATCTACTAATTGCTAAAATCATTATCAACACATTAGCAAAAATCTTATCTACCGAGTCCCAGAACTCTTATCTACCCGTTTGTTTGAACACTTATCTACTCAGTATTTGAACTTTTATCGACACTTTGTCTGTATCTTATCTATCCATTGACGCAACTCTTATTTGTTGGCTACACGTTGTCAGAACTCTTATCTACCCAGTGATTGAACTTTCATCTGCCCAGTGTATAAGCTTTTATCTGCCTATTGTCTAGATCTTAGCTACCCATTGTCTGGACACTTATTTACCCAGTGTCTGTACTTTTTTCTACGCATTATCTGAAATTTTATCTACACATTTTCGGCTCTTATTTACCCATGGCAAGAATCTTATCTTCCCACTTGTCTTAACTCTTATCTACCCAGTGCTTGAACTCTTATTTACCCAGTGTTTGAATTCGTATCTACCAAGTGCTTGTGCCTTTATCTACACATTGCCAGAACAATTAAAAACCCATTGGTAAAAATCTTGCCTACCACTTGGCAAAACACTGTAGATGAGAGTTTAAACTCTCATCTACAGACTCATCTGCCCATTGTTTGAACACTTATCTACCAAATGTCAGTCTTATCTAGCCAGTGTACGAACTTTTTTTGCCTGAATCAATCCATTAGCAAAACTCTTATCTACCTATTGTCTGAACTCTTCTCTAAACAGTGTCTGAACTTTTACCCAACCTTTGGCTGGATCAACCAATTGGCAACACTCTTATCACCTACTGTCCAGAACTCATCTGCCCATTGTCTGAGCTCTTATCTACCCATTGTGCCAACTCTTATCTAGCAAATGCCATAGTCTTATCTACACGTTGTCTGTCCTTTATTGCCTGGGTCAATCTATTGGCAACACTCTTATCTACCCAGCTCCAGAACTCTTATCTGCCCATTTTCTGAACTCTTATATACCTATTGTTTGAACTCTTATTTACCCATTATTTGAAATCTTACCTACCTTATTGTTTGAAATTTTATCTACCCATTGTTTAACTTTTATCTATCAATTGCCTGGACTCTTATCTACCCATTGTTTGAACTAATAACTACCTATTGGCATAGTCATAACTACCCATCGTCTGAACTCTTAGCTACCCACTGACAGAAGTATCCACTGACCTATTGTCTCTATTATCAACCCACTCTTATCAACCCATTGTCCTGTTTTCTGAACTCTTACCTGCCCTTGTCTGAACTCTTCTCTACCAAGTGTCTGAACTCGTATCTACCCATTGTCTGACTTTTATCTACTCATTGTCGGGACTTTTTACCCATTGCCAAAAAACACATCTACTAAAAGTTTGTTGTTGTCTGTTAGAGTAAGTGTGGAAAATTAATATGCAGAAATAAACTGCTTTTTACTGGAAAAAAACTAAAATTTGTAATTTTTATGCTGACATAGAAAAACCTACTTTCATCACCATAATTGACCCTTTTTTCCTATAATCAACCTATTTTTAATCCTTTTGCTATTCACTCTCCTAATCTTGAAAATTTGTTTATTTTCAATTTGTTTAGTCACATTTTTTCCTTATTTTACACTTTATATCGACTTTTATTGGCCCTTTTAATGTCCTTCTCTTTTGTAAAACTGATTCTCTTAAGCCCAAACAATGTTTACATTTTATTCACTTTTGTCCCTTAAAAACCTTTTCTTTTTAATTTGCATTTTTGTCCTTTTTTGTTTTTTTGGTGTTCCCTTTTTTCCTTGCTCCGCCCCTTTTTCTCTTTCTAACCTTTTTTGTTTACTACGCCCAAACTCCTCTTGCGCCGGCAAAACCGGACAAACCCACAAAACTTCTAAAATTATATATAGGATTGTGGGCGTATAACCGATAAGAACCCTTTTTGAATAAATTTAGTGTAAAATATACACTAAAAATTAATTTGTGTATAATTTTGAAGGGATTAAGAAGGATATTGTAGCTTTATTAGTAATGTTTGGAAGCTCGTACCAAAACATCTGACTGCTCGAACCTGAAGCGAAAACAACCGTAATCAAGTATATAACCTCATTATATTGAGGCCCCAACAATACTATACGGTAAAATTCACCTTTGTTCTCTTTACTTTTTCCTTTTTCAAAGTATACCAAAATTTATACAATTGATAGCTCATTCGAAAGAGCTTTTCGAGCTGAGTCGAATGACACCAAAATCAATGTGATTGGACAAGAGTTGAAAAAGTTATGACATAAGTCGCCGACTCCGCTAGGTCTATTTCATGTCATAACTTTGTCAATCTATGTCTAATCGTATTGATTTTGGTGTCATTCGACACAGCTCGACGAGTTCTATAACATAAGATTGACTGACTATTTTGTAATACTTTGAGGAAGGAAAAGTAGGGGGGAACGAAGGTGACAATTACCTACTATACTTACCTATTTTGCAGTCCATTACGTTTCCAATATTATTTAAGAGTAATCCTGGAAGTACAAGTGCCCCAACGACAACAACTCTAATCCAGGTAGGACAGCAGCAACAACAAGTGTCGGTTTGATCACTAAAATTCGGCAAATTCTCTGTTGTTGCAGCTACAGGAGGTGGTGGATCTACTTGTATTAATTTCCTGTTGGGCTTTTTGATAGAACTGTTGGATTTTTTAAATTTTTATTTAAAAATTTAATTAATAACCTTTTTTGTTTTGTGCCAAGATGAGTTGTATCAATCACAACTTAAAAAATTATTTAATTAATTTTTAAAGTAGTTGTTAGTATTTGAGATGTGCGAGTCTCTGGGTCATGGTCTTGATTCCGAGAATATTGTTGGGATTTTTTTCAGTTTGGTCTTGGTCTTTGGGTATAGTCTTGGTCTCTACTTTTTTGGTCTTTTCTAAACTTACACCCCTAAGAATTGAACATTCTTAGATTCATTATTCTATTTCCAAAATGGAAGAAATCTGGCTTCTCATATTTTTGGTTAACCGCTGGAAAGGGGTTTGCTTATGCGATGTCTCTAATTAAGATACCCTTTTTAAAAATAGGTCCTGCTTTATACCTTCCTCCACACACTCTTCTTTACAATTTTCTTGACATTTCTTTACAATTTTTGGCTTAGTCTCAGTTTTACCAAACATTTTATTTTGCTTTTCTTCTGTCAGTCCTTGCAAAACAGAAAATTTATTTGAAGTATCCACTTTTACCGAATCATTGGCTTTTCCTTTTTTCGAACTTTTTTCTACTTTCTTCGTAATTTTTGGATTTTCAAAGAAAGGAATGCCCGCGTTTTTTACACCATTAAAATTCTCATATGAAGCCGGAGCCATTTCCCCAACATTTGTTGTTGTAGGTTGAATTGGAGCAACATTTGACGGCAAATTTGCTCCTTCAAAAATTTAAATATAGTCGGAATTCAGTTGTATTTTACCACTCATTTAACCTTTACTTTTATCCCCTCCATGTTGTCCGTCTGTATTATTATTCGAGGTTCCGACAGCCTCTAATAAAGACATCTAATCTCTCCCCAACCTCATCTCTCCCCAATCTCTCCCCACTTTCTCACCAATTCCAATGACTTATAATTCCTTATCAACGCTAAAATACCCACCTTCAATACCCTCAACAATCAAGTAGAGGAATAAAATAGTAAATATTTTTAAATTCATTCTGAAAAATATTCAAATCAAAGTTTAGTAAAGTCTCCCGATTTAATGTTACTTCGGCCCTCTTACTTTACCCTGGCCCTTTTAAAAGGCAAAATTTCAAATAAAATTTTTATTTGAATTAAATATTTTATAAATTTGTTAATCACTTTAAGATAAAAATTAAAATATGAATAAATAAGAATGGGTAAGTGAAGGCCCAACCGATTTTTATAAAGTTTTTTGAGAGGGAAATCTTACTTATGACTTTGGGAAACAAAAAGGGAAAAGGGCATTTCTTTAATCAAAAGGGCAACTGGCATAATTAGGCACAAAAAAGATACAAAAAGGTTAAAAAAAAGAACAGGCAAAAGGGCAAATTTTCCATAGGGCTTTTGAATAAAGAAAAAAGCCGATTTTTGTCATATTAAGAAATCATGCTTGTTTACTTTAATAATGTTAAAAGTGCAATGAAAAAATTTTTTTTAAAGTGCAAATATATTTCGTAAATTTTGAAAGAATTTTTTTGATAAAAATATTATAAAATAAAATTATTTTTTAATTAAATTCTTCAATTAATGAAGAAACGGGAAAGCTATACACTTAAACTAATTTAGAAAGGAGGGGTGAAATAATCGGGAGTAATTCCACAGGCTCCCGGACAATGCGTCAGTGGAAAATGCGTCAGTGGACAATCGGTCAGTATTGGTATAGAGTGATTAAAAGTGTTAATGTAAAGATTAGAAGTATTTAAAAGGGGATTTAGGGGTTTAAAAGAGATATAGAGGGATTTGTTGGGATTAAGGCTGAATCTGTTTTGGGAGGATTAACAGAGATATTAAGCTATATGGTTAAATTAAGATGGAGATCAGTCGATGAGTAGGGATATCAGTGAATTTTTATCTCTTTACATTATCACTTTATACTAATACTGACCGATTGTCCACTGACGCATTGTCCGACCACGATTCCACAAGGGAAGTAAAGAATAACACGAGAATTTTTTTCAAGTTCTCCCATTATCTTACCTTTCGCAAGACACTTTGTGAGTAAGGGTGGCAGATCGGGATAACCCAATCTGTAAAAAGCCAGAATTATGGTTCGGCCTATTTTTTACAATTTTTTAATTTATTAAAAAATTTCAATTCATTAAAATAAATAAAATTTATTTTTGACAAAAAATATTAAACAAAAAAATTTTCTTCAACGAGGATCAATGATTAAATAAAAAAATATCAATCAAAAAAAGGTTTGTGGAGACGTCAAAAAATATTTTTTGATGCTCTTAAGTAACAAGAAATTTTTAGGAGAAAATTTAATTTTAAAATAATTTAAAGTTAAGTGGAAAATGTGTAACAAAAACACACCATGAAAATAAATCATAAATACATAGTAGAAACATGAAAAAAATGTTTGCAAAACACATTAAGTAAACTACAAATTGTATTAGTAAATTAAATTTCCGGAAACACGTTATATTAAAATAAATTTTCCGGAAGCTAAAATACAAATTGAAAAAAATCCGTAAAATAAATTTTCCGGAAAGTTTGTTAAAATACATATATTAAAAATAGCTTTCCGGAAAACAATGAAAATTGAAAATCCGGAAACCGGAAAAAATATTTAGAGAGGGAGACAAACAAGAGGTCAAAGCAGAAGAGGTTTTTAATCAAAAACAAAATATATTGGCCAAGTTAAACAGTGAGAGAAAATTAACTCATTGGCAAGTATAAATAGACAATGTATGAAGAATGCCCAAAAATAATTGACGAAAATAAATAAAATTAAATTAAAGATGTTTAATAAGAATTATTGAGATTTACACCGAATTAAAAAAATATATAACTTTTAGGTATTTAATTAGATGATATTTAATTTTCCGGAAGTGTAATATTAAATGTTCCGGAATAATATAAAATACTATTAAAGTTTCCGGAAATATTTAAAAATAAAATATTCAAATTTCCGCAAATGTATTTGACTAATTTTTAATTTCCGGAAATATACAATAATAGTAGTACTATTTCCGGTAAGTAACTTTTCCGAAAATTTATTTCGGAACAAGGAATTTAATTAATTTTCCAGAAATATAAAAAATAATAGTAAACTTTTCCGAACATATAAAATTCCGGAAAAATATATTTTATGATTTTCCGGAAATATATTAAAATTTTCAGAAATTTATTTCCGGAAATGTATTTAAAAAATTTTCTATATCACCTTTTCCGGAAAATAACTTTCCGGAAACATAAAAAATAATAATAGCAAACATTCCGGAACATATAAATTTCCGGAAAAATATAATTTATAATTTTCCGGAAAATTGTATTCATTCAATTAAACTTTCCGGAAGCTTATTAGAATATCTCACTTTCCGGAAAAAGAAAAAAAATATTCCAATCCGGAAAAACATATTTAAGTTCAAGCTTAAAACAACACAAAACAAATGTTTTTAAGAGGTTTTTCATTGCTGTTGTTGTTGCAATAACAAAGCAGCAGCCATAAACATTTGTAATTGTTGTTGTAATTGCTAAAAATAATAACTTTAAATTTGCTATTTTTAATAATAATTTTTACCGTTGGGTCGGTTGCTCCAAAACCTGAAGCACTTGTAGGTAAGGGCATTTTGTTGCAACCATTATTATTAAATGAAGCAGGCACACCAAAGTTAGGTGTTAAGTTTAAACAAGGTTGAGGGGGCGGAAATGAGGGTGGAGGTGAAGGGAGTAAATTTCCATTGGAAAACTGAAAAATTTTATTTTAGATTTTTTTGAGAATAAGAAAAATTGGCTATTGTCCTTAACGCAACTTTATACGTCCAACGAAGAGTTTAAACGTCAGTTCAACTTTTATGCATCAATCAATGCCGATAAGTACCCGGTTCTTCACATCAGTAAAGAAAGGTGTACTCACCCAGAGTTATAGTACACATGAACATTACCGGACCATAGATTCTAACACGCAGAAACGGGTACTTATCGGCATTATTGGAGTATAAAAGTTTGTTTGGACACACTGGAAAAGAACCGAAAAATTTTTCTAAAATATCAAAATTCTAAAAAATTCTGAAGATTACGAAAAATCTAAAAATTCTGGAAAATCTTAAAATTCTAAAAACCAGAAAATTCTAGATACCAGAAGATTGCAAAAAATCAGAAAAAATCTGAGAAATGAGAAAAACAGAAATTAAAAAAATTAATTTACTTGTTGTTGTTGATATTGCTGTAACAACCCACTCATTAACAAAGGAAGATTAGGCAATAAATGGGATGGGGCCGTAATAGGTACATTTTGTTGTTGTGTTGATTGAGAGGAAGTTGAGGGCATAATAAAAGGTAAATGAGGAAATTGGGCTTAAAATTAAAAAAATTAGAAGAATAAAATATTTTTCAAAATTTTACCCAAAGGAAAAGCTGAAGAAGCAGACTTTTCTCCACCCCCAAATGGTGTTGTAGAAGCTTGCTGATTTGCAGTGAAGAATGGGGGAGGATGTTTTTGAGATTGTTGAGGGGAAGAATTTGTTGTTGTTTTTGTTGGAATGGGGCATTTGATATTATTGGAATTATGACAAGTGTGTTGATGATGTTGTAGCATATGTTGTTGATGTTGGCGAGGCTTCCGACGGGGGCGATATTTGTAATTGGGGTGTTCTTGCCTGCAAAGATTTTTTAAAGATTTTACAATTGTATTTTAAAGGGTTTAGGTTAATTTCAAGTTTATTTTTGTAATTGTAATTTCAATGTCTATTTCACTGACTAATTTGATAATTGTAATTTCAAGTTTATTTTTTTACAATTGTAAATTCAAATTTTTAATTATTGTAAGTTTAGGTTTATTTTAAAAGATGTAATTATAAGTTTTAATTTTACAATTGCGATTTAGTATCCTGCTTTTAGGACACACCTAAATTGATAAAATTCCTATTGTTTATTTCAACAATTACAATCTGTTTTTATTTTGTAATTTTAATAATTTTCATTACTTTTGTAAAATTCAAGTTCATATTTTTAAATAAATTTTTACATGTGCAATTGACGCAACCGCTTAGCTTCATCAATAAAAGGGCGTTTATCCACCTCACTTAAAAGCTTCCATTCGTGTCCCAATTGTTTCGAGATTGCAGAATTGTGCATTTTTGGATTTTCTGTAGCAATGCGTTTCCTTTTGCCTCTAGACCAGACCATAAAAGCGCTAAAAATTTTTTAATTTAAATTGTAAAGAAATTTATTCACTTCATTGGCCGTTTAACGTGTTCATCATCCATGGAGTCCATCATAAACATATGGCAATTTACTCCATCGATGCAATCAACACAACCGTTGATTCTGCTGTCTTCTAGCCTTCGGTCAAGTAAATTTAGACTAGAAAGAAATAATTACAATTTCAGGTCATTTAATTGAAGTTTATTGAAATTATTACAATTGTAAAAAATAAAATTGAAATTAATTTTAAAGTTTATTTGCTACAATTGTAATTTCCAGGCTTATTTAGAAGTTATTTTTATTCAAGTTTATTTTACCAGCAATTTTTAAATTACAACTATAATAAATAAACTTTTTAGTCAATTTAAAGTTTATTATTTACAATTGTAATAATTTAATTATAAATAAACTTGAAATTGTAAAACTTATTTAAACAAGTTTTTTTCCATTTTTATTTACAATTTCAAGTTTATATAAATTATTACAATTGTAGAAAATAAACTTTAAATTTATTTATTACAATTGTAATTTTCAAGTTTATTTAATTACAACTTTAAATTGGAATTGTAAAAACTTACTTTATTAGCTTATTTTAAAGTTTATTTTTTACAAATGTAACAATTTAAATAAAGTTGGATTTGTAATTGTAAAAAATTTAATAACTTATTTTAAAAATTTGAATTTATTTAAAAATTAATTTAATTTATTACAACTTTAAAAATAAAAAAAGTTTGTTTTCCACACCTTTGACTATTGTTGTTGTAGTTGTTGTTATCCACATAGGAGGACGCGCCGGATATTTGTGGACAAACACCATTAATGTATTTATTGTTTATTTTAGAGGCATCACTCACAGGCATTGTACTAGCTGCCGGGGAGGAGAATGAGGAAGAAAAGGAGCTGAAGCATTCAGGCTTCAAAAAAGCTGTTGTTGTAGTTTGACAACAAGTCATGCTCGATTTGCGTTCTTCTTCTTTTGTGGGGAAAATAATAGGGAAATTAAATAAATAAAAACAAATATTCATAAAATTGGGTGGTGAAATTTGTTAGCAAACAAATTTTAAAGGTTGAACAAAAATGGATAATGAAATTGGGTTTCTCTCAAAGTTTGTTTAAATATTTAAACAATAAAATAAAATTTGTAAAGTTTCAGGGAAAATAATAGGAAATTGTAATTGTCAAGTTTTTACAATTGTAAATTTCTTAGTTGATTCTTCCTAAGCTTAATTTTTACTTTATTTAGTCAAGTTTATTTTTTAATTGCAATCGTATTATTAGGGCTTAATATTCTATTTAAATCAAGTTTAATATATGATTATTACAATTGTAATTTTCAAGTTTATTTTTTCCTTAGTTTATTTTCAAAAATTTATTCAGACTTAGAATTACAATTTTTAATAATCTCAAGTAAACTTGAAAAAGTCAAGTTTAATTAATTTTAGTGCCTATTCAATAGAGTTTCACCTTAAGTTCCGGTTCCGGAATGTTCAGGTATTTTTTGGTCCCGGTTCCGGGCCAGAGCTTAGAAAAGTTCAGGTTCCGGGAACCGGAACTCAAATTGGACCCGGTTCCGGTTCCGGTCAAAATTTCGGTTCCGGTGAAACACTAATATTCAAGTATATTTCCTAGTTATTCAAATCTATTATTCTGAATATTTTTTACTCGTAATTACAATTTCAATTTCCAAGTTTATTTTAGCAAATTAAATTACCTTCTTCAGTTGCTTCCGTTTCCATTTCTCTCTTTTCATAATCCTTCCTCCTTTCCCCTTCCTCACTTAGTTGCCCAACAACCTCTTCCTCATCCGCTTGCTCCTCCTTCTTCACAATAATTTTTTCATTAATTTTTTCCTCAGAATTTGCTTCATTTTCCTCCTTTTTAGAAGCTTCCATTAATTCTCCTCTTAATTCTCTACTATCCTCTCCTCGATTTTTCATTGGTTGCTGAAGCAGCAACATTGTAGCAGCAGACATTTGTTGTTGCTGTTGAATGAGAGAAGCTATATTGAGGGTGGATGTTCCCTTCGAAGCTGATATGTTTATAATTCCATTAATATCGTGGATGTTTTGTTGTTTTTGTTGGACGGGGGAAGTGCTCTGGCTAGGTGGACAGGCTTGGAGGGCTGCTGTATTTAACTGATTTTGTTGTTGTTGTAGCATTAAAAGTTGTTGAGGCGAAAATAACATTTATTTGTTTTCTAAAAATGAAAATTAATCTTTTTTAAATCAGATTTTAATAAAGAATGAAGCTAAAAATGAATGGAATTTAATTACAGTAAAAATAAATTTATTTTTAATAATTGTAAAAAGTTTCAAATTTAAATTAAACTTGAATTAAGTATAACATTCAAGTTTAATATTATTACTTGATAAGTTTATTACTAGGGAGAGCCAAAATATTTATGCACAGATATGCAAATATTCAAGAGGGTCGAAATATGTAAATATATGCATTAAGAACAGGGCCCTAAAATGCTTGGACCAATGTAAAAACATCATTTTTAGGCTTCCCAATTCAAGGTATGTATATCAGAATAGAAAACATGCACCCTATATACATTACAGTTGTAATTCTCAAGCTTATTTATTATTTTGCTTTATACCTGTATTTTAAAAGTTTATATTTTAGGTTTGTAATTCTAAGCTTAATTTAAGTAATTGTAATTTTCCAGGTTTATTTACTATTTACAAATCCTATTATAATTGTCAAGTTTATTCAAGTTTATTTATTTTATTTTTTACAAATTGTAATTTCCAAGTTTAATTTTAGTGTTTGTATTTTCTAAGTTTATTTTTCGCAATTGTAATTTTGCAAGTTTATTTTGTATCTTATCGCAATTGTAATTCTCAAGTTTATTTAAATTTTTACAAATTGTGATTTCTAAGTTTAAGTTTAGTGTTTTTATTTTTAGGCGTATTTTTCGCAATTGTAATTTTGCAAGTTTATTTTAATTAGTCAAAAATACAAAATACACTTATTTGTATTTTCTTTTAAAAATACAAAGTTGCAAATTTACCTTAATTCCTCCTCAGTGCTTTTTGTAAATTTTATTGCCAAGACAAAGTTGATGAAATATATATTTTTTTAAATGTTTTTAATGTTTCCCCCTTTCCTCAGTCAAATTATTTATATAGCCACGTTTTTAATTGTCTTTATAATTTCCAAACCAAAATAAAAAAATAAGAGATTGAACCCTTTAAAAATAATTTTAAATGATGAAAGATTGCCTTTTAAATGTTTAATAATTTGTGATAATTTGTGTTGTTTATTTTTTATTTTTTTTGTTGTTTTTGTCAAAATAAAGGGTATTTATTAATGCTGTTAACGTCAACAGTAAACAAAAGAGGAAAATAAATATAATTTATTTTTAAATAAAAAATATGCTGCTTTTGACAAACAAAAACAAAAGAAAATTTTGTTTGTTTTTTTTAAATTATTATTATTTTATTAATTATTATTAATCTGAAAATGACATATAATTAAATTTATAAAAGTTATTTGAAGAAAAAAAAAGTGTTACGTAAAGATATAAAAATAGAATAGGGTGAAAGGTGAAAAAAATAAGGTATTAAATAGGAGACCACTGAGTTTGTTTAAAAATCAGAAAAAAATTATTTTTTTGTAAAGATAAAACACGAATTAAACGACTTTTCCGGAATAGAACTTAAATTAAAATCGGTCTTAGCAAAATCCAAATTGTAAAAATAAATTGTAAATGTTTTTTTGTATGTTTTATGTTTGTTTAGAACACAATTTTTAAGTTCAGTCTTAAAAACATGTTTTTAAGTTTAATCTTAAAACATCTCTTTAAAGTTTGTCTAAAACTATGTTTTTTAAAAATGTTTTAAGACAAGTTTTTAAGTTTGTCTTTAAAACATCTTTTTATGCTTGGGCTGAAAACATGTTTTTAAGATTGTTCTTAAAACACTTAATTTTTGCCTTAGCCATAACTTTTAAATTTGTTTTAAAAAAATTTTTCAAGGAGTTTTAACAACAGGTTTCTAAACTTATTCTTAAACATGTTTTATGTTTGTCTAAACCATCTTTTGAAGTTTATCATAAAAACATGACTGTTTTTAGTGTGTTCTTAAAACATAACCTTAATTTGTTTTAAAAGACGTTTTAAGTTTGTTTTAGGCTTCAAAACATGTTTTAAAACAAGTTTTTAAGTTCGTACTTAAAACTTAAGTTCAATCTTAAAGTTTGTTCATAGAACATTACTTTTAATTAATCAAAAACATGAAGTTTACATTAATCTTAAAAACACAATTTATACTAAACTTTGTGTTTTAGTGTCTTTATTTAAAACCAATTATTTGTGTTTAATAACTTAAAGATTAATAACTTTGTTTTATTTACACATTGTTAAGTGTCATTTAATTATATTACGAAATAATTTTATTATACTACTAAAAATAAAACTTTAAAAAATTATTTTGAATAATTAGAAAAGTTTTTTTGCAATAAATAAAGATTACAAAAATAATATTTTTTAATAAAAAATGTTCCCTAACGCCCTTTATTTAGTTTATTTTACTTAAAGAAAAAAAGTTTTTTGCATAAATTTTGCATATCCTTTGCATAAACACGGATCAAGCCGACCCGATTCTCGAAAATCGGGAATTGAATTTTTAGGTCGGCTAGATCCCTGATAAACATCCAATTTCCAGAGCTGCCCAAGACTATTGGTCTTGAATTTTGACTCATAACTTTTCTTGGGTTCGTTCGGTCTTGGTTTTTGAAAATTTTAGTTCCTGAACAGCTCTACCAATTTCCTTTAGTGTTAGCTTTAGCTATGAGCGAGTTGAAATAGATCCTAGAAAAGAGGTCTCTCGAAATGAACAATTGTCTCGAGAACCAAATCATGGAATATGAAGAAGGTTAAACTATACATATATTAAGTGATCGGAAGATCAAGAACGTAGTTATAAAGAAATTCTAGACGAAAGAGATTAAGTTTTAGCGATTTTTTTTGTTAAGTTTGATTAGGTTTTGGAGTTGTAATTTGCTCTTGTGTTGGGCTCTTTTGAATTGCTAATTTATTTCTACTAGTGAGCTGGGGCAGCCGAAAGCCGGACTGTCCCAATAGTTAATAAAGAATAAAAAATGTTAAAAAAAATTTTTTAATGAAGATTAAAAAATTTTTTCCCAAACGCCCTTTATTTTATTTTTATTTTTAAATAAGTTAAAAAGCAACAAAGCTAAAAGAAAAAAAATACTAGCAGGAAAATTCTAATAATATTTATGCCAACATAAGCATATTTTTATTTTTTTTTATTTTTACCTTCCTCTTAAAAAACTTTATTTTTTATGTACTTGTCACACTCATTCACACTACAATCAAAGCCTTTTATTTTTTTAAATGGAGCGGCGGTAATCTTAAGTATATGTGTGTGGTGGCAAAATTGGTAGCAACAGTGGGTGGTGGGAAATGAATGCCTAGGCGCTATTTATAAGTAAAATAAAGTTTTCTTTATTTACATGTTTTTTTTTTGCCAAAGACTTTAAGAACAACAAAAAAATAATAAAATTCAATAAAATAAAAGTGTAAAGGTGTTTATAGTTAAGTCACAAACTTAAGTTTCATTTAAATAAACTTAAGCTGAAAAAAGTTTAATTATTAAATGAATTAAACTTAATTAAATTAAAGTTTATTTATTAAACATAGAAAATTCTGATCCGTAAAAATCAGAATTTACAATTGTGAATTACTTGTCAAGTTTGTTTATTAGGTAATAAGAATTCAAGTTTAAACTTGAAAATAAATAAACTTATGTTAGTCAAGTTTATTTAATATAAATTCCACTAAGTTTATAAAAATCAGAAATGTAAATTCTGTTTTTACAAGTCAAGTTTATTTATATAAATCTAAAATAAACTTGATTTGTAAAACCAGAATTTACAATTTCTGATTTTTAAATTTGAAAATAATATATAAATAAACTTAGTCAGGTTTAGTTAATAAACTTGAAAAATCAGAATTTACAATTCTGGTAGAATTTAAAAAGAGAATTTACAAATTCTGGTATTATATAAGCTTGACCTAATATATAATGAAAACCCCTAGGATTGTAAATTCTGGTTTTTCCGGAAAGATAATAAACAAGTTGTAACTCGAATTAAATAAATTAAAATTAAATAAATTAAACAGAAGTATAAATACATATGTATATAAATTTCAAAACGACAAAAATTTAACGAAAATTCATGCTGTAAAATTAATTATTAATTTCTTTGTTTAATAATTTAAATTAATATAATTTAATTAAAAATTAATTTTAATTAAAAATTAATAAAGGAAGTAATAATAAAAAAAATATTATAATTAAATTTATGAGCAAAAAAAATAAACCAAATTTGGAAAATAAATAAGACAAATTAAGAAATATTAAATATAGTAGGGTAAATCTTTTTAAAAAATGCCAAGTCATATTTAGAATAATAATTAATTTATTTTTATAGTTTATGTATATTTAATAAAATCTGTAGTTTTTTAAAATGCCCATGAAAATTATTATTTTAAAAAAATAAAGAATAAGCCTTACAACTAAAAAGAATTTCTATATTTTAGTTAAACCTATCCGGAAAGCAAAATTGCGATTGTATTTTTAAATTGTAATCGGAAGATAATAAGTAATATAAAAATATTCAAAAGCAAATAATTTGTAAATTCTGATATATCCGGAAGGATTGTAATTTATTTGTTAATTTAAATTCTGACTTTTCCGGAAAGCAATAATGAGTTTTATTAAGTTCTGATTTTTTGGAAAAATAGGAAAAATATTTCTGTGTATTTGTACATTCTAAAATTCCGGAAAATATAAGTTCTAACTTTTCCGGAAGGATTCGAAAGAAGCTTTCGGACAATTGTAAATTCAGTATTTTCCGTAAAAGTACAATATTCCCGAATAGTTGTAAATTCTGATATTCCGGAAAGTGTAAATTCTGATTTATACGGAAAGTTTAAAATAATATTTCCTCCCAAATATAAATTCTAATATTTCCGGAAAGCAATTATAATTTTATTTTGGTTTAAATAATAAAAACTTAAAGACATAAAGGTACCTATAAAAATAATATAAAGAGAATATTTAAAGAAATTTTCCCACAAATTATTTACCTATTCAATTTTCTTTGTTTTTAAAACATACAAAGGGAATAATAAAAATTCGGAAAATTGGACATTTAAAAAATTTTTGTAAAAAAAGATTGCTCAGGTTGATAAAGGAGATACAAATTGTTTTTATTATTTTAAGTACTCTTATTTGTTCACAAATGTTATTGTAAAATAAAATAGATTCTAGGGGTGTCATTTAACAAAAAAAAGTTAAGTGGTATTTAGTTCGAAACGAGGGATGTGCGCCAAAATTTTCGTGTGACGCGCCAAATTTTTTTCAAATTTTTGTTCAAATTTTTTTTCAAAAATTCCAAAATCCAAAATTTTCAAAATCCAAAACGCCAACCGCAATATTTATTTTTAAAAAACGACAAATGCAGAACGCAAAAAATTGCAGAATGCAGAACGCAGAACGCAAAAAAACGACAATGCAGAACGCTTAAAAATAAACTCCAAAAAACCCCCATACTTCTTAGCTCAGCTTCCTAGCTCTAAGCTTAGTTAGAGCATAAAAACAGAAGAGAATATATAATGGGTATTATAAATAAAAATTGTAGTTTTTTAAATTTTTAATTAATAGAAATTCTAAGTAAAGCCTACTTAATAAATATTAAATTAAAAATTCAGGAATCTTTATTATAAATTCTGATTGTCTGTAATTTTATTAATTCTGATCTTTCTTTACAATAGTAAATAAACATTAAATTCTGATATTATTTAAATTCTGAAAAATTTTTACAATTGTAAATTCTGATATTCCGAAAAATAATAAATTATATCTTTTTTCCGGAAAATAAGACATTTCCGGAAAATTAAAAATTGTAAATAAAAATATTTCCGGAAACAGAAGCAATATAAAATTGTAAGTTGTATTTTTCCGGAATAATTACAAATTCCGGAAATATTAATTCTGATTTTTCTATAATAATAAATTCTGATAATTATTTAAATTCTGAAATATTTTTACAATTGTAAGTTATGATATTCCGGAAAATGACAAATTATTTGTTCCGGAAACTAAAACAACTTTACTTAAATTACAATTGCAATTCTGATTCTTCAGGTAATATGCAAATTCTCAATGTAAATTCTGATGTATTAATGTAATAATATTTTTTCGGTTAACTTAAATTCTGCTTTTTCTGAAGAGAAAAAATATCCGGAAAGTTGTAAATTTAATTTTTTTTTCCGGAAAATGTAAATTGTAAAATAAGATAAAAAGATAAAAATGCTTCTTGCTAAAATATACAGTAAGCATTTTCCGAATATTAGCAGAGTAATTAATTCAAAGCAAATCAGAAATGATATAATATTTTATAATAATTGCAAAAATAGAATAAAAGGGGAGCGTGTGAATTAAAAAAATTCCAAAAAAAATTATTTTTGGATTTTGCAGAAAAAAAAAAGTTAAAGTATCCAAATAAGCCTAAGCATGGAAATAAAAATAAACGTCATTAAATTAATTTATAATTTAATATCTTTTACAAAAAAATGGAAGTTGAAAAGAAAATTAATTTTAAAAATAATAGGTATTTTATGCAAGAAAAATAGCTTATAATCAGAAATTTTAACTAAGGTAGAATAAGAAAAATACTTAAGAAAAAATCAGAATTTTAATTCCGGAGGAATCAAAATTCCTCATTCAGAAAAAAACAGAATTTCGATTAGATGAAAATCAGAATTTTAATTCTGAAGGAATCAGAATTTTGTTCCCAACGAATCAAGAATTTTTTTGCGCCGCAGGCGAAAATTTTAGAATTTTAGAGAAATCATTAATCGGAAATATTCTTTAAAAATTCTCGAAAATCGGAAATTTTTCCAAAATTTCGGAAATGAAATCGGAAGGAAAAAACACCGAAAATCGTAAGTCGGAAATCGGAATACCGATTCACCTCTGATGGAGAGTCAGGGTTTCCCCTTAAGATTAAAATCAGTTTTAAGTTTGTCTCATTATTACTTTCATTTTATTTTTAAAAATATTTCCTCCCTTACTTTTAAATTTTTTTCTCTCCTATTTTAAACATTTTTTTTCGCAATTTTACGCAAATTCTAAAAAAAATTTTTTTTAATTTACAAAGACATTGTAGAGACACTAAAGATGTGCTTTTGTATGTTTATCTAAGCTTCCCAAAAATTTCAGAATTTGAACTAGAATTTCAGAAATTATGGCCAAAATGTTGACTCCCTGAAAAATGCCAAATTTTTCGAGGTCTATCGAATTTAACTTGAAAAATATTTAATGAAAAATTCTGAAATTTCTGGAGAAGGTAGTCATAAATGTGACATAAATTTGAGAAAATTTTCATGTATAAAGGTATAGTCTAAGTGGCAGTTTTAAGTCTCGCGCCAGAACGACCCCAACCCGCCTATTTTTAAACATTTTTTTTCGCAATTTTACACAAATTCTAAAAAAAATTTTTTTAATTTACAAAGACATTGTATAGACACAAAAGGCAATTTTGCAATAAAAAAATATAACATAGCAACAGAAGGGCAATTGTTTTTATTTTTGTTTAAATTGCAAAAATGAATGGCTGCTTAGTTAATAGTGTAATGCGCGCAAAATTTCAAAAAGGAAAAAAATTTTAAGAAAAATAATAATAAAAGTAAAAATAAATAAATTAAAAAATAAAAAGAAAGGTGAAAGAAAAAAATAAAAATAAAATTGAAAAAAATAAAGAAATAATTAAAATAAAATTTTTTTTAAAAATACAGAAATTAATTTAATTTTTATTAAAAAAATAAATTATTAAAGTAATTGAATATTTAGAACTTTCCGGAAGATGCTTTAATAAAATTTAATTATTTTTTGAGTAAAATTCTGATTTTTAAGTAAATAAAATTCTGATTCGAATATAAAATTCTGATTCTAAATTAATTCTGATGCTTCCGGAAAATAATTCTGAAAAAAAATCTGAAGCTTACGCGAAATCAGAGCAGGAAGAAAAATCAGAATTCTAAATTCTGAAAAATCAGAATTTTGTTTCTGGAAATATCAGAATTTAAATTCTGACAGAATCAGAATTATTAATTTATCAAAGATCAGAATTATGTTTTATTTAAAATCAGAATTTAATTTGTGTGAAAATAAATCAGAATTTTGTTTCTGAAAGAATAAAAATTAGAGGAAAATCAGAATTAATTAAGAATATTAGTATAAAAATTTATTTTAAAAATTTTAAAAATGAAATAAAAGTATAATTAGAAAAAATAAAAATAAACTATAAAATTATAGCGCAAGAAAAGGTGAAGGAAATAAAAAGCGTAAAAGGCAATAAGGCAAGACGGTGTTAAAATAAAATAAAAATTTTTACAAAAAGCAGGTTACCAATTTAATAAAAAATAAAAACAATAACAAATTTAAAAAAATAATTTTGAATTGAAAAAATGGAGAAAAGTAAGGGAAGAAAAATTTTTAAATTTTCTAGTATAAATTAAAAAACAAGTTTGTCAAAACAAACTAGGTGTATGTAAAATAAGCAAGTTCAGAAAATTTCACGAAAAATAATTAATTTTCCTGATTGTAAAATTGAAAAAGTTTGATTTAATTAACATTAGTAAGGGTGATTGTAAATAAATATTAGTAATTTGTAAAAATAAACTTGAATTTGTAAAATAAAACTAAGAATTTGTAAAAAAGCTTAAGGGTTATTTTAAGTGTTATTTTATGAATATTTTAGGTTATTTTTCCTGGTTTGTTTTACAAGCCAAGTTTATTTATAACTTTCCAGAAGAACTTAAGTTTCCTGAAAAATCATGTTTATTAATAATTTTCAGGAAAAATCAGAACAACTTAATAAAAATAAACTTTAAAATCAGAAAAGTTTCAAATGAATTAAATTACAGAAAATTTCCGGAATTGTTAAATAAAGTTTAATAGAAAATCACAATACAGTTGAGAATGTTTAATAAACAGATTTATAATATAAGAAAAGCAAATTTGTTGTATTCTATTCAAGTTGTATTTTTAATACAATATAAATAAGGAAAATAAAGTTTGTTTGTGTAAATGTGTTTAATACACATTTTAAAAAATAAAGAAAGTGTTTGTACTTGTGTGCAAAGATATTAAAATAAAAAAATTTTAAAATAAAGAAAGGAAAATAATAAAAAAAATTTTTTTGTAAAAATTTTGTTTACAAAACTTTTTTAACTTTTTTGCTTTAAATTTATTTTATTTTTACAATTTTACGAATTTTATTTATTTATTTATTTTTTGTTTATTCTTCCTCGTTTTTATAAATTAACACACAAAAAATGTTATTATAAAAATTTAGAATTTTAAAGAATTTAATGAACTCTTTTCTATTTAATTTGAAAATAAAGCTTTTGGTTATGTCAAAGGCTGATTTTTCTAAAAAAATTTTTTTATTATGGTTTGATCAGAAAAATAATTAAAAAATAAATTCAAATGTTTTAAAATTATTTTCAAATTAAGTCTTTAAATTTTACAATTTTCGGAAATTGTAAAGTTGTAAATTATTTGATTAGGGAATTTTATCTGTTTTTTATCTTTTTTTTTTAAATTATTTTTTAAATGTAACAAACAAGAAACACAATTTGCAAAAATAAACTTGAAATAAAACAAATTACAATTAAAAAATAAGTTTTAATTAAAACCTATTGAATTACAAATTCAAGTTTGTTATTCAATAGGTTTGCAATTCAAGTTTATTTTTGTGAAAATAAACTTGAATTGCAAATTAATTGTAAAAAAAATATTTTAAAGTTTAATTAAATAAAACTTCACTACAGCTTGAAAGTATAAATAAGCTTAAATTACAATTCGGAAAATAAGCCTGAAATAAAGCCTAAAAATAAACTTGAATTAGATTTACAACTCAAATTACAATTTAATAAATAAACTTGAATCCCAAATTAATAAGCTTGAATTACTTTTAAATTTCTATTTAAAGTAAAATGATTAAATAAAAATAAAGAATATTTAGAATATCATAAACAAAAACATAAAATATTTATGTGGAATTAAAAAGACATAGAATCGTAACAAATAAATGAAAATGATCAGCACATAAAGATGAATACACACAAAACTAATAAAATTTAAAAAATTGTTTAAGAAAATATTTATATTGGGAGTTTAAAGGCGTTGGCGACAGGGCCGGAAAGAGAAGAAAAATAGAATAAAATTAAAAGAATGTGAGACTTTTTTGAATGATAACTTTTTTTAAAGTTTAATTAAAAAATAAACTTGAATTACAATTAGAAAAACAAACTTGAATTACAATTTATAAATTAAATAAACTTGAATTACAATCACTATAAGAAGTTTATTTTCTTAATTGTAATTTCAAGTTTATTTTCTAAATTGTAATTTTAAGTTTATTTTTCCAATTGTAATTCAAGTTTATTTTTTAAATTGTGATTCAAGTTTATTTTCTAAGTTGTAATTTCAAGTTTATTTTCTTAATTTTAATTCAAGTTTATTTTTTTAATTGTAATTCAAGTTTATTTTCTAAATTGTAATTTTAAGTTTATTTTTCCAATTGTAGTTCAAGTTTACTTTTCTAATAGTAATTCAAGTTTATTTTACAAATTAAATTAAAATATACATTCCTTTAATTAAAATTACAATTCTCAACAATATGTTTCACAATTATAATGAGTTCTCCCACATTTGGGTCAACTCATGAGTGCCGGAATTTTGGTCACCGGAATTTTGGTCACCAAGGATTTTCGGAACTTTGGTCACCAACATTTTTGGAATTTTGGTCACCAGCGGAATTTTGGTCACCAAGTCAAAAAACGGAATATTGGACACTGGAATTTTAGGCGCGGGGAATTTTGGCGTCGGAGCGAATTTTTTGATTTATTCAAAAATAACACAAAATCTAATAACGTAAACCTATGGGTGTCGGCGAGGCGCTTGTGCAAAATCCCGCGCTTCGCGCGGGATTTTGCGGCACGCGCCTCGCGGGAGTCAACGGTCGCTGGGTTCTACAACAGTAACATAAACCTATCCCTTTTTACTGATTTTCAGCTTTGAAATGCCGACCTACCCGCTATGTATCAGCACAAAATTATTTATTCAAGCGAGATTCAATTAATCATAATTTTGTTGAGAATGATTGAATCGGGATGATTTTGGAGTCGTTTGACCTAGTTCGACGAGCTGTTTCGAATGACATATTTTGTCCAAATCTATTTGTAACCTATAGTTACGTAGTTTGATTTTGTGTTATTTTTGAATAAATCAAAAAATTCGCTCCGACGCCAAAATTCCCCGCGCCTAAAATTCCAGTGTCCAATATTCCGTTTTTTGACTTGGTGACCAAAATTCCGCTGGTGACCAAAATTCCAAAAAAGTTGGTGACCAAAGTTCCGAAAATCCTTGGTGACCAAAATTCCGGTGACCAAAATTCCGTACACCCAACTCATTCCCTTTATTATTAAATAATATTTTCAAAAAATAAATATTAATAAAATGATTAGACTGTGTTTTGTTTACAATTGACCTGTAGTGGTATGTTGCTATTTTAATGATAAGAAAGCCTTCATTAATCATAAAATAAATTAATTTTGGGTAGAATTTTTATTTTTGGGGGACAAATGAGAAAAAAGAGAGAATAAATAGTTTTTATCGTCATTA
This sequence comes from Meloidogyne arenaria, assembly GCA_036172955.1. NCBI lineage: Eukaryota > Metazoa > Nematoda > Chromadorea > Rhabditida > Meloidogynidae > Meloidogyne > Meloidogyne arenaria. The sequence continues at coordinate 4,160,764 of JARQAB010000025.1, forward strand.
ATAAAAAAAGTGATTATATTTAATTTTTTGTTGTAAAAATAGTGAATTGTTTGATAATAAATTTATAAACATATATTGCCATTTAAATTTGGTTTAAAAATTTATTTTTAGATCGTATTTAAAAATTAAATAAGAGCAACTAAAAATAAAGAGAAGAGACCTAGTAAAATAAAATAAACATGAGAAACATGAAGCAAAAATAGGTACATAAACTTAAATCAAAATTATAAAAATAAAACTTGCAACAAACAATCTGAAACAAATACATAAAACCTGAAACAAACTTTGATAAAAACAAAGCTGAAAAAACACAAAAACTAAAATTAAATCAGAACATAAGACAAGAAAGATAAACTTGAAATACAAATGTTAAAATAAGTTTAAATTACAATTTACAAAAATAAACTTGAATTTTAAATTATAAAAATAAACAAAATACAATTTAAAAATAAACTTATTTTACAACATACAAAAATGAACTTGAATTACAACTTAGAGAAAATAAACATGAATTACAATTCAAAAAATAAACTTATTTTTACAACTTAGAAAAATAAACTTTAATTGCAACTTCAAGAAATAAACGATAATTCTTGCGTTCGTACCCCCCTTTTTCTTTCCTCAAAGTATTAAAAAATGGTAAGTCAATCTTAGGTTATAGAACTTACCGAGCTTTGTCGAATGACACCAAAATCAACCCCAGGTCTTAAATTTGGGCCGAGATACAGACCCCTAAAATTGAAAAATAAAAAGGTGGACCATGCTCATTTTTTGGGCTAAAAATTCGATTAATCAAATAATAGCTCATTCGAAAGAGCTTGTCTAGCTGATTCGAACGGCATCAAAATCAACGTAATTGAACAAGATTTGACTTATACCACAAAGTAATCCTATTGTAGTCGGTGAGAAAAAAAGCTAAACCTTCGCTTTGCGCAGGTTTTTTGTCTGTATCTCGGCCCAAAGTTAAGACCGGGGGGTTAATTTTGGAGTCATTCGACACAGCTCGACGAGTTCTATAACATAAGACTGACTGACCATTTTTTAATACTTTGAGGAAGGAAAAAGGAGGGGGGGGGGTACGAACGCAAGAATTACCAAATAAACCTGAATTGCAATTTTTAAAAATACGCTTGAATTACAAATGGAAAATCAAACTTGAATTACAACATAGAGAAAAAAACATGAATTACAATTTACAAAAATAAACTTGAAATACAATTGAACAAAGAATAAACTTAAATTACAACCTATATAAATAAACTTGAATTACAATTTACAAAAATAAACTTGAAGCAAAAGAAACTATTAAACAATTGTAAAATTAAAAATATAGAAACAAAACGAAAATAAAGTTAAGTAAATTCTTGTATTTACTCATTCTTCTAAATTTGCCCAAGGCAGCTAGAAGGATTAGGATTATTATTGTATAGGCGGGATACCTAACTTTTACAAAAGGGCGTGGTAATTTTAAAATATTTATATAATAATTTTTATTTAATCCCCCCAATATTTTCCCTTTAATGTTGGGTAAATAAAGAAAAAAATAGAGTGACCAATACACACAACTTCCGTAAATTCTTGCCGAAAGCAAAAAAGAGGTAATCCTCTCTGAGTTTATTTAAAACATCAAAGAGAGAAGCGCCTCCCTTATAAAAATAAATATACCATGTTTTTAAGGGGATAAGGGGCGTGGCTTTTAAAGAAAAACAAAAAAGTGAAGCAAGCTAGGAGAAGCATGAAACTTAAAATAATTTAAAAGAATATTTTAATTAAATAGAATTAAAATAATAATTGTAAAAAATAAAACTTGAAGCAATTACAAAATAAGGTTATCAAGTTTATTTTATAAATAAACTTGGGGGTTGTAAAATAAAACTTGAAGCATTTATAAAATTATATTAGAAATAAACTTGGTTGGTAAAATAACTTGGATTACAAAATAAACTTGTTAGGACTTATTTTACAAATTGTAAATAATTAAACTTTATTTTGTAAATGCTTCAAGTAATTGCTTCAAATATTTTACAAATTGTAAAATAAATTAGATTTTGTAAAATAGTCTTAAAATAAGTTTTTAAAAACTTTCTTTTACAAATTGTAAACAAAATTGTAAAATTAAAAAAAAATAAACTTGAAAGAGCAAACTTGAAGCAATTACAAAATAAATAAGGTTTAATTTTTATTTATGTATTTTAATAAGTGTAAAGCTAAAGAGTAAAAAGCATTTAAAAATTTATATTTTAACTAAAAACGGAAAGAAAAATAAACAGCCAGAAATTTTATTAAAAATTACCATAATAAAATCTTCCTAGATTAAAAATTTTTTTGAATGAATTTCCGCTTTTCCCCCCATTTTTTAATTGCTTGTATTGTCCAAATAATAGTTTTTGCTTTGCGCGACAAAGGCATATTTAGTTCCTTTACAAACCAATTTTGAGGGGTTAAAGAAACGGAAAATGAGAGAAATGAGGGGAACTGACTCGAAAATTACTCTGTGGGAAAGTGCGCGTTTTTATAAACTAAAAAGTAGTTGAATAAATTGTGTTTTGCTTTTTTTTCTTTTTGATCTTTTTGAATTTTACAAAAATGTAAAAATATTAGTATATTGTACGATAAAAATGTTTGAAGTTAGGAATTAAAAAAATATTTTTGGTGATTTGTAAAATAAATTTGGGGGTATTTAAAATTTTTAGAAGATATTAAAAAGGGAAACAAATTTTATATGTAATACATATTGTTTTTAGGAATTGTAAAAATTTTACAATTTATAAAACAAACTTGATTTGAAAAATAAACCTGAGCATTTGTAAAATACAAACTTAAAGTTTAAAGAAATAAAGTTTATTTTTACTTCAAGTTTATTTTTCCTCAAGTTTATTTTTATAAAATAAACAAGTTTTACAATTTGTAATTGAGAAATAGAGAAATACAAGTTTAATTTACAACCCATATTTATTTGTAAAATAAACCTGAGAATTGTAAATATTAATTTCAAGTTTTAACAGAAACAAAGTTTATTTTTACTTCGTCTGTTTTTATAAAATAAAGTTTTACAATTTGTAATTTTGAAATTGACAAAATGTAAAAATACAATATAAGAAATAAAATAAACTTGATTGTAAAATAAATTAACTAGCAATAAAGTTGGAATATTTCCAAGCTTGGAAATATACACATACAGGAAATATGAGAAGCCATTAAAGGTGTTTACAAAATAGGATATTTAAGTAATTAATATCTAAAAATAAATCTAAGGTAAATTTGAAAAAAGGAAGTGTGTGTGTTTATAATTGCTATTCTTTAAAAATAAAAAAAATTGAAGGAGCATGAGAAAATTTTTTTTAAATTTATTTGCATATTAATGGTCATAAAATAATTTTAAAAAATAAAATTTGTTATAATTAACTATAAATTCGGCATCAAAAAATTTCTCAAAGTCTTAGGATTAAAACAAAAAAAGAATTATTAATTTATATTAAGTTTGAAGCGAGATATGGCCAAAAGAAGAGAGAAGGAAATTTGCCGTACCCTGTAAAAAAGGGGGAAATTGAAACAAAAATATTAAAAAAAAATTTTTTTTCTTTGTCGGTATTTAATTATCACGTTCATTTTTAAAGTTGTGATGAGTAAAGATTAAATATGGGTATTTAATTCAAATTGGAATGAATAAAAATCTTTTTTGGCTTGAATGACATAATTCCCAGAAACATTAAATTGCCCCTTATAAAATTGAAATAACTGAGCATTCAAATGTTTTATTCACTCAAACAGAAATGAATAAAAATATAGAGAAGAAAAGACGGTTTTGATCTAGTTGTTTAAATTGCCGCTAAGATTAAGTTACAAACATGCAAATAAATGTTTTTGTAAGGGGAAAAATAAACTTGAGATTATTAAAAATAAAAATGAATTAACAGAATATTTACAAATGTAAAATAAATTTATTAAAACAAACTTATTGAATTGTAAAATGAATAAAATAGGAATAAATAAACTTAAAAATACAATCCAAGTTTATTTTAAATATATTTTACAAATTCAAGTTTATTTTAAGTATAATTTACAAATACAACTTGAATTGGAATATTCAAGTTTATTTTTGTGAAGGTATTTTACAAGCTAAAATGCAAAAATAAACTTGAATTTGAAAAACTTTTTAAAATAAACTTGAATTTGTAAAATTCAATTTAAAATTACAATCCAAGTTTATTTTCATAATATTTTTTTGAATTAATATTTAAAAGAATTAAAAAATTTCTATGGGTGAATAAACAAAAAATAATATTTTTTATAAAATTTTTACTGAAATAATAAAAGACGGCAGAAATAAAAATATAACAGAAAAAATTAAAGAATGGACAAAGAAAATAAAAAAATTAAAAAAAGGATAAAGACGATAAATAAAAAAAATACAAAAGATTTTGTGCGCGGACGGCCATTAAATTCAAATTATAAATGTGTGAAAAATTAAAAGAAGAAAAATAAATTGAATAAAGAAGCAAAAATAACAAAGAAAAATTATGCTTTGGTCTTTAAATGAGATTATTATTTTAATAAAATTTTTGTGAAAAATTTTGACAAACATTTATTATAATAAATTCAATTGTGAGGAGGAGAAAAATAATAAACTAAAACACAATTATAAAATAAACTTGAACTTTACAATAAATAAACTTGAATTGTAAAAATTAAATAAACTTGAATTGTAAAAAATAAATAAACTTGAATTGTAAAAATTAAATAAACTTGAATTGTAAAAAATAAATAAAATTGAATTGTAAATACATATAATAAACTTGAATTTGTAAATTAAAATAAACTTAAATTTCAAAATAAATAAACTTGAATTTTAAAATAATTAAACTTGAATTTGTAAATTATTACAATCTAGACTGTAAAATAAAGTTTAATGTTATAATTGTAAAACAAAATAGAAAATTGTAATCCAGGTTTATTTTATAACAAAATTAAACTTTATTTGATTTTACAATTTAATTAAAATATAGGTTTATTTATTTCTATATTTAAATTTGCAGCAAGTTTATTTCTATATCAAAAATACAAATCTTACAACCTTATTTTGCCCTTTGTATTTTTGTCCTTAGATCAAGTAGCACTTCTTTTTTATTTGTTCCCCCTATTGTATTATTTTTACCCCGAACATTTATTTTATTTTTTTTTCTTGAATTTTCTTTGTTCATCACCCGCAGAGGGCAAAAAGGGTTTATTGTTTAGTTGAATGTCTTTTTAGCTTCTTTTATAAATTTTTTTGAGTCTCTTTTGTCCTTTATCCTTTACCCCATTTAGTTGGTAGTTGATGGGAATTGTGTGTATTTTTCTGTTTTTTCTTGGGGTAGTTGCTTTTGTCTGTTTTTGTTGTTTTTTTGTGTTAATTGCCGCCCCAACACCCTCTTATATTCAACAATAAAAATCACATTCAGCGCCCATTTACTAGTAAATGGAAAATTTTTTTTAAAAACAAACAGCGCTGTTGGATATCTTTGATTTATTGAGACTTTGAATTTTTTTTATTGTTAAATTTTGCAAGGGGATTTAATTTTAATGGGAAGCTTTTTTTGGTTTTTAATGCTTAGGGGAAGAATAAAAAGCTGAAGCGTTTAGAAAAAATTTTTAAAAAATTAAACTTGAATTGTAAAATAAATTTGAGTTAAATAATAACAAAAATAAACTTGAATATTATAATTCAGGTTGTAATATAACGAAAATAAACTTTAATTAGAATAAATAAACTCGAATTGTAAAATACATAAAAACAAACTTGATTTGTAAATTAATTACAAAAATAAACTTGACCAGCCTAATTCAAGTTGTAAAATAAACTTGAGTATAAAAATACTTAAATTAAACTTGAATTTAAAATGAACTTGAATTGTAATTTTAAGATAAACTTGAATTTACAATTCAAGTTGGAAAATAAACCTAAAAATATATGTAAGTAATTTAAGTTTAATTGTAAAATATAAACAACAAAAAATCTCAATTTGTAAAATAAACTTAAATTAATCTGGTATAACTAAATAAACTTGAATTATAATCATTTACAATTCAAGTTTGAAAATAAACATAAATAAATTAAAATTGTAATTGTAAAACAACCCTAATAAATTTGAATTTTCAAATAAACTTTAAAATAAACTTGAATTGTAAAATAAATTTTAATAATTGTAAAATAAGCTTGATTAAATAATAAAAATACAAAACTTAATCATTTACAATTGTAAAATAATAAATAAATATATAAATAATCTAAGGAAGCGATTTAAATTTAACTGTTCATATTTCTACGTTTTTGTTGGGAGAAAAGAAATATTTTTGAACAAAAGATCGCGCCCCAGGTATAAAATGGATTTTGTTAATAAATAAAGGAGAAAATAGAAAATATTTAGAGAATAAAAGAATAAAGGAAAAATTGTTTTTGAAGAAATTATTTTATGAATTGTGAATGTGAAATAAATTTAAAAAGACAATAAATTTAAAGGTCTGTAAGTAAAATGAATTGGGGGAGAGGCTAAAGAATAAAATTTAAATTTATTAAAAATTTTTTTTTTGAAAAATTTAAATGTTCCACAATATTTTATTTAATTCAAGTTTGTTTTTATAATTAAAGTTTATTTTGTAATTACGATTTTACAATTGTAATAAGCTTGAATATTATTAAAATAAATTTGAATTTGAATCGGATTTGACAAATGCGGATTAGAAATTTTTAAAAAATCTTAAAAAATATTGAAATTATCCCTTTGTTTAGTCCTTCTGAGAGTTTCAGACTTTTAACGGGTTCCGAATCATTTTTAGCCTATGTGGCAATGAAAACTTTAGAAAATCTTAAATTTTTTAAAAAAATTTTTATCCGCAATTTTCATTATATATTCAAATTAAAATTCAAATAATAACAACAAGAAAAAATCTAAAAATAATTATAAAATTAATGTAGTTTAAACATGATATAAATTTTATTTAATTTTAGAAGTAAATACGCAAATAAAATTATTTTTATAACAATCCTAAACTATTAATTAAATTCAAATTTAATATCGTTAACAAAAAATTTTGCAAATTTGTGTAAATTAAAGTAATTAATATAGTAATTTAAAAACATAATAATTAAATAAAGGAAACTAAAAAATATTTTTATTTACAAAAATAAATTAGCAAAATAAATATTAAATTAACGGAAATAAGTAATTAAAGATGAAAACAATGCTAATATTTATTTATTTAAAAATAATAAAAATTATATTTTTGCATTTTTATAAAAAAATTTTTTGGGCATCTTCTTTAATTATTTATTAATTATTTATTTTCGCAGTTTAAATTAAATACGAAAAATTAATTCAAGTTTGCTTTGCCTTTTTTCAATAGAAATGTATTTTACAAAATATTTTATTTAATTAGTTAATAATTAAATATTTATTTGTGATTTTATTATTTAAATTTATGAAACATTTGAGTTCAATTTGGCTCATAATTTATTTTTCTTACTAATATTTATATAATTTATACAATCTGAACGTGAACATATGACTTAAAATTTACTATTTTTATAAATGCCTATTTATATTTAATTAAATATGCATAAAATTATTAGCAAAAATTGTAATTAATTAATTATAGAAAATAATTTTTACTAAGAAAATCAGTAAAAATAATTGCAAAAAATTTGAAAAAAATAAAAAAATTATTTTTCGAATTCCATTAAAAATTCTAAAAAATTAAATAAGGATGGACTTAATTTAAAATTAAATAAAAACGTTGGATATTAAATGTATATTAAAGGTGTATTATTAAATACGTGCAAATTGGACACGAAAAGTAAATAAAAAATAATATTACAATAAAAAATAGTTAAGTGCAAATTATTAAATTAAGTCATGATTTTAATAAACTTTGCAAATAAAATAAATACAATTGTAAAAATAAAACTTTAAAGAATAAAATAAACTTGAAATAAATCAAGGAATATGTAAGCAAAATAGTAATTAAAATTAATAAATAAAACTTAGTATTGTAAAAATAACTTGGAATTGAGAAATAAAACTTGAATTGTAAAATAAACCTTAAATTGTAAAACTAAACTTATAATTATTAATAAACCTGGAATTATTAGGAAAGAAACTTGAATTTTAAAATAAACTTTACTACAAAATAAACTTGAAATTGTAAATATGAACCCATAATTGTAAAAATAAAACCTAATTATTTAAATAAACTTAATTGTAAATTTAAGCTTGGAAGCGAAAAAATAAATTTGTAAAATTAAAACTTTGAATTTTACAAATAAACGTGGTATTGTAGAAATTAAACTTGAAATCGTAAAAATAAACTTAAAATTGTAAAATGAACTTGGATTTGTAAAATAAACTCGGAAGTGTAAAATAAAATTGGAATTGTAAAAGTAACTTGAATTACAAAATAAACTTGGAATTTTATAATTTTAATATATTCCTATTTATAGAAATTTAACTTAAATGCTCATAAATATAAATTTCTTTCTTTTTTTATTTAAAATACAAATTTATTATTAGAACCCCCATTGTACATTACAAAACATCATAACAAAAGAAGCGACAAAACAATGTAGAGATATTGTGTTTTTGTTTAAATACAAAGGCAGCTTTGTTGTGCGCATTCTTGTATTTATTTCTTTTATTTTTTTTTATTTTTTTCTATTCATTCTTATACCCATTAAGAGCATCTGTAAAGAAACTGAGGAAGGCCTACGGCGCCATTCTATTGTTTGCCGATGAATAAAAGAAGAAAAATGTGAATGGAGGGGCAAAAACATTAAAATAAAAAAATTTGGAATAAACGAAATTTAAATTTATGAATTTTGCTAATTTAAGAATTTAAAAAATATTTAAAGAAATTAAAAAAAACATCATTTTGATAATAAAAATCAACGTAAAACAGGGGTAAGGTTCTTTAACGAATAGTTTTGACCCTTTATGCTGGGTACAGCCCAAAACGGCGCGCGACCATAACGGCGCAAAGCCATAACGGTTGAAAATGTCTGGCCCTTATCAATTTTGATATCAATCTCCTTAACTCGATGAGAGGAATCTTCTAAAACTAAATTTGGTAAGATTATGAAATCTTGAAGCAAGTTATGGCTTTGCGCTTTTTAATAAAATTAAAATATGAATTGTAAAAAATAAACTAGGAATTGTAAAAAATTAACTTGAAATTACAAAATGAACCTTGAAATTGTAAAAAAATAAACTTGAATTACAACTTAGAATTGTAATTATATTATAGACGATTATTACAAATTCCGGAAAGTTTAATTAATGTTTTCCGGAAGGTTTGTAATAAAATAAACCAGGGCTTCGATTTCTGCGGATTTTTCCTCATTTTGTGGTTTTTTGATAGGTCAATGAGGATTATTTTTAAAAATGCTGATTTGCGGATTTTTGTGGTCTTTTGAAGATTATGAGGATTTTTTATATATATTTTTTTAGTTTTTAGTATAAATGTCATTATTTTTCTGCTAAACCCTTCTAAAATCCTTAAGGATCATATGAAATTCAAAAATTTTTCGCCTGCGTAAAATGATTGTAATTCCAATTTTGTATTTCATGATCGCCTGCGGCGCAAAAAAGTTTTTGCGGATTTTTGATATAAAATGCGGATTTTTTAGCTCGAAATGCGGATTTTTAAAAATTCGAGGTCGAAGCCTTGAAATAAACTTGTAGTTGTTTTATTGTTTGTACAGTAGAAGATTTAGAACAAATAGAATTAAATATATATTTATTTTTAAATATTTATTTCCTTGTTTAATAATTTTTTTCAAATAATTAATAAATAAACACACCCTCCCTTACTCCCTCAAGAATCCCTTTAAAAATATATTTCCATTTATTTGCCTTTTTGAATGGTTTCTTTTATTATTTTGTTTATTATTTTGAATAAGGACAAAAGATAAAAATACAATAAGGACAAAAGAGAGGGCAAAATTTTTTATGGAGATGAGGGGAAATTGAAAAAAAATGTGGATCTATTCAACAAAATAATTTTTTTTTTATTTTTAGAGTATTATTAACAAAAATAACAAAAGAATAAAATAAAAAGATTTTTTTATCGGAACATAAAAGAATTTAAAAAAAAATTTTTAAAGTGCAATATAAACAAAAACAAAAATTTTTTGTATTTTTAAAATTGAATTGAATAAATAATTGTTAAAATTAAAAGAAAATAGGAATTTAAAAGGATAACCTACCAATGAAGTGTATTTCCGGAATGTGTTTTTAAATGGTGTTATAATAAATAGACATATAATCGATGTTTATTGTAGATTCCGGAATGTTTAATAATTGTTCTTCCGGAAAGTATAATAATTATTTTTTCTGGAAACTAATATTTTTTCCGGAAATTACCAGTTTGTTTTCCGGAAAAGTTTAATAACTATTTTTCAGGAAACTTTAATAGTTTTCCGGAAAGTTTTTTAGAAATGTTTCCGGAAAAATTTAATAATTATTTTCCAGATAGTTTAATAAAATTGTTTTCCTGAAGTTTTGAACTAATCTTGTAGTTGATTTTATAGATGTTTGTATAGATGTTTGTTGACGTTTCCGGAAAATGTTTGATGTTTGTGTTTTTAAAACTTTTTTAATATTTTGTGTTTTTTGTTTGTGTTTTCTATTTGTTTTAATTTTCTAAAAATGTTTATGAATTTGGAAAATGTTTTTAAGGTAAACAAAATGTTTAGTATGTTTAAAAGATGTTTGTTAAGATGTTTGTTGAGTTTTAACAAATGTTTTTAAGGGTTGACATTAAGGAATTCTAAAGTATATAAAGAAAAAATAATGTTTTAACTTCAAAAATAAATTAATAAAATAAACAAATTAAATATTTAACTAAAAGTATTATTTAATGACGTTATTTTTGTGAATCATTGTGTGAAAATTTAGTTTTTAAAATTTTTTTGGAAATATATTTGTAGGTATTTACAAATTTAATAGAGGAAAAGCAAAAACGATGACTCAATTAAAACAAGAAAAAAATAGAAAACAATACGGGAAAATATTGAAAAATAAATAAACTTTAATGCATTAAAATAAATTTAATTATATATGTATACCTAATTAAAACATTTTTATTTAATTTCAGGAAAGTTTAATTATTATTATATAAGGAGTGTTTTTAAAATAAACAAGAGAGCTTATTTGTCTTTAACTTATTTGTATTTTCATTGTTTCCGGAAACATTTAATGTTTGCGTTTTTAACTTTGTTTAGTTAATTTTTAATTTTTTAATTCGTGAAAAATTAAAAAAATTTATTGAAATTTTCCTAAAATATTTTAAAATTAAAAAATAAAAAAATTAAAAAGGAGACTGTAAATTAAAAAGGACATTGAGCATGAATTTATAGAGTAAAAAATGTTTTTATGTATAAGGTTGACCAATCACTATTGAGGGAAATATCCTCCTTGTTAAATACTTTATTTTGCTTCAGTAAATTAACTTTTTTGTAAATTGATACGAGCAAGAAAAGTAAAAAAATAATAATTACTTTAAAATTAAGTTCATGAAAATTATTTTAGTAAGAAAAAATAATTTATTGAAATAGTCAATGATGTGCGCAATGTTTTGATAAATATACAGAGCATTAAAATACAAGTTATTATAAAAACACAGGTACGGAAAAATACAAATGTGTTTTAATGTTTTCCGGAAAAATTAAATTTTCAATTCCGGAAAACACATGTATTTGTTTCCATTGAATTTAATTAATCTTGTGTTTTCCGGAAATATGTAATTTGTTCATCAATTAAATAGTTTTCCGGAACTTGTTTTTAAAACAAATAAAATTTGTTCTAAGCCTTTTTCGAAATTACTAGCAAATTTAATTTAAAATTCCGGAAAACACTTGTATTTTTTCGAGTTAAATTTTTGTGTTTTCCAGAAACAAATTTGTATTTAAATTCACAAGAGAATAAAATGTTTTCCGGAAAATGTTTTAAAGTGTGTTTTAAAAACTTGAAATGTGTTTTAGTGTTTTACCGGAAAAACAATATTTATGATCAAAACATTAGTAAAATACAAACAAGTTGTATTTTATTAATTTAATGTTTTTATTGTTTGTATGTTTGAATTAGGAGAGTTTATTTTCACTGTTGCGTTTCTAAAACTTTTTTGCGCACATCAAACAATAATATACTTAAAAATAATTTTGTAATAATTGAGAGAATATATCCTTCAATTAGTACAATAATTAAATTAATATTCTCAAAAGGGATAAATTAAATTCAACAATATTGTACTCAGAATAAAACGAGGAAAACATTAAAAAGAGCTATGCTTCAATGAGTAACAAATAAATACAGTATACCAATAAAATGAGTAAAAGAAAGGAGGAAAAATAATGGAAGGTATTTAATATTTAGTGAAAATTTTTGTTGAAATTTCTCTGAATATTTTTAATTAAAAATTTTTAAGACTTTTTTGAAAAATTAAAAATATTTTTTAGCCGGTTGAATATTTAATAAAAATATTTATCATAAAGAACTGATAAAAAAATGAGTAGAAAAGAGTGAAATAAAGTCTAGAGTAAACAAGAAATAAACATGTTTTTTTTATTATTTTCTGAAAGTTTTTACAATTGTTTGTTTTAATGTATCCGGAAACATAAAATGATTGTGTTTCCATTAACTTAGATTTTGTTTTTATATGTTTTTTTGTCTGTTTGTTTGTTTGTTTGTTTGTTTGTTTGTTTGTTTGTTTGTTTGTTTGTTTGTTTGTTTGTTTGTTTGTTTGTTTGTTTGTTTGTTTGTTTGTGTGTTTGTATTTTCCGAAAAATCTAAACGTGTTTGGATGTTTGATTTTATTCAGGAAAAATTTAATAATTCTTTCCGGAAAGTGTTTTTAAAAAAAACAAGGGAATAATGTTTGTTTCAATGTTTTAGGAAACTTTTAATGTTAGTGTTTTTCTTCTATGATAGATGTTTGTTTCAGTATTAGTTTAGTTTGTGTTTCCTAAAACTAAATGTGTTCTACACGGTTGTTCCGGAAAGTGTTTTTAAAGAAATAAGAGAATGTTTTGACACATGTTTTTGTTCATGTTTACGAAAACATTTAATGTTTGTGTTTCATTTTATAATAGATGTTTGTTAAGTTTTTTGTTTGTTTAGTTTGTGTTTTCCGATATGTTTGTTTGTTTATGTTTGTTTCAATGTTTTCGGAAACTTTTAATGATAATGTTTTTTTCTATGATAGATGTTTAGTTTGTGTTTTTTTAAATTAAATGTGTTTTACATAGGTGTTCCGGAAAGTGTTTCTAAACAAACCAAGGAATGTTTTTACACATGTTTTTGGCAATTTCCGAAAACATTTAAGGCCTGTGTTTTCTTTATATTAGATGTTTGGTTAGTTATTTGTTTGTTTAGCTTGTATTTTCCGGAATTAATTTGTGTTTTTCCGTGTTTTTAGTTAAAATAAAAACACAAAACGGACATGAGAGCACACAAAAATGAGAGAGTATGCGTGATGCAATAAAATAGAATCATAATAATTTAATAAAAATATTTATCAAGAAAAAATTTTTGATCAAAACAATGAATGAATGGAAAGGTAATTAAATAAATATAAATTTTGTTTTCTGATAGTCACCGAAAAATTCTATTTTTAGTTAAAGTCATGCGACAAATATATTTTATTTTTATTTTTGTTATTTTGGACTTTAACATTTATATTAAAAGAAAAATGATAATAATTGGGAAAATCAATCAAAAATATATGTAAAAAGATAAAGTAATTAATTAGTTAATTAATTAAATAACAAAAATATTATTAGTTGACAAAAAATATTTAATAATACAGACGGATCTCAGGTTTTTATATATCCTACCTTAGGGTTAAGACGGGTGAATGTTACGGGTTGAGAAAAATTCAGGCCGGGATTTGAGAGGGGTGTCCAAAATCTTATTAGTATCAGTTTTCAGATTTCGGGTAGAAAAAATTTATGTTCTGTATTCGAGTAACCTGCCTGCCCTAAAGCCGTGCTGTTAAGGAAATCGTATTTAAAAACGAGGGGAAAAACTACAAAAAATTTATATTAGAACAAAAGAAATAAAAATAAAAGAAAATTCTTTCAGATAATTAACTAAATCGCTCTTAGTAGTTTTTGAGACATTTTAAGTTTTTATCCAAAATATTTTAATTTCCGGTAAATTATAAAAAGCTCTTTTTAGTCTCTTGATCTGTCGTCTTTTCATAACAATAAATGAATGATTTATTATATAGTTTACCGACGACATTGCGAAACTATTTTCTTTAGTTTTTTTTTAGGAAAAATATTTTGAGAAATGACAAAAAATAAGTAAAAATATTTAAATTAAAAGGGTAAAACTTTTAAGGAATTAAAATTAAGAAGGCGAAAAAACTTTAGAGAAAAAGACAAAAAGTAGCCTGTTTTTGCTTTAATTTTTTAACAACTTCCGGTCCTTTTCTCGAGGCCAGAATTAAACAAAGGTGCTTTACAACTAAACAAACACCAGAAAAATAAAAAGGATAAAAACCACCGAACATCAAAAACATCAAAAACGCATCAAAGGAAATAGATTTAAATAAACTCAAAAATGAACAAATACATATTAAGTAACTTGCGTTTTTTAGCTCCTTTTACTTTTTGAATATTAACTAGAAAAATATTGTAGGGATTAAATATTTTTGTAAATTATTATATAATAATCTCGAAAGGCATTTTTCTCTTTCTTTAACACGGGAAAGTCGGCAACTTTTTATTTTAATTTATGCGGTTTTATAATACATATAAGTAGGCAAATAAATGAGCATTTTGGTTAATAACTAAAGGCAAATTTGAAACAAAATTCTGAAATTTTGAAAGATAATAGTAACGATGTTTATTAAAAGCTCTGAAAATTACAGAATTTTAGGTTGCGTATTCGAAAAATTATGAGTAAAAATATTAAATACTATGCCATTTTTAGACTTTTTTGACCGTAACTTGTGAAATATTTAAACAAAAATTTTGAAATTTTCAGAGAAGATGGATAAATCTATTAAGCATGTCAATCCGAAATTTCATTATCCCTTTATATATTAAATGAGTTTTGGGAGACTTTGATTATTGATCTTTTTAAGGACTTTTTTAAAGAAGAAAAAACAAAATTTTTTGAAACGAAAATTTGTAAACAAGAAAAGATAAGAGTAAACAAAAACTGTTTCTTTAATTTAGACAAAAATGAAAAAGAACAAAAAATTACTTCTCTAATTTTAAGTACCTTATTTACCTCGCAGCAAGTTTATTAACTATATAATTTCACACTTTCTGTCACGCTTTTTGCCGTTTTTTAAAAAGATAAACAGAATTTGTTTTGACACGAAAATTTTTCTTTGCAAAAAATAGGAGAGCAAAAGTTGTTTTTCTCTAATTTTGCATGAAAAAGTTAAGTGTAAACAAAAACAACCAGCCATCTGCCATTTAGACGCGGCAGTACCAGCCGTCTGCCTTTTATTCGCAAGAAGTTGACTTTTAGTATATCGCAGCTATTTAGTCGCAAAATTAAACTTTAATGTTACACCATTAGAGTCAAAAAGGGATACCTAGGATACGGTGTATTAAAAGTGATAAATGGGGATCTGGCTGTTAGAGACTTTCAACTGAAAGTAATATCGGAGGTCAACAAAGATGATATGAGAAATGAGCTGTTTTCGGGATTTTGGGTGTTAAAAAGGTATATCAGAGATTTAGGCGCAGTCATAATGAGGATTTGGGGGATTAAAATATATATCAGAAGCAATAGAAAAAGGATGCATGGGGATTTATGAGATTAAGAGATATCGTAGAGAAATATCGAGGATCTGGAGGAATAAAGAGTGATTGGCGAGTGATAAATGGGGATTCAGGATATATCGGAGATTTGGCGAATTTCAAGAGATATCGGGAATCAGAGGGAATAGAAGCTGAAAAGAAGAGGATTTGTCTGATAAAAAATAGGATATCGGCGAGTTAACGAAGGGTGATAAATGAGTTTCGGGGCTGAGAGGAATATCAGGTATCTGGAGATTAATATGGATATATGAGATTTTCCGGAATTAATAGTGTAAATAATCAAGGGGTTATCGGAGTTTTGTGGGTAATTTAAAGAATATCGTGTTTTGTGCAAATGAAAACTGAAAAGCGGATTTTTGGGATTAATAGAGATTTAAAGGATTTGAAAGAATAAAATGATATCGGTGAATTTAAAGATATATAGACTATTCTGGGAAATTCGAGTGCGGGTGTTTAAGGTAATAAGGTGAATTAAGAGGGATATCGGGGGATTTTGGTTAAAAATATTGAGTTTTAAAAAGATATTGGCGAATTGGTGTTACGACAATTGCGGATACGCACGTGCGGATGCGACAATTGCGGATTAAAATTTTTTTGAAAATTTTAAAAATTATTGAAATGATATTCCGTTTTTTGTCCCGGCTGTCAGCTTCAGACTTCTGACGGTTTCCGAATCATTTTTAGACTGATGTGGCACTGAAAACTTTAAAAAATCTTAAACTTTTTAAAAATTTTATATCCGCAATCGTCGCATCCGCACGTGCGTATCCGCAATTGTCGTACCGCCGGCGAATTAGAGGAATTAATTAGGGTATGAATATTGAGGATTTTTGGCGAATTAAGAGTGAAGTTGTTATTTAAAGGGGGATATCGGGCGGAAGATTCATGGCTGACACGTGAAATTTTTTGGGAATTAATGTAATATTGGTTTTTTGAGGCAGCAAAGAGAGATATAAATAATTGAAGTGGGCCTAAAAGTGATATAAGGAGGATTTTTGAGGATTAGGATGAAAATCAAAAATTTTGAGGTAAAATGTGATATTGGGGATTGAGGGGGATTATTAACAGTATTGGAGGATCAAGGAGATATCGACGATTTTGGAGTGTTTAAGATGGATATTTGCAGAATGAGAGTTATATAAAAGAATTTTGTTGTCATTAAGATGTGCACTCCGTCACATAATTATATGAACACCCCTAAATACCACTTTTTGCCGCATTTACATATATGCCGAAATGTGTGGGTGAATAATTGGGTGAATAATAGAGATTGCGTGAATTTTGAAAAGGGATATCGATATTTGGAATAATTAATCCTTATAAGTGATATAGGAGGATTTTAGGGATTAATATGGGTGATTAAGAGTTAAAACGGTGATTTAGGGTATAAAGACTGTTAAAGCTATTCCGTTAAAGCTAGATAATATGAGATATCGGGTGATTCATAAGATGCATATCAGGAGTTCTTTGTGATAAATAGAGATATGGGGTGATTAAGAGTGTTTTAGTGGATTAATAGGGAAATCGAGATTCTTGGGTGATTAAGAGTAATTTAGGGTGATTTATTGTTTACGAGAAGATGTATAAGGTAGGTAGATTTTTGTGTTGGGGAATAAAGAGTTGTGGAAGGGATATATGGGGATTCGGCTATATCGGAGTTTTGGTGGGATTAAGAGAGATATCGGGGATTTGAGGAACAATGGCCGATAATATCGGGGATTTCAGTGATAAGGAGTGATATAGGCGATAGATATATGGAGTTCGGAGGATTGAGAGGAATATCTGGGATTTGGGTATTAAAAAGGATAAGGGTATTTTGTGTAATAAAAAGATAAGTATTAAGAGGATATCGGGGTTTGCGGAGAATTGATGAATATTGTGATTTAGCAAATCAAGTGTTTAGCGGGGTTTGGGGTTTGCTGGTCATATAGTGGATCGGGGATTTATGTGGGATTTTGAGGTTTTGCGTATATTAATATTTATGTAGGAGATTTAGGGGAAGAAAATGTGAGGGATATTTAATGAGGAAATCGGGCAAAAGATAGCTGTCAAGAAAAATAATATTGACATTGTAGGATTAAAAGGGATATACAGTTTCGGGGAATAAGACTTATATAGAAAAGTTAAATTAAGGGTTGTGAGAGATTTAGGGTTTTAATATGTTATCGTGATTATAGGAAACAAAGAGTGATATTAAGGAAGGCTTTGAAGTTTTAAGAGGGGTTGTGGGGATTAAGCTGGATATCGAAGATTTTAGGGTAATTAAATGTGATATTAGGATTAAGCGGTATCGACGATTTTGAAGATTAATAAGGAAATCGTGGATTTGAAGTGATTAAGAAGGATACTAAGGATTGAGTACGAATCAAGATTGGGAAGACTAGAGCGAATAGAAGAAATATCTGGAATTTTAGTGTTTAAAGTGATATCTATAATTTGAAGAAATCAAGAGTGACAAAGGATTTTTGGGATTAATAGGTGGTAATTGAGAGTCAACGAGGATCTAATGTTTTAACTCTGATAAATGTGAGGAATATAAAGAGGAATATCGGCGTTTTTTGGAGTTTAAAAGTGATATGTAATAATGATTTTTTGATGGCTAGGGATAATGGGGCGAATAAGTAAATTCTGAATTGAGGATAAAAAATAGCTGTAGGGAATTTTTGGAACGAGAAAGCGAAATCTAGATGGATTCAGCTGTTTTTTGGTGATTCGAAATCTTTGAGATTTTTAGTGATTTCGAGTGATATAAGGTGATATGTGGATTATAAAGGTATCTGGAATTTTGGTAATACTGATAAAATGGAATGTTGAATCAATCACTGAATCCAAATGGTTAAGAGGACGTGTATTTATTGATGATTGAGTGATATATAGGGATATGCCGATTAAAAAGGATATCGGAGATTTTGGTGATAAAGATGGTTTTCTGTTGATTATGAGGGATACCAAGTGATTTGAGTGATTAATAGGGATAATAGGGAGTTGAAGGGATTAATAGAAATATTGGGGATTTAAGGATAATAAAGAATGAAAATGATGAATTTAGTATCAATAGTGTTATAGGAAATTTTCGGATCAAGATGGTTTGTGGGAATTATAGTGTTTGAGTGAAATCAGGGACAGGGGGAGGGATTAATATATTAATATTGATATAAAGGATTTCGAGGATTAAAAATTAGGTATGTCTTCTGCTTTGGAGGAACGGATAAACGACGATTTTGGTGTTTTAAGTTAATAATAAAGGAGGGAGGATTAAAGGAATTAAAGAGATATTGAATATTTGGATGATTAATAGGGTTTCTAAGATATAATGAAGGATTAAATTGAATAGGGGATTTGGGGTTCGTCAATTAAAGAACGTTAACCTGCTAAAGAGAAGTTCGCGAAATAAAAAAGCGAGGTACGAGCGTTAGGACGCCGCGAAGCGGCGTCCTAACGCTCGTTAACTATATAATTTCACACTTTCTGTCACGCTTTTTGCCGTTTTTTAAAAAGAAAAACAAAATTTGTTTTGACACGAAAAATTTTCTTTTTAAAAAATAAGAGAGAAAAAGTTATTTTTCTCTAATTTTTAAAGAGAAAATTTAACAGTAAACAAAAAACCAGCCATCTGCCATTTAGACGTAGGCAGACAAATTTTGCAAATTAATCCTTGCCACTTAGTCGCAAACTTGAAACTTTGATAAAACACCCCGTTAGACTGTAATGGGTGTTTGGGGCTATCGTGTATTTGGTGGGATAAAGAAAGAAAATTATAGGGTGTTTTGGTGATTTTTAAAAAATATAACAAAGGGTTTTTGGAGATTAAAAAAGATTTGGAAGTGATTAAGTGACACAACTATGAGGTTTTTTGTTTGCGGGATATATCGTGGTTCTCGCTTTTTTCTTTTCTGTAATCAAAAAAGGATTTTGTTTTGTCAAGAAAATTTCACTTGAAATTAGAGAGAAACGATTTTTCTCTAATTTTTTATGGCAAAATTAATGTAAACAAAAAACAACTAGGTTCCTTCAAAAAGATCAATTAACTAAAAGCAAAAGGTAAAAAAATTTTGAAAGAGTAAAAACAAAAACAAGATACTAAATTAAAACAAATTTTTCCTCCTATACAAATTTTGAAATAAAATAATACATATCCTGTGTTAGTAAAAAATTTTTAAAATTTGAAAACAAAAATTTTGCGTAAAAAACCTATTTTAAAGTACATATTTAATTTCAGAAGCAACCTTTTTAAAAATTATTTTAAAAAAACACTTTTGAAATCTTATTATGGTGCGTGTAAAACAAACTTTCCAAAAATCTGATTCGGAAAGTTGTTCTTTTTGTCAGCAAATTTCAGATGATTTACAAACGACTACAAGCAAAAGTCAGACGGGTTCTAAGCTCCCGTTTAAAAAAGCGGTTGAACCGGTTCTAAGCTCCGGTCTAAAAAAGCGGTCTAAAATAAATCTAAAAAGAAAACATGAATCTATTTGCCAAACAATAAATTTAGATGAAATTAGTGATGAATTTTTTGATACTGATTATAGAAAAGTAAAAACATCTAATAGAAAAATAAAACAGAGAGCAAATATGCCAGAGAAAGCAAATGAGTTTGTACGAAATAAAGATCGTGTAGGTCATAACCTTAAGAAAAATTTTTTGTATAATGAAGGATTGAAACATTTTGATGCTTCAAAGCCTATTCTAGGAAAATTTTATGAACTAGGACAATTTAACTTAAAATGTTTAAAATGTAATTCTTTGCATTTTCCTGAAGAAAAAAAAGAAGAATCAAATATTGATAATTTTTGCTTTGAGAGTTGCTGTAAAAGAGGGAAACTTATTAAACTGACTGATTTCTATGAAGACTATCCTGAAGAACTAAAAGTTCTTTATAGCCGTGATCATCCTTTTTTCAAAAATTTTATTTCAAATATTCGCAGATACAATAATACTTTTGCTTTTGCTTCGTTAAGTTCTTT
The DNA here is from genome assembly GCA_036172955.1 of Meloidogyne arenaria. Taxonomy (NCBI): domain Eukaryota; kingdom Metazoa; phylum Nematoda; class Chromadorea; order Rhabditida; family Meloidogynidae; genus Meloidogyne; species Meloidogyne arenaria. Next base: position 4,181,539 of record JARQAB010000025.1, read on the forward strand.
TAGATTTAAGTTTCCAACTCCTGGTCCGCCTTGCTACAAAATTCAAGGTCAAATTATCATAAATTCAATCCTTTTGCAATGCCAGCTAATATAAAGGAAATACCAACAAACGGTCAATTATACTTTTTAGATTCTGAGGAGGCTTCGGATATTAGAGAAATTAATAAAGAATTCGAACCAAAAATAATAAATTACATTGAAAAATATATTAGGGAAAATAATAAGTTCGTTAAATCTTATCAGTTAATGAAGGATGTTTATGAAAAGCAAGAAATGGTTTGCAAAGAACAAGGAATAAGCATGCCAGAAGTAAGATTGCTTTTTAGTCTGAAGGAAAATTTTGACAAGAGACGATACAATATCCCTCAAAGTAATGAAGTATGTGCCATTATGGTATGTGATGCAAACGATGAGATACCTCCCGCGAATATTGTTGTTTATCCAAAAGGTGAAAAAAGATTAAAAAACATTTATCCATTGGATAAATGTATTGAACCAATGTGCTATCCACTATTATATCCAAAATCGTCCCATGGCTATACTTTTAACTTAAAAGATTCCAATGGAAAAAATATTTCTTTTTGTGATTTTGTTAAATTTTTTATGTTTGTGAAAGATAATGAAAAATTTATGCCTCATTTTTTTGCGCAAAAATTATTTCAACAATGGGTTGTTGATCAGGCAGCAAAATTAGAGTGGTATCGGTTAGAATATATTAGAAACCACCAAAATGAATTATGTAGCAGTGCCTATGTAAATGTGGAAGATTTTTTAAAGTCCAAAGCTATAAAAAGTGGTGCTGAGATTCAGAAAAAGATAATTCTTCCTTCAACATTTTCTGGAGGCCCTCGAAGTATGCATGAACACTTTATGGATGCTATGTCTATTGTTAATGAAACAGGAAAACCAGACTTATTTATTACTTTTACCTGCAATCCAAATGATCCTGATATTATAAAATGTTTATTTCCAGGACAAACTGCATCAGATAGACCCGATATTGTAACAAGAGTTTTTAATTTAAAAAAGAATTATCTATTAAATTTAATACTGAATAAACAAATATTTGGTGAGGTTATAGGTTTTTGTTGGGTTATTGAATATCAAAAGAGAGGACTGCCTCATCTGCATCTATTAATAACTTTAAGCGCGAAAGATAAATGGCGCAATTCAGAAGAAATTGATAATTATATTTGTGCCGAAATACCAGATGATAAAACCGACAAAGAGCTTTTTGAGATTGTGAAAAAATTTATGATTCATGGACCATGTTCAGAAAATTCGCTTTGTTGGGATAAATCAAAGAAAAAATGCGGGAAAAAATTTCCGAAAGCGTTTCGCGAGATAACCGAAATAAATGAAGATGGCTATCCGCTGTATAAAAGACCTAATAATGCTCGATATATTTATAAAAAAGGGCTTAAATTAACAAATCAATACGTAGTTCCTTATAATCCCTATTTATTAAAAACTTTTAAATCTCATATTAATGTTGAAAGAGTGAGCGATATTTTAGTAGTTAAGTACTTATACGACTATATTTATAAAGGATATGACGCAGCAACAATTGAATGTGTGCAAATTGGCGAAGCTGGTATTAAAAAAGTTTTAAATTATGACGAAGTTAGTAAATATTTGGAAGCCCGATATTTAAGCCCATGTGAAGCATGCTGGCGTATATTTAAATTTCCTTTACAAGGCAAATCGCATTCTGTTGATAAATTAGATATACATTTAGAGAATATGCAAAAAATCATTTATGAAAAAAATGCTACAAAGAAACAAATAAAAGATGCATCCGAAAAAAATTCTACGCTAACAGCCTATTTTAAATTTTGCCAGAAAAATCAAAATTTAGATATAAAATATATTGATATGCCTAAATTTTGCACATGGTTAAAAAATACGCGAGAATGGAAATATCCAAGAAAAGTAAATTTTAAAAAAATAGGTAGAATCATACCGGTAAACCCTGTGGAAACAGAAAAATATTATTTACGGTATTTATTACTCAATGTTTCTGGTAAAAGTTTTGAAGATTTAAGAACAGTAAATGGTGTTGTTTATGATTCTTTTGCTAAAGCATGTTTAGCAAGGGGATTAGCAAGAGATGACGATGAGTGGCATAAATGTTTAGAAGAGGCAAGTCTTTTCTCAAGAAAACACCCCCAAGGATTGAGGACATTATTTGTAAATATTTTAATACATTGTGAACCAAAATATCCAGGAAAATTGTGGGAGAACTTTAAAGAATATTTAATAAATGATTTAATAAATAAATTTCCAACTTTGCCAAAAATCGAACTTTTTAAGCTAGGACTTTATTTAATTGATCAAGGTTTAAAAGATCATGACAAATCACTTATTGATTTTAGAGATATGCCGCAAAATATAGATTTTACTAATATAGATGAAAGTGAATTCTTTGATCCTAATGAAGAATTTATTTTAGCTCAGAATTTAATTTTAAAAATGAATGCTGAGCAAAAACAAATTATAGAAAAAATAAAAAATGTATTTAAAGAAAATGACAACCAGAAATGTATCTATATTGACGGACCGGGTGGAACCGGAAAATCATATGTTTTGAAAACAGTATATCACTTAGCTAGATCTTTTAAAAAAAATATATGCAATATGGCTTATTCTGGAATAGCCGCAACACAATTACAAAAAGGCCGGACATTGCATAATCGATTTAAATTACCTTTGAATATTAAAAAAACTTCAACTTCTGGTGTTGAGATAAAAAGTAGGGAAGCTGAAGAAATTAAAAATACAGATGTTTTCGTTTGGGATGAGGCACCTATGGCATCACGATTTACCTTAGATATAATCGATAAAAAATTAAAAGAAATTATGAATAATCAAATGCCTTTTGGCGGAAAAATTTTTATTTTAAGCGGTGACTTTAGACAATGTTTACCAATAAAAGAGTTTGGTACACGGTCAGAGATAATAGATTTATTAATTAAAAATTCCTTTCTTTGGGATAATTTTTTGATAATGAAATTAAATAAAAATATGAGAGCTGATCCAAATGAAAAGGAATTTGCTAAAGAATTGATAAAAATTGGTGATGGTATTTCTGAAAATGAAAGTTTTATCACAGTGCCTGAAACGTGTTTATGTAATGGCAATTTATCTGATGAAATTTTTGAACAAGTTATTAAAAATGAAAATTATAATGATCTTTATAATTATGCAATTTTGTCTCCCTTCAATTCAATTGTAGATAATTACAATGAGGAAATAATGAAAAAGTTTCCCGGCGAAAATAAAACTTTGTTAAGTATAGATGAGACTGAAACAAATAGTAATTTGACAATTACTCCTGAAATTTTGAACTCCTTAAAATGCCCTAATTTCCCAAATCATAGTATTTCTTTAAAAGAAAAGTCAATGATAATGTTAGTAAGAAATCTGAATATAAAAGAAGGTTTGTGTAACGGGACTCGATTACAAATAGTTAATATTGGCCAACATGTATTAAATTGTGTTATAAAAAGTGGTGATAAAATCGGAGATACAACACTCATACCACGAATTACATTAATTGAGGACAAAAAGTTTCCTTTTGTGTTAAAAAGACATCAATTTCCTATAAGGTTGGCCTTTGCCTTTACAATAAATAAAAGTCAATCGCAAACCTTTGAAAAAATAGGGATAGATTATACAGAAGATCCTTTTACTCATGGACAAACATATGTTTCGCTAAGTAGGGCTAAATCTTGGGAAAAAATCAAAATAAAGTTATCAGAGAAAAATAGAGAGAAAAAAATTAAAAATATAGTGTGGAGAGAAGCTTTGCTTAATTAAGTGAAAAATTTTTTTTAATTTATTTAATTTAAAAAATTCAAAAATATATGAATTTGTTTTTAGGCAATTGCAATCATTTTATTTAAAAAGATTCTTTAAACATTTTAGAAAGTTTTTAAAAACTAGAAAATATTTGTCAAAAATCAAAATGTATTACTTATGTTTAGTGTAAAAATAAAAAAAAACAAAGATCTAAATAAAAAATACTTGGCAATTAAAACAATCATTTCAGACTTATACAGAAAAGAGACATTAAAATGATTTTTCTAAAAACAGTCAATAAAAAAATTAACACCTTTCATGGATAAACTTGAAACAAAAAAACTTGGAAAAACCAAAAAAACAAAAAAAAATTTTTGTCACAAAAAATAGGTTAAAGTTAGAAAAATTAAAATTAGAAAAATAAAAACAAGGTAAGTTAATCGCTACATTTAAGAGGAGGGTGTAGCGTGTGATAGGGCGGGATATAAAACCCTCTAACTATCACAGGACTCCTCAATTTGGTATCCGGGTTTTGGTGCGTTCACGTCGCGGATACCGTCAGTAGGGATAAAACCCGAAGCCAAACCCAAAACATTTTTAAAAATATAATTAAAAATTTAAAAATCTTTCAACAAAATAATTATTTACACATTATTGCCAAAAAGTTGTTTACTAAATTTTTAAAAAATAAAATTCACGAGCTATTAAAAATTTTGAAAAAAGAATTTCCATTACAAAAGAAATATCACAAATAAACAAAAGCTAAAATAAAAATGCTTTAATTTAACAAAAACTGTTTCCATTAAAAATAATTTAAAAATTTGTTCATACACAACATTAATATTTTAAATTAAAAAAATTTATAAAAATAAAATGGAATCTGAAATTTCGTCTCAAACACCGATTAAAAAAACTAAACGTTCTCCATTACAAACAATAAAGGAAGGTGAAAATATGATGTAAGTTAAAAATTTTTTTAATGTAAAAAATTTTTAGAGATATAAAATTATTTTTGATTACTGCTGATGCAGTACGAACAGTTCATGAAAATACATTAGTGTGGACTTTGGTTGGAACAGATGGGTTATCAAAAAATTTTTTTAATTTTTTAATCACTAAAAACTTTAAATAAATTATTAAAAAATGAATGAATTAAAAAAACATGAATTAAAACATTTCAAAAATAAAAATATTTAAAATTAAAGTCTAAAAAAATGTTTTAGATATGATTATGTTAATATAACATTGTGGGATAAACACTTTAATCGTTTAGTTACTGAACTAAACAATAATTTTAAGGTAAAATAGTTTGATAAAAAGTTCGAAGCAATTTAGGGGAAAAATTTTATGCTTAAAACTTTTGTTTCAAAACATGTTTTGGCACCTTACAATTATGGCAGTGTCTCTTATGAGTTAAGAGCACAAGAAGGCTCAACAATCACATTAATTACAGAATTGGATATTGAATTTTATGGAATAACTGAGAATACTTATTTTAATTTTTTAAAACACAAGTTAACAATTGATGACACCTTTCAGCCAATTTCATATGAGAAAATGCGTGTTGGAGAGCTTTTTGAGTGAATAAAATTTTTAAAAATATTTTAATAGTTTATTAAAAAATATTAAGAGATGTTGAACTTAAGTTATATAGCATAAAAGAAGTTAGAACAGTATCTGTAAAGGGACGTTCTGAAGCTAAAGTGTTAGATATTACAGCTATGGCAAACAAAACAAAAATTAGATTGACAGCCTGGAATATTCTTGCAGAATTTTTATTTTTTTTACTAAACGGGAAGGAGGTAAACTCCACAAAGACCTAAAATTTATATAAAAAAATTTTTGAAGGGTAAAATGTTAAAGCTGCAAGGCATACAGATAAAGGAAGGGCTCGGGAAAGATGAAAAAGTAATAAATTTTTTGAATACAAGCAAAGTAAAAGTAGAAGAATTTGATGAAGAAATGATTGAAGAAGAACTAATTGAGTCTTTAAATGAGATGGGGAAAAAATTTGGCCAAATAAAATGTTAATATTTTATTTTCAAAAGTTAATTAGGGGAACTTATTAAAAAATTTGAAATATGAATGAAAAATTTTAAAATTTAAGGCAATGTACGATTAAAAGTTGTTCTAAAACCTACGATTATAAGTTCAATTAAAAAACAGAATGGTACAATATGTACTGATGGAGTGCACAAAACCCAATTAATTTATCCCAACAATTTGAATTTACAGATTAATGACGAAATGACCATTCATGTGGCTAATGTTGAGACTAATAAGGGTTAAACTAAAAAAATTTAAAACTATCAAACTAAATTTAGTTGGGGTTCTGACGGTAACAATTTATGATGAAGCAGCTCTCATAAAACATGAAGAAAAAGAAATTAAAAAAATTGACTTAGATGAACTCGATTATCCCGAAACAAAATAAAAAAAAAGATTTTCAATGAAAACAAAGCTTTTTTAAATTAAAAAAGCATTTATTAAAAATATCTTTTACATAAGATTATTAAAAATTTTTAAGCTAATTTTTTGAAAAATAAAAACAAAAAAGTATTTTAATCGAAAAATAAGAAAAAAAGGGATGAGAATTTTTTGAAAGTATTTGACACAAAAATGTTAAAAAATAGATATGGAAATAGTTAAAAATATTAAAGAAAAGAAATCGTTTATGAAATAATTTTTAAAAAATAAAATTTGTTGAACCATTTTTGTGAATATGCAGAAAAAATTGGTATAAAAATAGTTAGAAAACATATTTTTAACAAAAAACTTTCAGCGCAAAAAAGTAAAAATCTGGTTAAAAACGAAACTAGAATTTAAAAAATATGTGAATAGGTCAGTAGAAAACAATTTAAGAAAACTTTAAAAAATATAAGCAAAAGGTTAAGGATATAAACAAGAATATGCAAAGAAACAAAAAAAGTTGCTAGATTTACAGAATATTTTAAAGGAAAATAAAATTATTTATTTCCCCAATAAACGGCCCAATATCAGATACACCACAATTTAAAATGTTTTCAAAATGTTTTTTTTGAATAAAAATTGTCCTAAAACATTTATTTTAGTCATAACACTTCAAACGATTAAAAATTCTGCCCAAAAAAATCCCCAAAAAAATTAAAAATTCCCCAAAAAAAAGAAAGCCATTTGTTTAAAAAACAAAAAAGGAAAATCAAGAATAGTAATATAAAAATTAATGAAAATATAATTAAATCCTTTTGTTTTGACGAACAACCTAAAGTTAAAGAAACAAAAGAATATATTTAAAAAACTTAAAACCAAAACGGGTGGATTGAATTAAAAACTAAAGATGCAAAACTCTGAATAAAAACCAGAAAAAAGAAGAAATGACAAATATAGAAACTGAATGCTTTTATACCAAAAAGAAAAAGAAAATTAAAAAAAACATAACGCAAAACAAATTAATTTTTACAACAAAAAACAAAACTCAAAGGGGATTGAAAAAAAAGTAGAGATAGGACCGTACCGTACTACGGCCGTATTTTTCGGTATTTATCGGTATACCGTATCAGTAGTACGGTACGGAATACGGTACGGAATTACGTTCTCTATAAAAAAAGATTTAAATGAAATAAAAATTAAAAAAACCATGGGTTAAGCAAAATTAAAAAAAGACATTTTACCCAATATTTTTTGTTTTAAACACTTAAGAAAAAATGCGTTTACGTATTAAAATAAAAAGCGTTAAAAGAAAAAAAGAGAATATTTAAATCATTAAAAAAAGAATTAAAAAAGCAAGATTTACTCAAATTGTATTTTGTTCCAAAAAAGTTAATATCGAAATGGAATCTCAAAAAAAACTCGAAAAATTAAAAAATGAAAAAAAACTAAAGTACCTATAATCGATTCAAAAGAAAGCATTAATAGAAAAAAAATTAAAAATTTTAAACTTGTGAAGTTGGAAAACAATATGAAGTTCGTACTACACAAAATATTACCAGATACAAAATAGAAAGTCATTTTTCTTTAGACAAAGCAGAAAAAATGTTTTCGAAAAAAAACAAAAAAAATATTAAACAACTAAACTAATGCGGTCAAAATTAAAAAAGACTGTTTTGGAAAAAAATCGATTTTAAAAAGAAGTAAAAAGGGAGTATTAAAATAAAAATATGCAAATTACAAGTTTCTAAAAACTTAAAGAAATGACAATTTAAACACAACTTTTAACTTTTATACTAAAAAATGAGAGAAGAAAACTAAAAAAACATTTTGCCATAAAGATTAATTTAAAAAGCAAAAATTACAAATAGACAAAAATTGATATTCAAGAACATGTTTTGTGTATTAAAAATAGTAATGCAATCACTTTACGATTTGCTAAAACATATCAATATTGCATTAACTTAGTCTAAAAAATCTTTAAACGAAAAATTTCACACTTTTTGCGGAAAATAAAACAAAACCTAAAAACACAAAGTTAATTTTTAAAGCCAGGAGTCCTAAATGATTTTCTTAAGACCGCTCATTTAAAATTTTAATTCAAAGCAGTTTTAAAGAGTTAGATACGAGCGTTCAGGTGCCGCGAAGCGGCACCTGAACGCTCGTTTGGAAAAACGAAGATAGATTTATAGTAAATTTTCAAAAATTTAAACAATCATTTTTCGAAACGAAATTCTTTTAAAAGATGTAAACAACTTTTTTTAGAGAGTTCTATATTTAAAAAATTATATATTGTGAAATAAAAATTATATAAATTAATATTATTTAAAAATACTAATTGTTTTTAAAAAGAAAAGAATAGAAAGAAAAAAAGAAAGAAAAATGAAAAAACAAAGAGAAGTTAGAATAAATCTGGATGAAAATTTTGATGAAAATGAAAAAGTAAAAAAAATTCTTGAAGAAAATTTAATTGAAAAAGAAAAACAAAATATTGGCAAAATTAAATTTTTAAAAAAAAAAGAAAAATTAGAAGGTAGTCAATTTAATGTATTAGATATAAAGCTATATAAACTTGGACAATTTAATTTAAAATGTAAAAATTGTCCAGCTATTCATTTTCCTGAAGAAAAAATTAAAAAAGTTGGCGAGTATTTATTTTCGAATTGCTGTAATAATGGAAAATTAAAAAATTTAGAACAACTTATAAAAGATTATCCTTTAGAACTAAAAATATTATTTAAAAATGAAAATAAATTAAATTTACCAATTTGTTCCTTAAATTCAGATTTTTTAAAAAATGTTAGAAAGATTAATTCAGCTTTTTCATGTGCTTCTTTAGGGTGTATGAAATTTAATTTTTCAGATAAAAAAATCCCTATATTTAAAATACAAGGTAATGTTTATCATTCATATAATTCAGTAGCTCAATCAATTGATGAACCACCAAGTAATGGTCAACTCTATTTTCTAGATACGGAGGAAGCTGAAGAATTACGTTTAAATTTTTTAAAAGACAAAAATGAAAATCAAAATAAAATAAATAAATTAATTTCATATATAGAAAAAATTTTAAGAAAATATTATATTTATGCTCAATCATATGAGCTAATGAAGAATGTTTGTAATGAAATTGAAAATAACACAGAATTGAAAAAAATCCCAGAAATTAATATGTTATTTGATGTAAAAGAAGATATAGATTTAAGGAGATATAATGTGCCTAGATCAAATGAAGTTTGCGCTATTATTTGGCGTGATTCTAACGAAGATATTCCATTAGCTAATGTTGTTGTGTATTTAAAAGGAAAAAAAATATTAAAGTCAATATATCCTTTAAGTTATTTAGTTGAACCTATGTGCTATCCTCTATTTTATCCTACAAATTCCAAAGGTTGGGATAGTTCATTAAAAGATTTAAATGGAAAAAATATTTCTTTATGTGATTTTACCAAATATAAATTATTTTATCGAGAAGAAGGGAAATTTTTGCCCCATTTTTTCGGAGGAAAATTGTTTCAGCAATGGTGTGTTGATCAAGCAGCTAGAATAGAATGGAGTCGTTTAAACTATATTAAATTGCATCAGAAAGAAATATGCAAAGAGCCATATAATTCATTATTAAAAATTTTAAAAGCTAAGGAAATAGAATATGGTGCTAAGGTTAAAAAACAGATTATATTACCAACAAGTTTTATAGGAGGCCCACGAAATTTACATGAAAGTTTTATGGATGCAATGACAATTGTAAATGAAGTTGGAAAGCCAGATTTATTTTTGACCTTTACGTGTAACCCTAATGATGAAGATATAAAAAAATGTTTGATAGATGCTCAAAAAACTTATGATAGGCCTGATATTGTAGCAAGAGTATTTCATTTAAAAATTAAGCAATTTTTAAAAGAAATTTTAGAAAATAAAATCTTTGGTGAAGTTAAAGGTTATTGTTATACAATTGAATTCCAGAAAAGAGGGCTTCCCCATTTACATATGTTATTAACTTTAGGTAAAAAATATAAATTAAAAAATACAGAGGAAATTGATAAATATATTTCTGCCGAAATACCAGAAGAAAATGAAGATAAAGAATTATATAATTTAGTAACAATGTTTATGGTTCATGGCCCATGTGGACCGGATTTTCCAGATACAATATGTTGGTCTACTAAATTAAATAAATGCACAAAAAAATTTCCAAAAAATTTTTCAGAAAAAACGGAAATAAATGAAAATGGATATCCTTTTTATAAAAGACCAAATAATGTAAAATTTCTAATTAAAAAAGATTGGCATACTGGCAAAACAAAATTAATGACCAATCAAAATATTGTACCTTATAATAGATATTTGATTAAAAGATTTGCCTCTCATATAAATATTGAAAAAGTAGCAGACATAAAAGCTGTAAAATATATTTATAAATATATTTATAAAGGTTATGATGCTGCGATTATTAAATGTATTTCAACAGAAAATGGAGAAAAAAAAGAATTAATATATGATGAAGCAAATAATTATCTTGATGCAAGATATCTTAGTCCAGTTGAAGCATGTTGGAAAATATTTAAATTTCCCCTTCAAGAAAAATCACATTCTGTTATGAGATTACCTGTACACTTAGAAAATGAACATTTAATTTATTTTGAAGAAGATGATGATAATGAAAAAATTCTTAAAAAATGTGAATCAAAAAGTAAATTAATGGCTTATTTTGAATTTTTAAAAAGTAGCCCGACATTTGAAAAATGTTTATATACGGAAATACCAAAATATTGTGTATGGAATAATAAAGATAATAAATGGCAATTAAGGAAAAATAAAAAAATACACAAAACTTTAGGAAGAATGTATCCAGTAAATCCAAATGAAGGAGAAAAATATTATTTAAGATATCTTTTACTTAAAATTCCAGGTACAAGTTTTAAAGATTTAAAAACAATTAATGGTATTGAATGCAATACTTTTGCTGAGGCATGCTTAAAAAGAGGTTTAATAAAAAATGATGAAGAATGGAGAGAGTGTTTAAATGAAGCAAAAACTTTTAAATTTCCTTCAGCTTTAAGAAATTTATTTTCAAGTATTTTATTATTTGGAGATCCAAAATATCCTGAATTATTATTTGAAGAATTTAAAAATGATTTGGCTGAAGATTTATTAAAAAAATATTCGCCTAATTATGCTTATAAGTTGGCTCTTTCATATATTAATAAACATTTAGAAAATGAAGGAAAATCACTAAAAAATTTTAAAACAATGCCTCAAGAAATTTTAATAAATCTTTGTGATGAAATTATCGATATTGAAGAAGAAAAAAAAATTGTTGAAACTTTTTATAAATTTTTAAATAATGAACAAAAAATAGTTTTTGAATATATAGAAAAAATTTTAAAAAATGAAATATTAAATGAAAAATTAATTTATATAGATGGTCCTGGAGGTACGGGAAAGTCTTATCTTTTAACAGCAATCTATCATTTAGTTAGAAGTTACAATAAAAAAATTATAAATATGGCATTTTCTGGAATAGCGGCTAATTTACTAAAAAATGGAAGAACTTTACATAAACAATTTAAATTGCCATTAAATATAAACTCATATTCTATTTCAAATATTGTAGAAAATACTAAAGAGTCAAATGAAATTTTAGAAACAGATTTTTTTGTTATAGATGAAGCACCTATGGCATCAAAATTTATTATAGAAATTATAAACAAAAAATTGCAAGAATTAACAAAATCAAATAGTCTTTTTGGTAATAAGACATTTATACTTGCGGGTGATTTTCGACAAACATTACCAATTAAAAAATTTGCTATAAGAAGTGAAATAATTGATCTAACAATTAAAAAATCTTTTCTTTGGAAATATTTTAAAAATTTTAAATTAATAAAAAATATTAGAGCTAAAGATCAAAAATATGCTAAAGAATTATTAAATATAGGTAATGGAAATTTTGAAAAAAAAATAAAAATACCGAAAGAATGTATATGCCAAAATAATTCAGATTTGGTTTTTGAAATTTACGCTGAAATTTTGAAGAAAAAAAAATATGATGAATTAAAAAATTACATGATTCTTTCCCCATACAATGATTTAGTTGATTATTATAATAATTTTACTTTAGAAAAACTTGAAGGGGAAAGTGTTATATATTTAAGTATAGATGAAGTTGAAACAAGTAATAATTTCCCTATTACTACAGAGATAATGAATTCTTTTAACTCCCCCGGATTTCCTTTACATAAATTAATTTTGAAGAAAAATTGTAAAGTAATGCTTTTAAGAAATATCAATATTGAAGAAGGCCTTTGTAATGGTACAATTTTACAAGTTATTGAATTAAAAAGAAATATTATAAGATGTATAATTTTAGGAGGTGATAAAAATGGAAATGAAGTATACATACACCGAGTATCTCTTATAACAGAAAATGAATTTCCAGTTCCGTTAAAAAGACACCAATTTCCTTTGAAATTAGCTTTTGCAGTAACTTTTATTAAGAGTCAGGGTTCAACTTATGAAAAAATAGGTATTGATTGGACTAGACAAAGTTTTTCTCATGGTCAGACTTACGTTGCTTTATCAAGAGTAGGATCGTGGAGTAAAATAAAAGTTAAAATATCAAAAGAAAATATTAATGAAGAAATTGATAATATTGTTTGGAAAGAAGTTCTTTAGGTTAAATATAAAATAATGTTAAAAAACAAATTTTTTAAATTTATTAAGATTTCATCTATAATTAAAAAACTTTCAATTTAGTTAATTATTGAAAATTTTAAATGTTAATTATAAAAAATTCATCGCAAAAAAACTCTAAAAATCAACAAAATTAAAAGTTTTAATAAAGTTTTAAAACTATTTTAAAGTTAATTTTAAAAAATTTTTTAACAAAAAAAATATTTAAAAAAACTTCAAAGTTAATTAAAAATTTGCAAAAAAGTCAAAGAACTATTTAAAAATTTTTAAAAAATAAAAATCAAATAAAAAAGTTTACCAAAAATTTTTAAATTAATTAAGATTTTTAAAACTATATAAATTTAATAAAATAAAAAGTTACAAAAAAATTTTAAAAGATGCATAATAAAATATTTAAAAAAGTTTTAACAAAAATATTTAAAGCAAATTAAAAGTTGTAAAAAAAATAAAAAAATAAAACAAAAGTTTCAATAAAAAAGTTTAAAAATAAAAAAACTAATTATAAGTTTCAAAAACAATTGAAAAATTAAATAATGTTAAATAAAAAGATTCTTAAAAACTTTTTTTAAGTTAATTATTAAAAATTAAAAAAAAATTAAATTTTCATTCTTTGATCTAAAAACAAAAAATAAAAGATCGTGTGACGAAATTTGTTTGTCTATATGGTAAAAAACTGTAAACACTTTCAAAAAATAAACACTTTCAAAATTGCTATTCATAAAGTTGAAAAATTTTTTAAAGTAAAATTAAATTTTTTTAAAACAATTTAATATATTAAAAATGGAGAAAGAAGAAGATATTCAACAACCTTCAACAAAAAAAATTAAAAAAACACCATTAAAATCTATTAAAATAGGCGAATCAATGATGTAAGTTTTTTTTTGAATTTTTGATTAAAAAATTTTTTAAGAGACATAAAATTAATGATTTTACTTTGTGATGGGATTAGAACAGTAAAAGAAAAAAATACAATTTGCACTTTTGTATGCACAGATGGGTAATTATTAAAAATTAAAAAAATGAAATTAAACTGATTTAATTTCTCTGAACACTACATAAAAAATTAAATTAAAAAATAAGAATAAACAAAAAATAGGTATGATTTTGTGAATGTTACATTATGGGATAAAAATTGCCTTAGAATTATGAATGATCTTGGAACTGATTTTCAAGTTTTCTTTTTAATTTTATTAAAAAAAAGATTAGTTAAAATTATTCGATTTTAAAACATTTATTGCAAAAGAAGTTTCGACTATATTTAATTTTGGAAATTTAAAATATGAATTGTTGGCACAAGATGCTTCTAAGTTAGAAGAAATAAAAAATATTGGACCCGAATTTAAAGGAATTAATGGAAAAAAATATTTTGATTTTTTAAAAACAAAATTTTTAATAAAAGAAGATTTTCAACCAATTTCTTTTGAAAAAATTAAAGTTGGAGAAAAATTACTGTAAACTTATTAAAATTATTTAACTTAAATATCGTATATGCTCGATAAATTATCCCGGGTAATTTTTGTTTCGACCTCACGCTGAAGGAAGTAATTATTCGAAGACATATGATATTATATTTGACATTTGTTATTGTCTTAAAATGTTTCAAAAATTAAAAATGTCAATGATTCTTTGAATATAGTTTAGTTTTGTGCAAAAAATGAGGGGGTAATTATTAAAAGGGTAATTATTTGAGAGAGGGGAATTATTCGAGCATAAACGGCAGACAAAGTGTTCAAATAATATTTTGGAATTATTTAGCGATATAAAAGCTGAATTATATTCTACTAATTCAATAAAAAATGTTACTGTGAAGCAAAAATATGAAGCTAAAGTTTTAGATATTTCTTTACTAATAGAGAATAGAAAAGTTAAATTAACTGCATGGAACATTTTAGCAGAATTTTTATATTATTTATTAAATGGAAAAGAAGTTTTTGTAAAATTTTTTAAAAATAAAAAATTTAGGGGAATTCAATAAGTCTTCAAAACATTCAAGTTAAAGAAGGGTTTGGAAGCGATGAAAAAAATTTTTTATTTACTAATACATGTAAAATTAAAATTGAAGAAAAAAAATTTGAGGATAAAATAAAATTATTAGCTGATATAAATCAATCAACTGGATTAATTAAATGTAAAGTTTAACTTTTAAAGGATTAAAATTTAGAAATAATTGCCCAATTAATTTGTAATAAATTGGAATTTTAAGGCGAAATTAGATTAAAAATACTTAAAAAACCAATAATTATGAATTACAAAAAAAAGGAAAATGGAACGTTAGCTACAGATGGAAAACATAAAACACAATTAATTTTTCCAAGTTCTATTGAATTAAATAATACTGATGAAATTATATTAAATAGAGCAAATGTAGAAAAAAATAAAGGTTTATTATGAAATGGTAAATGCCCGGCTCGCATTCTACCTTCCGTAAATGCAGACCGCAAAAAATTAAGGAAAAGACCAGAGGGGGAAACAGGAGAAAAAAAACAAATTTGTTATTCTTTTTTGTTAAAAAAGAACAACTTAAAAAGACAAAAAAATGAATATATTTGTGATTCTTTAAAAATTAAAAAAAAACAAATTTTTATTTATTTAATGAATGGGAAATTAATTAACCAAGAAAAAATTATACCAAACTTTTGTTGACTCTTATTAAAGGAAAAGAAGAAAAGGAGCAGAATACAGCAAAAATGCCTTTTACAGATTTTCTCTGCGAACTGCATGTGCGAAAAATAAAAAGCGAGCTGGACCTTTACATACTTTTTTAATAAAATTTTTTAACAAAATAGAAGGTGTTTTGACATTGTTGATTTTTGAAGAAAATGCTTTCAGCAAAGAAAATAATAAAATAATGAAATATAAAATCGAAGATTTAGAATATCCTTAAAAAATATTTTGTCGAAAAAAATATAAACAATGTTTATTCATTAAAAATTCTATTGTTTTAAAATAGATTTTTTTAAAAATGATTAAAAAATGAAAATAAATTTTATTATTGAAGTACTGATTTAAAAATACAGATATTTAATTTTATAACAATAGGAAATTTTTAAAAAATACTTTAAAATAAAATTTGATAAAAAAAATGATAATTTATAGTAAAAACTAGATAAGTTAAATAGATGTAAATTAACAAAGACAAGATGAATAATTTTTCAAAATTAAATTTAAATACCGAAACTTTTTAGCAAATTTTAAATATTAATTGGCAAAAAAGAAATTAAATAATTAGATAAAAACCATAAAAAAAAGGAGTCTAAACTAAACAGCTTTACTAAAAACTACAGCCATTAGATTTGACAAACCTTAACTAGCGAAAACACAAAAAATTAATGTTTTTAATTTATAAAAAAATAAAACAAATGAAAGAAAGAATGAAAGCAAAAAAAGTTTATATACTTTTATTTAAAGGTTAATTTGTGGGTGTTCTAAATACTTTAATATGAGGGGCAAAAAAAGAGAGAAAAGAAAACAAGAGCAAATTTGCATATGAATGTATTTTGACCCAGGCAATTTTTAAAAATAGACTAACTTATAGGTAATTTTAAAAAATCAATAATTTATAAAATAAAGAAAAGAGAAACAAAAAGCAAAGAGACTAAATGCAAAAACAATCGAAAAAAATAAAAAAAACTTCTATAAAAATCAAAAAAAAAATAGCCTAACTAAAAAAATTGATTTACAAAATTAAACGAAAAAAAAACATTCTAAAAATTTGATGTTAACAAAAAAAACATATTTTTTTAATTAGATTTTAGAAAGTATGTTAAATTAAATAAAATGTATTTAATTCTTTTTTTTTTGAAAAAGTTTGGCAAGAAACGAATTAATGCTTTAAAAAATATTTTTAAATAAAGCATTCAATAAAATAAATTATGGTATAAATTAAAAATTATGTAAGAAATCCAGCAAAAAAATATATTAGATTCTAAATGCATAAATTAAAAAAAAATCAATAATACATGTAATCTATGTAAATTAATTTAAAAAACTGAAAAAAGCAAAAAAGAGCGTTTTGGTGCCGCGAAGCGGCACCAAACCGCTCGTTTTAATTACTATATTTGCCAAGTTATGAATTTTTTTGTCTCACCCTCACTCAACTAACTTATTTACCGTAACCTATAGCACCTTTTTGCCCATAATTTAAGAAATACTAAACATAAAATTATGAAATTTTTATACAAGTTGGATAATCTTACTGGAGATGAATGTCCCAAATTTCATCAATTTAGCTACTATATTTGGCAAGTTATGAATTTTTTCCTTACCTAAACTCAACTACTCACCCACAAATTTATTTAAACAAGCTTATTTATTAAAATTGCATAATATAAGAAAATTCAACTTTTTCAAGTTTTAAAAGAAATTATTATTTCCTCTTTATTTTTAAAAATAAATAAATTTTCTTTTATATTTTGGTAAATAAAATTATGTCTTTTTTATTTTAATAATTCTTTTCAATCATCCAAATAGGCTTTTAAATTTTTAACAAAAAAAATTTTTTGAAAAGCCAATTTGAATACCCAAAGGAAACGGAAACATAACAAGAAATAAAGGAAAGACCCAAAATTTTCATTCAAAAGGCTTTTATTTGAAAATTAACAAGTTTAGGGGTAAAGAAAATTATTATTAAAAATATAGAGAGAGGGATAAAAGGATATTTAAATAAATAAATAAATAAATAAATTATGTTATAAATAAATATATTTATGCAAATCACACGGTAGAATAAATTATACACTTACAATAGTACACATCAACTTACTTTCCAGATGCGTTCCCAAGTGTGTTGTGCCGATGTTAAGATTAGATAATTGGCGGGTTATAATGTACGGATTTATATAAAATGATCGTTTTTGGCATTCTTCGCAAATTTCTGAGAACTTCAGTTAACTACAAAGATGATTGCTCTTCACGTTTCTTACACTATAGAAGAGTCTTTTATCCCAACTTGTTGGAATTGGAAGTATTAGACAAATAGTACCTTTACTATGATTAGGTAGCCTTCAAAATTCCTAAGTTATGTCTTCCCACTCCCAAGTTATTCTCCAACTCCCAACTCTTCCAACACCCAAATTATTTCTTTTAAAGGTTTAGTTAGTCATTGTAAAACATTTAGGGCTTCAAGTAATAATAATTTAAATATAATTTAAATTAAATTTAAAAAATAAAAAAAATTTTTTTGCCAATCAATTTTCCAGCTATCATAGGGCCTCTAATTTTTGCCCATCAATTATTGCCTTATGATTCTTAGAAATCTATCAATACCAAGACCCAACAATAAATCAATTGCTTTGACTTTCCTTCATACTCTCTCTCCTCTCCCTCCTTAAAATTTTTAAATCTGGTAAATCCTATAGTATTTGGCGAGCGCTTTAATGCCTTCCATCACTCACTCTCTAAATTCAATCTCTCTATAAAAATCTCCCTCAAAGGGATACGCCTTGACGCCTCCCTCTAAAATTAAAGCAGCGTCTTCATTCATATAGGGATGGAGTTGAGCACTCACTTTGAAATTATTTAATAATAAAATTAAGAAATTATTTTTTATTTTTAATAAAAATAAAGCAAATTTTGACGGGCAAAAAGACAAATTTTCTTATAAAAATATTTTTTAATTATTTTTAAATTCTCTGATTTATGTATATTATATTATTTTTATCATATTTATTAGGGGTGTTCCTATAATTAATATGGCGAGGTGTACTCTGTTAACTTTATTTCACAGACTTCTAGTCAATTTATAAAATCGGGTTTTGCGTCGGGATCTGATGCACATCCCGAGTCCGATCCCGGGTCCCGGCTCGGGATTGACGAGATCGGGATATATAATTCGGGTTGGGATCAGAAAAATCGGGATCGGGATTCGAAAAACCCGGGATAATCCCGCCCGATCCCGACAGGGATCCCGATCCCGCTGAACTCTAAACACAACATACATTTAAAAAATTAAAATTGGAAAGATCTCCTATGCAAGCTCTTCAATGAAGCTCTCCTATGATTCATTTTTGTTACTTCTGCTTGCCAAGGATGGAACTTTGCCAGCCTTACAATAAATTTCAAATTTAAGGGCAGTGGAACTTGGGGTGTAAGGGTCGACAGTTAATCCTTAATAACACCTTAAGTAAAGCAGCCCAGCTGCTTTACTTTTAAAGACAGTTTACTGTATTTATTAAAGAATGTTTAGGAACAGTTTGGCAAACGAACAGTTTGGCATCGCGAGACATTTTCATCGCTAGACAACGCCCAACAGAACGCTTGACCTGATAAGTTTAATAATGACCTGATAAGTTAATAATTTAAAGAAAATAAAAAAAATTTCAATCAATCACTTTATAGAAAATACACTGCCTCTCATTTATGTCTATCCCTACTTGCCAATGCTTCTAAAAAAATTTTTTACTAATAAAATCCACGCAAATAAATCGATTCCGATTCCACATCTCCTTCTCCCCTCTCCCTCACTCTCTTTCTATCTCTCTCTCATAGGAGCTGGCAGATTCCCTGAACAACCCTCTCCCTCATTCTCTTTCTATCTCTCTCTAATAGGAGCTGGCAGATTCCTTGAACAACCCTCTCTCTCACTCTCACTCAAGAGCTGCCCCACTCTAATATACCTAAGCTTAGCTCTAATACTCCCTTGTATTAAAGCCCTCCCCCCTTCTATACACTCACAACGAGTCCCGTCAACATTTATTTGCAGTGTCGACTCTCTCTAAAAATTTAAAATTAAATGTTAATTTAAAATGTTTATTCCTTATTTAAATTCATTTACGGAACTTTTTAAATTTACCGTATATACTCTAATATAAGCTTAGCTCTAATAGAAGCACACTAAATATGTAGTAATTTCATTCTAGGAAACCTTATGAAAGATACAAGCCTAGGACTTATATTGGATATTTACGGGATTCTTTTCAGTTTTATTGGATTAATACCTTTTAACTCCACAATTCCCCTTTGCCTTTTCATTCTATAAA
Source organism: Meloidogyne arenaria (assembly GCA_036172955.1). Taxonomy (NCBI): domain Eukaryota; kingdom Metazoa; phylum Nematoda; class Chromadorea; order Rhabditida; family Meloidogynidae; genus Meloidogyne; species Meloidogyne arenaria. Next base: position 4,201,416 of record JARQAB010000025.1, read on the forward strand.
ATATAAAATTTTAGAAATGAAGCTGAAAACATTTCCCCTAAACTTCCCAATCCTCACCCTAATTTTCATTTTGTTTTCCTTCAAAAATATTTTTTGTGATGCCCAACACAATCTAAACAATTCAATACGATTACAAGTAAAGAATTTGTTGGAAAAATATTTGCCGACTGAATCCGGCAGAAAACGTATGGATCCATTGGAATCGCTTCAACATTTGTTCAACGGACTTGCACTATTTAACGACCACTACCGTTTTGGTGGTATTCTTGACTATTGCAAAGAATTCAAGGCTCACTTATTTAGATATGATGAGCAAGTAATAAAAATTATTTAAATATTGTTATCCCGAATTCTTTTATTTGAGCCTCAAATTAGCCCTTTCTCATTTCAATCATAGTGATCAATGAGTAATACGGATAGATTCCGACTTACCGAGAACTACTACCGTTTTGGGGGTATTCTTGACTATTGCAGAGAATTATATCCGAACGTAATATATCTATTGTTGTGTCCGCACTTGCAGAAAGAATATATGTAAATGAAAATAAATAACCCAGGTTTGGGTTGGATGGTGGCACAATCGGTTGTGCTTTCGGTTTGGGCCCTCTCCGTGATGGTTCTATTCCATCTCCCATCCACAATTTTTCCACAGCATGCACATCGGAAATGATATCTATTATACCTCTTTCCCTAGGGTATATCTTTTGAATTGTATTTTAATTTTATAGAACGACTTCGCTCAAAAGCGTGAGTTTGAAAAAGATTTGGACAGAGAGATGTTGCTAAATGTCAATAGTTATGTTGAATGTGTAAATGGAATATACACAAACTATTCCAATGTGGTAGATAAAAAATATAAAAATCGTGATGGTAAAAAATTTTAAAATTTTCTGGCTAATTATAGTAAGGGTTGAGTAGCTCTGCGAACTCTTTTCCCCTTTTCGCCTTAAAAATAAAAAATAGAATCTCGTTATAATGTGATTCCTTAAGGGTAGGCAAAATTTTATAACATCCACACCAGAGATGAGCGCATTGCGTTTTTTGAGATTGTCTCTTGCGCTCATCCCCGATCCACACTAAGATGGATATCAGGCTCTTATTTCAATACTTCTCAATTGTCGTAAACCTGAATAAAAGCATGTGCTAAACCGGGTAATTCTTGGGTTCGTACCCCCCCCTTCCTTTTCCTTACTCAGAGTATTAAAAATGGTCAGTCAGTCTTAGGTTATATAACTCGTCGAGCTGTGTCGAATGACACCAAAATCAACCCCCGGTCTTAACTTTGGGCCGAGATAGGACATAAAACCATGCTTGAACAAGCGTCTCACCGACTACAATAGGATTACTTTATGTCATAACATTGTCAAATCATGTTCAATTACGTTGATTTTGATGTCATTCGAATCAGCTCAACGAGCTCTTTCGAATGAGCTATTATTTGTTTAATCGAATTTTTAGCCCAAAAAATGAGCTTGGTCCACCTTGATATTTTTCAATTTTTGGGGGTCTGTATCTAGGCCCAGAGTTAAGAACGGTGATTAATTTTGGTGTCATTCGACACAGCTCGACGAGTTCTATAACCTAAGACTGCCTGACCATTTTTAATACTTTGAGTAAGGAAAAAGGAGGGGGGGGGGGTACGAACCCAAGAGTTACCCTAAACCGACTTGTGTAAATTCGCTTGTATACTAAACGGGATTCTACTGTATACGCAAGGACAATCCGAAGGAAATAAGGCCTATCGGGAAAGCATCTTAAATGAGGTGTACTTAAGATTAGAGATCGGAATTTTGTTCCGTACCGTAATACCGAAAAATACGGCCGTAGCGGTACGGTCCGATCTCTACTTAAGATAAATAAAATTTATTTTTGAAAAAATATTTAAAAAAACTTTATTTTCCAAGTTTTGTTTCAAAATAAATTTAGTTGAAGGAAAACAGAAAATCGCCATCTTTAAAAATTTCATGAGAGCATTTCTATTGACAAAACCAATCTTTCTTGCGGTAGATTCGATAAAATTCATGACGACTGGAAATCCTCATTTATTTGGACAAGGGTGGATGTACAATGTGCGACGTAAATTCTTCCTTCAAATGGCAGCAACAAATAACACTGAGGTACAGTAAATTTTATAGATTTGGTATAGATTTGGGAGGATTACAAATCCTACCGATGAACTCTATCGGTATTACGGTATGGGATACGGTGTACGGATGATTCACCCAGCAGCATTTAAAACGCTTAGGCGGGGGTTAAACGATCTAAAAGGAAAAAGAGAAAGCATTAGTCGATGCCCCGGTAGCTCAGAGGTAGAGCTCCTGCATATAGTGAGCGAAAGCGCCTAGCAACAACTAGCAAGTGGTCGCAGGCCCGGTGGTAAACTTGGTCGCAGGCCCGGTGGTAAACTTGGTCGCAGGCCCGGTGGTAAACTTGGTCGCAGGCCCGGTGGTAAACTTGGTCGCAGGCCCGGTGGCCCGGTGGCTAAACTTTTGCAAACTCTTTCTACGGTCAGTACGAGATTTCGGGCTCCACTAACGACTATGTGTTTATCCTAAATTTTATAAAGATTCAACAGTGTTTATTAAATAAAAAAATCAAAATTTTAGCTATAAAAACTCTTTGCAGGAACTTCGCCTTATATACAAGTTGACAGAAATTCTTTCCGGAACAAAAAAATTTCTCAATTTTAACAACTTGCGCGATGAGTTTCACCAAGATGAAATAAATTTTCTCAAGGAACGATTTAATGGAAAATACCAACATCAAACTGATAATGTAAATTTATTAAAATTATTTTAAAAAATTATTGCAAATTTTGTTAATAGTGTCGTTTCCAGTCCACATATTTTCTAGAGTTGCGCCCCAACCCCGTACCCCGACCCACGTTCCCGAAAGATTTTTTCAGATTTTCCCGACCCGAACCCCGCCCCAACAAAAGTCAAAACCCCGTCCCAAACCCCGTCCCCCGACCCGAAAAAGTTTGGGGGTTTTCGGGATATACACCTCTTAAAATGCTTTTTTTAATGGTGATTTAATGAAAAAAATTAGAAAATCTCCCCCCCCCCAATTTGCTTTCCCTTTATTATTTTTTAAAGACAAACGAATTAAATATCAAAATTCTTTTTCCTACTTTGTTAAGAGACTTGTGGTTAAGTGGCTTAGTTGTTGACCATTCTGCACATACCTTATTTACTCGATTAATTCCACTGGGGAATTATTTTTTCAACTCATCCGTGGCATGGGGAATTATTCAAGGGAATGGAATTATTCGAGTTTTGAAATTTGAACGTGTAGTAGGGTATTTGGGGGAGGGGGATTATTGTTTCAACCCATCCGTGGCATGGGGAATTATTCGAGGGAGGGGAATTATTCGAGGGAGGGGAATTAATCGAGTAAATACGGTATATAGAAAAAAACTTGGGGAGGAAAATTGTGATTGGAAACAACATTATTACAGAAAATTTTTAATAACTAATTTCCCCCTTAGATTACATTACAAGAATTTGCAAGAAACTTCTCATTTTTTTCAAACGCAGAATCCTGGTCTAATTTGTGTGCTATTGAATTGAATATTAATTATTACATGCTATTTATTGAACGATATTCTAATCGATATTTACTAATCCAAGCGGGATGCAGGTATAAAATTGGAAATCATAATCTTGGATTAGACTACCTAAATTCCTCCGAAAGTAGTTCCTAGGTACTACGGAACAGGCAAGGCATCTGCTGAACAATTCAAGGAATCGTGCGCTGTATTTATGTGTAGTTGGTCGCTATTATTAGGGATGGGATTTATATGGACTATCAATCGAACTATATGGACATATAATATGAACAAAAATTTCAAAATATTGACTGAAATATGGACTAAAATCCAAAATATGGATCAAATATGGACCGAAAAATGAAAATTTTTAACGGAAAAATGAATTTTCACAAATAAATAAGGCTCTATCTTAGGACATGCGTCCCATGAACATTTTGCGTCCCATGAACTTTTATGCGCCCGATGAAAGTATATTACCATTATATTACTAGCCCGGCTAGTCCTTGATCTCCTTGCTTTGTTCCATCAATCCAGCTCCACATACAGCGTACATTATTGGGATGAAACATTATTCTTGTGCACACCAACATCGAAAAATCCCGGACGATCCTCGGACATAAACCATTTAAAACGCATATGCGGGAACTATTAAAGAGTAATTTTGCCCGAGTATTATTGTAATACGTTCCATCTAGAAGAATTTAAAAAGCTTAGAAGTTAAACGATAACTAACGAGAAAAGAGAAAGCAAAAGGTGACACTTGCCTGGCTGTAAGCAAAGTCAAGCGGGTCTTGTTCAGTTACTAAACTCTTACTGCATCACTGTCTCGGTGTCAGAAATTGCGTTCATTTGCATTTCAATTTGGGGATCTATAAAAGAAAATTAGGTAATTCTTCAGTTGTCGCCCCCCCTTTTTTTTATCTTTCCCTGACCATTTTGAGCTTTTTTGCTTGACATATAATTTATTATATATCAGTCGAAAGAGCTATCCGAGCTGGGTAGATTGATACTATGATCGGGTAGATTTGGCGGTTTTGAACAAAATTATGAAGCTAAATCCTCTGTGGACATGCTTTTTGTTATGTTGAAAGGGATTAAAACAAATGCTCATAACTACGTTGATTTAAGTCAGATTTCAATGATTCTAGTGCCGTTCGACTCAGCTCGAAGAGCTCTTTCGAATGTATATAAAAAATCCATAGAAATTTAATAGGAAATGAAAAAAATAGAACATAAAAATAGGGGGGCGACAACCGAAGAATTACCGAAAATTATAGTCCTTGCCCTCGGTGATTCAACCATTAGTGTGTTTAACCCGACGATGAGTGTTTAGATATGCCAATAAATTAATTCGATATATTTTCAGTATGTTAGCGATGAACGGAAAAGTCAATGCTTATGATGAATATGATCAAAATCTAGTTATTTCCATCGTTTCGGAAGAATTAATATATTCTATAATGATGATGATTAAGGCAGAATCATCATTTGCTCAAGTAAACTATCCAGTAGATAAGGGCATTATTGGAGGAATAATCCAAGAAGCAAATTCAAACGGACAGTATATCAATAATGTTATTTTCAGAGCTTTCGAAATAGGTGGAAATATTTTTATATTTATTTTGAAATTTAATTTTTAGAACCTCGCAACTTATTTACAAACTTTGAACAAATAGACTTTTATTCTTACCCTACACATGCTGGAGAGACATTTGAAATGAATGGATTTTTTGATAATTTGTATGAATGGATACAAGAAATGTGTCCCGATTCTAATGTCTTGCGTGAGGGTCACAGGTAAGTGTTAGAATCTATTACTTGGTATTTTGTATACAGGGTGCGTAAAAAGCCTTTGCCCACACTCTTTTTTGAATAAAAATTTAATCAAGTGGAATTTTTTTTAATAAATCACAAGAATGTGTGTTATTAGAAAATTAAATAAGATTTACAAAATTGCGGAAATACAAGCATCTAAACACTGGGAAATTGCCTACGATGGTCGCACATTTAATGAAGTTTCAGATTCTCATTTATTTTTTATCTTTTCCGCCTAATCCTTTGTTCCAAAATTGACCAAAAAGAATAGTCCAAAAGATTAAAATAAGTTGAGTTTTAAGTAGGGTTGTTGGCAATGCAAGGTTGGTCTGCTCGAATAAACGTGTCATAATGCCTTAAATTTAGATTTAGAAATTCTTCCGGTGTTCTAAAAAACATTCTAAGCTTAGATCTGGACTAAACACACTCGGTTATTTACCCGAAACCCTCAGAAATAGCGAAATGTAACTTCTTCCTCATTTTATTCCTCGGGATCAGTAAACTAGACATTTACTTTATTTTTAATAGACTTTATTGGATGAAAAAATATTGGAAGTCAAATCTAGATTATGATTTTAGAACTGTCAATAACTTCAATAAAGTAGATATTAAACACAACTTTTACCCCATTTATGTCAGCGCAGCTACAAAAGGAGAACTTTATCTGCGCATTTTGAAGGATGTATTTCTTCGTAATTTAAATAGAATAGTTGATTTAAAGAATCTTATTGGCTCAGCAAATGAAGTTTATGCTAATAAAAATGATTTTCAAAGGTTAATACGAGGAATATTCGGCCACGGTGGTGACGATCTTAAAGATGGAGGAGATTCACTAAAGAGTACCAGTAATATAATGGAGGGATTTGAAGAAATATTAGTTTCAAATACACGTTTCGATAATGATATAATTTCAAGGTTATCATATATCCTTAGGCATAATAGAAAACCGTACATTCAAGTCGTCGACCCTTTATAGCTATTAATGCCGTGGAATAAAATGGATGAGCCCAAACCTTGCACAACCGACTGTGCCACCTTCCAACCCGATGATAGGTTATTTTATTCATTTGTATTCATCCTGCAAGGGCTGACACATCAATAAGTCAACTTCCGTTTCAATTGTTTAACGTTATTCAAACTTAAACAAAACATTAAGTGATCCAAACAATGAGCATGAATTATCGCTATTAGCTTTGTCACTCTACACGTACCATGGTCTTGCACATTTGATACATGTTGCATTACCAATGGCTAAGCGTATATTTTGGCGACGTAAATGTAATTATTGGAAAATAGATAATTACGGCAACTATTACATACAGTTTAGAGAATCCGGTAAAGAGGATGAATTTAAAGACAATGAAGATTGGTTTAATGCTATTTTAACTAGAGGTATGTGTACTTGTGAAGTTTACACCTCATGTGCTCCGCCCCCTTTCTTCTCCCTTCACTTACAAAGTTGCATCTGGGCCAAAGTTTTTCTCACTCTATGTCGATTAGCCCCAAATATGCTTTTTAGAACAGATGGTCAGACATGGGCATGAGCGTGTGGACCTTAACTTTTATTGTGTGGTGCCACCCCCCCCCCCCCCCCCCGAGGATATGATTAATTAAGACCCAAAAGGAGATGCTTTAAGAAACAAACTAAATTAAAAGTTCTCTATTTAAAAAAAGTATATTTTGTTCATATCCCAGCCCCCACACTTATTTGAGTCTCAGATTAATCTTTATTTATCTTACTCTGCCACAGAATTATCAACTTTCTGGAGTATTCTTGATAAGCAGTCCCGACAAAACATCCTTATCTATAATTTAAATACTTTCCCAATATATATTTGTTTACGCCATTCTCGATTGGCACCCCCGACATAAACATTATTATCTTTATGTAATTTCCCAACCTACATATATTTGTTTACCAACTTCTTTTGGCATACTAAATAAATCCCGACTATTGTACATTCATCCCAATATTGTTATTCACATGCACAACCCTATATAAAGAACTCTAGCTAATCAAATGCACCTCAATTTATACTTTTAATTTAATACTCTTAACATTATTATAAACTCACTTTAATTGAATAAACTATTATTTGAAAGAATTAGTAAATTATAAATATCCTCAGAAAAGAGAACTGGGATCTAGATTGAACTAAACCAAACATAGTTCACTTACCTTCTTTATAAACGTTGATTTTTGCCATTAATAAGGAAGATTAATATGCGACTCAAATACGGATATGGCGGGGATATGAACAAAGAAATCTAAAAAGATTATTGTTAAGTGCGCAGCTCAGAACGGTTTACAAATGAAATACAAAATATCAAAAACTATAGAACAAAAGAATATAGTAGTAAATCAGACGTTAAAATTAATGAATTTTGGTTTTATTTGTATAATGGACAAAATAATGGAGAAAAGTATCCAAAGATGCGAACAAGTCCGCAAAATGGAAACATAAACGAAGGTCAATCTTGAAAATCAAATTATAATATATATTTTCATATACATCATTTACTACTCATCAGGGAATGAGCCGATTATTTAATTTATTAATTTTATTAAATTTACCGATCTTAGGGAATGAGGAACTCCCAATAAAATTTTAATTCACGATTTCGGTATTGCACCAAAAAAGATATGGGAAAAAAGGAGAGAAAAGTCACCCGTGATTTTGTCTCCTTAATGTTATTCGCTGCAGTAAGATGAATTTTATGTAGCCACAGCATAATCGGGATCCCGACCGAAAATCGTCGGGAATTCCCGATTTTCAAGAATCGAGAAGGCTCGTTCCCTGTTATACACTTTAGCACTTTAGTTTTCGAGATTTGGCAAATATACATTAATTATTAATTGAATGCCCGGCAATTCTAGTTTTATGTAATAATTCCCAAAGGAGCATTTAACATTGTACCAAGTGTTTGTCTTTTAGAAGATACATATATTAGAAAAAATACGGCATATAAATAATTTATAATAATTCTCTGTAATTCTAGTTATCTTCAATACTCCAATTACTGGAATATATGGAAATAATCAAGATTTATTTTTATGTCGGCCACAGTTTGAACAAGGTCAGACATCAACACAACAAGAACATGAAGGTCAATCCTATTCGACTTCGCCATATAGAGGAAGGATTCCGGAACGAGCAGAGGGTAAAAATAGCTTTATTAATCGAGAAATTACTGGGTACTATGCGTTTATATCCCCGCATTCCCTCCTTTTCCAAATTCTATCGGCTATAACTTTTCTATGCTTTAATCAATCCGAATGTATCTTGTATCATTCGAAAGCCCTCGATAACCGTTATCTTTTTTCCAACTGGATGGATCAAGTTTTATCACCCATTTAAAAGATATAATCCGATAAGTGCAAGAAATCGTTGCTTTTCACACTTATTGAAGTTTACCCTCTTAAGGCTATCAGACAAGATCCATCAAGTTGGGATAAAGATAGCGATTATCGTGGGCTTTCGATTCATATAAGACATTTGGATTGGATCAAGCATAATAAACTTATAGCCGGGCAAATTCGAAAATACGAGAATGAAGGAAAATGCGGGGATATAACGCATAGTACCAATTACTGGTTGTGATAATCTTTTCATTATTTATATCTAGATACCTCTCAAGAGCCTGAATGTATGCTTAATTGTAGATGTACTATTTCTCGCAAAAAACGCTCTGTTAATTTCCTGGAAGAAATTTATTTACGGAAAAAACGCATGAATACACCTCCGCGTACGTCCCATTCACATACTCCACAGCGTACCCCAGGAAGTACACCATCTCACCCTTCACATGTCGGATCATCATCAAGGCCCGGTAAGGGAAAAGGGATAGCTAGAGAAGAACCATTAACCCCTGAAAATTGTGGACCTTGGTTTGCCATTATTTGGATTGTCTTGAAAGTTTATCTTTTTGCAATGGGTTGGATGATGTTGGCTATGTATTATAACCTCATTCCGATTGTTTAACCATTTAAATTACGAAAGTAGAATGGATTATTTAAAGTATTTTTTGATTTTTCTATGGTTATACTCTTTAAATTCTGTCTTCTTTACAGTCGGATCTCAATTTTTGTGGTTGAAAAATCGTATTTTTAATTGAGCGAAATATATAAGGGCTCCTTTATACGGATTCCTTCCTTCATTAATGATTCCATAAAGTTGAATATAAATTTTTCTTTGGGACAAACGTTGATATTTTTGGATTAAAATCACCTAAAGATATTTTAATGTTAACATTGGAGTCGTTGGATTCAGATCAACAAACGGATCCAACGATATGAGTTCAGAGTTAAATTTTGCCTCCACTGAGCTATGCTATATCTGATAATTTTAAATACGAAATTAAGGTTCAAAATTTGACGAGATTCCAAGTACTTATCCAACTCAAAATATTTAATGCGTAAATGAGAGGAATCTTCAATGGTGTTAAAATAAGAGAGATCCGACTTGTCTGGGGTTTTTTTGTTCCAGTTCAGGCTCTTTTTTCAGCCAAACTGGAACTTTTTTCTCCCCGGACACCTATCTTCTTTCAATTTTCGGTAACTTTATCATTTATTCGGGAACAATATTTTTACTAAATTTGGTTTATTTTTGTTTTTATATCTTTAAACCTGTTACGATAAAAATTTTTTTTGCAAAATTTGATAACATTTGGCTAACTCAGTACCGAGTTATAAAATTTTCAGTGCAAAATACTTGTGTTCAGCATTCAAGGTGTATCTTTTCTATTGCTCCTCCGACTTGAAGTCCCGAATCCATTTGTTTCAATTTGAGACCGTGCTTATATTAATGAATTTACGATATATACACATTGAATATGAATATTTTACTATTACTACATTTTATCAGCAAATCCAAAATATAGAAAATCCAGTATACATAGGACGCATAAACTTCAAAGGATGACGATACTGTCTCATCCATTTTAAAAAATCTGAAGCAAGTGGAAAGGTGTCGAGGCTCAACATTTTTTGGAGAAAATATTGATGACTCATTTTCATTCACACTTTTTTCACGTGTTTAATTTTCTCTCCTTTATTCTTTCTACCCTTTATGTTTCTTAGGATTAATTTAAACATTACATTTCCCACAATCACTTTCCCATTTCCGCACTTAGAGGCATGAATATAAAAACAATTTTCTAGCTTAAGATTTATCTCTTTTCACTTAACACTTTAATAAAGATAAAAATTGTTTTTAAAACTTTTTATTGCTTTAATATTATTTTTGAATAAAACTTTATTTGGAAATATTCTTTGGACTTATTAGATTTTATTCTAATATCTTTTTCTAATATTTAAATTAAGCTTTTTAATTTAATATTATTTAATTGTTGGTTGAATTAACTGAATCTGCTTGAATTTCAACATCTGGCGAGCACGGCAGGATAAGCAAAACCAGACTTTGGTATGGCAATTTTATTCCGGTTCTAGCTTTTTTTTCAGCCACACTGGAACTCTTTTTACTCCATGAAGTCTTCTTCGAGCTTTCTATAGCTTTTCTAATAAGGTTGGTAACTTCTGGCCAAACAAACTCCCAATTTCTTGCTATAAACGGTTTATGTTACCATCAAAGCTCTTTTAGGGCCAGATTAATTTACAATTTATAATTAAATTTTAAATATATAAAAAAAGGTTTTTAATAATTGTTGTTAATCAATTTTTCATTTATACATTAGAAATTAAATTTACCAAATTTTACTATTATTTACTAATTTTTTGTCAAATTTTACATTCACCTTGCTTATAAAAATCCACAAATAAAATCCGCTATAAATAAATTGATTACTATTTCTTTCTATAAATACACTCTCACTCTATAGACAAATAATTCCCTTTAAAATTTTCTTTGCTGCACCCCCCCTTCCCCACCTCCTAAAATTTTACAAAATTGTACATAAAAATCGTATACAATTGTATACATTTCAAAGAGCCTTCTTCATTAAGTGCCTTCTGTCGCTCACTCTCTAAATTCACTCTAACTACAAAGGAAAAAAAACTTAAAAAGCTTCACATAGACGCCTCCTCTAAAATTTTAAAAAGGGGAGAGGTATAATTTTGAAGAATTTTGTAAAATTAAAAAAGGCGTCTTGCTTCATGTATACATAAATGGAGGTAAAACTCATTTTGCATTCATTCAATTACTAAAATCAAATTTCAATATGATATAGCCCCTAGTCTAAACAAAACCTACATTAAAATGAGTTATAGACAAAGTGGAGGTATCGTTTAGGGTTACCCTAAACTGAGGCCAAACCAGAAGTATTGGATCTCATGAATTTTCTTCAAAGACAACGGCCTTCACCTGCCTTTGGATACGGTTGGCTTCGGACCATCTGCCGTTGACATTTTTATGATGTTATAAGGATTTATAAGAAAGTAATGTAACCGTTTTATATTTACTTTTAACAGCTGTCACGACCAAAATTAAAAGATATAAAACGGGAAGACTACAACTAAGATTGGTTAAACTTTGGCTTTTCCTTAACCCTTTTTGTTAAATAAAATATAAATTTTTGAAGAAAGTGTTTTAATAAAAGAAGGATAAAGCTTCTCAGAACGGACCACAGCGTTCCCCCAGGCCGAGACCTGGGGTGAACCCAACGGCGGGCCTAGGTTAAGTTAAATATTATAATTTTATGTAATTAAATTTTAGAAATGAAGCTGGCAAAATGTTTTTTCATTTCTAAAACAGGGAACTCAATTGTGTTTTATGGTAGTACCAAAAATTCCCAATACCGAAAAATTTCGAAATTTTCTAAAATTTGTTCGGGAAGGTTCCAATATCGGAAGTCGCATTAAATATCGACACGGTATTTTCAAGGGCCAATTCATGCGTCCCATGAAGATTTATGCGTCCAATGTGAATTTATGCGTCCCATAAAAATTTATGCGTCTTTGAAATGAATTGAAAAACTATAAGATGAATAAAGGTGTAAAACTAGTCCGAGTAAATTTCCCAGTTACATTGCGCATGGCCGAATAGGCGCCATTTTTTCGGCGCGGCGTTTAGAGAGAAAATACATAAACACATCAACCTGCGCGGAAAATGTTTTTGCCGCTGCGGAGGAATACGGTATATTTAGATGACCCTCGAGAAACTGTCAATTAATTCTTTGAATAAAAAGTTTCCACCTCCCAATTCTTTCATAAAACGGTTTGCGGTAGTTATTATAAAACGTCTCTATGCTCTAATTAATTAATAATTTAAATAAATTTAATAGATTTTTAAAATTTATAGCCAATCAATTTTTATACATATATCCTCTCTAATTCACACTCTCTCTAGAAGGAAAATAAGCCCTCTCAAAAAGCTTTACATAACCTCCCCTCTAAAAATTATTAAACCCTCCACTCATTAATGTATATTATAGTCAATGTTAAATCCATTTACCCATTTCATTTAATTTTAAAATTGTAAATTCTTAAGACATTTTTTGGTTATTCAAGAAAGTCCACAACTTTTAGAAGTTTTACTAATGGGCAGAGCAAGCGACAAATGAAATAAATCGCTAACCCATTATTTAACCCAAATAACGCAAAACTTTTATAAGTTTCTTTACACAAAAAAGTTGGTGTTACAAAGGCGGGCATGAGACCCTCATACCTTTCCCTCCTGCCATTATTTTTTTATTTTGATTTTGTAAAATTAAATTTTAGAAATGAGGCTGAAAAAATGCTTTATCATTTCAAAAACATTTCCCCTAAAAATCCCCATCCTCTCCCTAATTTCCATTTTGTTTTCCTTCAATCATTTTTGTTCTGCCCAACACAACCTGAACAATTCAATACGATTACAAGTAAAGAATCTGATGGAAAAATATTTGCCGAATCAATCCGGCAAAAAGCAAATGGATCCATTGGAATCCCTTCAACATTTGTTTAACGGACTTGCACTATTTAACGACCACTACCGTTTTGGTGGTATTCTTGACTATTGCAAAGAATTCAACGATGATCTATTCAAAAAAGAAAAGAATGTAATATTTACATTAAGATTATTTAGAATCATTTCGCGAGCTCAATGTACCAATAACTTAGTTAAAATTTAGCTAATGAAAAGGGTTATTCTGCGGCCTGGGGCGACTAGCATCTTCAGGTGTTTGGACTGATGTGTTATCCAATACACCAGTCCATTCTCGTCAAGTATTTTCGAATGCACAAATTTTTAATTGATACAGGGTTGAAAAAGTATGGAAAAATTTTGGGCAAAATTTCGCATAACTTTTGGTGTGATTTTACCCCATCGCTGAATCGACACCAAACTTTAGTGTTATTGAGCATAGAAGCTTTCCCACAAAGTTGACCAAAAAAGTAATCATTGATACAAATCCGGAGAGTACTGTGGTCATTCTTGAGACGAGTTAAAACAGGATAAATGGGCCAAACCTTTCACATGTTAACTCTTATCAGCAGGGTTTCTGCTCCTAAATTATTTTTTATCTTAAAGGTCAAATCCAGTAAAGAAATAAAGGTTGAACAAGATATGAACAGAGAGCTGATGTTAAATGTCAATAGATATGTAGAATGTGTAAATGGGATATATGAAAACTATTCCAGTGTTTTATATAATCATAAAACATATAAACGACTACCAGGTAATATACGTGTGGGTAATTGAATGTCAGCCAGATTTGCTCGGCTAGTACATTAAATGAATATCCAATCCGTATCAAAGTGGATTTTCCAAAAACAAAAACGAGCACGGCTTCTAAAAAGGGGCAAAAATGTGATTTCTTCATTTCTTTGCGCCACCGACAAAAATTTCGAAAAGTTTAAAAAATTTAAAAAAGAGACAATGTAAAAGGTGGAGAAAAGGGGTGAGGTCAATAATCTGTAGGGCAATATGCTAAAGACAGGCAAAAGGGCAACCATGATCTGAATATAATTTAGGTATATCATTCGAAAGCCCTTAATAAATGAAATGTTTTTCCAACAGGATGGGTCAAGTCTGATCACTCATTAAAAAGTTTTAAAATGATAACTTCAATTATATAATGTCGTTCACATTTTTGGATTTTAACTTTTTATGATTAATCGGACTAGATCTATCCAGTCGAAATAATGAGGTCGCTTATTGAGGGCTTTTGAGGATATAGGATTCGCTTGTTTTGGATCATAGCTAAAAAAGTTATTGTCGATCAAATCTGGCTAGATTACATCCAACAGGATACATTCAACATACCAGAACCCGATTTAAATTTGTATTTACATTTACAATCTAGTTATTGAAAAACAAAAAATGGACATCTTCAAAAATTTTATGAGAGCGTTTTTATTGACAAAACCAATTTTTCTTGCGGTTGAATCCATAAGATTTATGAGGACTGAAAATCGGTATCTGATGGGAGAAGGGTGGATCTACAATTCCCGAATCTCTGAAGACCCTTCAATGGAAAATTATCAAGTTACTCGTAATGTGCGACGTAACTTCTTTCTTCAAATGGCAGCAACCCTGAACGCTGATGTACAGTAAAAAAATTTTTTAAGATGGGTTTTAAGAAAAATTTTCAAAACAAAAGGTGTATACCGTATTTATTCTAATATAACGAGTCACTATTATAACGACAGTCTCTAATATAACGACACCCTAAGAGAGGGTTGAAAAATAAAACGACATGTCGTTATATTATTATAGAATAAATACGGTATCCTTAATTGCTCCGTAAAATATCGCATTTTGATGTGAAATAGAGACGGGTAGTGCATTTAAGGTTAAAAAAATACAAATTCTTTGTTGAAATTTAGATTTTATAACGTTATTCCATTCAATAATTGAGTTACCTTATATGCTCTAATAATTATTTTGGTAATAAAATATCCCATTTTGTCGTTGAAAGTATACATATCCTATATTCCTACGGTTGGCGTCATGTGAACGCCGCCAACTGAGAGCTGCCAACGGAGAGCAGTAAACTGAGACTTCAATAAAGTCTTAAGCCATCTGGCTACCATTTAAAACATTCTTTAGAAAGTAAAACGTAGTAAAAACAAACAAAAAAATATTCTAGAATTTTTCTATTGATAAAATTACCGGCACTCAGTGGCCCTTCCATGAGGGGCTCAAGGCTGGCTGTGCTCTGTTGGCCGCACTCGGTTGGCTCGCTCTCAGTTGGCTCGGCTCTCAGTTGCCCGCTTTCAGTTGGCAGCACTCAGTTGGCGGCATTCACCTGGTCCTTTCCGATCTTCCTATAACACGAAAATTATCTTGTTTCAACCTCTAGCTAAAGAGGGTAATAATTAAGAGGGTTTGAATAGTTATCATTCGAGGCTAATTAAAGAAAAACTATTTTATATCAGAATTTCAAAGCTATTTGCAGGAACTTCAACTTATTTACAAGCTGACAGTAATTCTTTCCGGAACACAAAACTTTCTCAAATTTAATAATTTGCAAAATGATTTAAACCAAAATGAAATAAATTTTCTCAATGGTCGATTTGATGGAACGTACCAACATGAATCCAATGATGTAAAATTATTAAAAAATTCTGTTAAAAATTTAATGAATTTTATCCTTTAATTTTGTCTTTAATTTAGGCTGTTTTGCTTGATTTCAGGAGAAGATTCTCATCTTTTTCTAACATAGCATCCTGGTCTAATTTGTGTGGTACTGAATTGAATATTAATTATTACAATTTATTTATTCAAAAATTTTCAAATCGGTATTTATTGATCCAAGCCGGATGCAGGTATTTTTTAAATCAAAATCATTACTTGGGATCGGAAAATAGTGATTGGAAACGAAGCTAGATACTTGTGTAGTTTATCCCCATAAGCTTTCAGCAGCACTTTTCCTATTAAAAACGATCATTTGGGTCAATATCTTTTATTTTTATTTATTTTTTATATCGAATACTTATTTTTGGTTAGATAACTCTCATTTTTTTAAACTCTTTCTTTTCGATATTGATCAGACCTTCATACTTTTCAATTTATCTAAATATTATCTGTTTATTTCTGATCCTGATTTGCTCAATTGCGTTCAAACATGTTAAAAACCCTTTTGGTGAACTGGAATGGGTCACCCTGATAATGATACATAATATCCTTACCAATATTCTGCCAAAATTTTAAATAGATCCGTTTAATATTTGATATGATATTGAAAAAAAGCGGTTGGTCCCGTTCCCCAGCGCCTCGTTGGTTAGTTGATATTATAAGCAGAGCCGCGCATGTTGCAATAATGTGTGAACTTCGCAGAGTATAGAAATAGGTGAATCGCATGCCGTGAAGGAATATAGGGAGACGTCTTCCAAATAAGACTCGATGGATTGGTCGGCCGGCAATTCTGTTGAATGAATGAAGAAGTGATTTGCCTTGCCCGTTCCATCAAAGCTTATATGCACCAGCTTACTTCCCTATCACTTTCCCAAGGATAAGTTAGTGGCGATGTTTAGCTTAGTAGATAATGGGCGGCTAATAGCTAATGGGAATGGCTGTTTGCAGCGATCTTCGTCTTTTCTCTGGTAACTTACGCTACTTAGGGCGTTGATTGCTCTACACGTGTTTTTAGGATGATATCGGCCTTACAATATTGAAAAAACTAGGTGGCGCTATCAATTTGTTACAGAATGTAGTAAAATGCGTCTTCCTGATTTTGATATTGTGTGACGCTTGGTTCGAATCCATGATTGGGAAATGAGATTTAGATTCTGATCCACGGCTTTGTGTTTTTTGCATCTCATTTTGGGGAATTATTCAATAGAAAAATTAATGTATCGCCCTCGGTAACTCCAATGTGCTTATAGGCTTGATGAATTATTTTTTATTTGATATATTTCAGCATATTAGCGCTGAACGGAAAAGTCGATGCTTATAATGGACGTGATCAAAATTTAGTTGCTTCCATCGTTTCAGAAGAATTAATATATTCTATAATGATGGGGTTTAACGCAGAATCATCATTTGTGCAAGTAAACTATCCAGTAGATAAGGAAGTTATTAGAGGAATCATCCTAAAAACAAATTCAAGCGGACAGTATATCAACAATGTTTTTTTCAGAGCATATGAACTAGGTGGAAACATTTTTTAAAATTTATTTTAGAATGAAGTCTAGTTAGAATGAAGTCAATTTCTGGGATTAATGGGGATTTGGAATCATATTGAGGGATGAATGAATTTTTGTGCGCCTCGGGCTCCCATTTTTTAGAAAAAGGGAAAGAATTTGGGTTGCCCGAGGCGCACCCAGTTATTTACATCCGCGTTAATAATGTTTAATAAATTAATAAAAAAAGGAATTTTATTTTTAATTATTAACGCGGATGCGTCACAAAACGCCGAAAATTTTCGGAACCGGAAACTGAACTTCCTGTGGAATATCATAATGTCGAAAGGCATCAATTGCAAAAACAATACCAGGCTTCACCCCGAAATAGCTTAAATAAATTTTTGGCGAAAAAATTTGATTTTTAGTTCCTCGGAACATATTTACAAACTTTCAACAAATAGACTTTTATTCTTACCCTACACATGCTGGGGGAACGTTTCAAATGAATGGAATTTTTGATAATTTGTATGAATGGATACAAGAAAGGTGTCCCGATTCTAATGCGATGCATAAAAACCACAGGTATTTATCAATTTTAACCAAAAATTATGCTCCATAGTTAATTGGTCGCATGCCTAACTCGAGGGCAACAAACCAAAAATGGGAAAAAATTTTTTTGCGAAATCATATCAGCTAAATAGGCTATTTATGCACTATTTACTTGCTTTTTGTATGTAACCTTTGCCAATCTAGCCTAATCTCGGCGATTTCAGTTTAATTCGACACAGCTCTCTAGCTCCTTCGAACTTCTTTGCATAAGCGAATTATTTACCCCAAAAGTAAGATTACCTCCCTTTGCTTTTTAGATTTCTGTGAATTTAAATCAGCCCAATATGAGACATCAGCTGATGTCATTCGACTCAGCTCGATGAGTTCTTGCTTAAGAATATATCGACCATATCGGAAGCTGGGACCTTATAACTAGGGACAGCCAAAACATGCAAATGCATATTTTGTATGCGGATATGCCTTGAAGTGGGAAGACCAAAAATGGTGTTTTTACATAGGTCCGAGCACTTTAGGACCCGGTTCTTAATGCATATTTTTGCATATTTCGACCATTTCGTGCATATTTGCATATTTTGGCAAATTTTGCATATTTTGGTCCATATTTCGGCATTTTTTGGTAAATTTTAGTAAAAATCGGCGAAAATTTTCAAAATTTTAAAATTTTTTTGGTCAAAAAATTTTTTATAAAAATTTTTTGAAATAATTTTTTCGAAAATTTTTCGGACAAATTTTTTTTCAATAAATTTTTATGCAGAAATCTTAATTCCATAAAACTTTTAGGAATTATCTTAAATTGCGATTTTAAAGGCTGATTTCGTGTTTTTGACTTAAAATATTGATTTTTAAAGCATATTTTAACTATTTTTGGGTGCATATTTCAGTGCATATTTTGGCAAATTTTGCATATTTTGATGCATATTTTGGGCTTTTTCGGTCCATATATATGCGCATATTTGGCGATTTTCCGTGCATATTTTGGCTGTCCCTACTTATAACCCATTTTTATAAATCGCCATTCGTTGTGAAGACGTATATACAGGGTGCGCCATAAGTAACCGGACACTTGTTTTCTCTCATAACTTTATTAAAACACAATCAAATAAAATCGAAATACAATCAGATGATAGAGAATTAAATAAGGAACAAAAATAATCAAGAAAATTCGAGATGCCTACCCTTATCTTTGGTACAGAGGCGAAGGCGCGAAGAAAAATTTTCGCAAATAGCACGCACCTCCTTGAGTGTAATTAAGAGGCACTCTCGGGTGAGAGAGTGTCGCAGAGACTCCAAACTTTTGTGAGGCTTAGCACAGACCTTGGACTCCAAAATGGACCAAAAGAATAATCCATCGGGTTTAAATCCGGGGAGTGAGCGCTAATGAACCCAAGAAAATTGGCCTTACACCAGTCCTGAACTTCTTTCGTCTTGTGTGCCGGAGCAGAGTCCTGTTGGAAAATCCAGACTCTGCGACCAAAATGGCTCTTGAACCGAGGCTTCAGAACACGCTGAAAAAATTCTCGCAAGTAATAGTCTTTATTTACTTTTACCCCAGGATCGGAAATTAAGGGTTTTTTGACTGACGCGTTAATACCAAAAATACCTAACTGACGCGTTATTTTTGAGAAATAAAATTTCTACATTTTAATCTATTTTAATAAATATTTTTAAAATTTTAAATAAAGCCTTTATTGGATGCAACATTATTGGAAAGGAAATCTCAAATATCATTTTGAAACTGTCAATAATTTCTTCAATGGTAAAATTAATTTAATTACTGACGAAAATTATTATTATTTTAGTGTTTTATACCAAATATACGTCAGCGCAAGCACAAATGGCGGTCTATATATACAACTTTTGAGGGATGTATTTCTTGTTAATCTTTTTAGAATTACTGATTTGACGAGTCTTAGACATTCTACAAAAGAAATTTATAACAATAGAGGCGATTTTCAAAAATTGATAGGAGGAATAGGTAAAATTGGTGGGGACGATCTCATCATTGGGGAAAATTCACTAACAAGTACAACGAATGTATTGGAAGAATTCGAGGAGATATTAGTTTCAAAACCATTTTTTGATAGAAATATAATTTCAAGGTTAGAAATATATTTTTAATAAAAAATAGTATGTCTCTGTTACAACTAGAGACAGGACGGTACTGTAGTACGACGGTATTTTTCGGTATTTATCGGTATTACAGTCAGTAATCCGGTACGGAATACGGTACGGTAAAATTTTGAATTTTACCGTAATACGGTACCTATGAAAATGTATCGGTATTTTTCGGTATTTTGTGGTATTACAATCAGTAATCCGGTACGGAATACGGTACGGTAAAATTTTGAATTTTATCGGTATTTTTCGATATCGGTATTATTCGGTATTTCAGTACGGAATACCGGTCTCTAGTTACAACCGTAGATGTCCGAGATTTAACTGATGTTGTTGGATATCCGTATCCCATATCTTCAGATATCCGTATCCCATATCCGAACAGAAAACTTCCGGATATCCGGCCTTTTTTATGATCCGGATATCATATCACATGAGGGTAATACATAGGGCAATAATACATTGACATATTATTGAGCTAATAATTTAAACTCAAAAAATATTATTAAGAACAACAGAGCCAAATGAAGAATTGCCGCTATTAGCTTTGTCACTCTACACACTCCATGGTCTTTCAAATTTGATACATGTTGCGTTGCCAATGGCTAAGCGTATATTTCGGGAACGTAAATGTTACTATCAGGAAGGTAGACATGGTCAACATTTTATACAATTTAATGAATTTGTTACTAGTCAATCAATCCTCGATAATGTAAATTGGTTTAAGCATCTTTTAGATGAAGGCAAGTTTAAGTTATTGAACTTACTACTCAGGAAAGGTCCTGCAAAGAGTTCACAGTATTTGGAAAGGTTTAAAGAACTAGGCCAAATAAGAGGAAAAGGAAGATTTAGTGGTACCGAAAATTTCCAATAAACTACGACCATGTTAAAGACTCAATAACAGCTTAATGAAAAGTCATGGTCAGAAAGGTTATGAATCAAGGAAAAGAACAATCTACCTGTCTGCAAGAGGAATGCTCACTTTTGTTTCCCTCCTTGCATTTTTTGCGTGCTCGCCCCTTCTTACTGATACAGTATACTTTTCATTTGGAAAAGGGAGAGAACGCACTTAACCACATTTTCTCTCCCTTTCCAAATAAAAAGGTATACTGTATCAGTAAGAATGAAAAATGGTCGAGCACGCAAAAAATGCAAAGAGGAGTACTTATATTTTGAAAATTTCGGGTACACCCCAACGTACCGCGAGGCCAACGTACCGCAGAGCTATAATTTCGTTCAAAATTGTCGAATTCGAGACGCCCTGATATGGTTCTATTCAGCTCGCCGAGATGCATCGAACCATACCAAGGCGTCCCAGATTCGAGTATCTTGAACGAAGTTATAGCTCTGCGGTACATTGGGATCGCGGTACGTTGGCCTGCTCCCGAAAATTTCCCCCTATGTACTTCCAAATTAAACATTATGCACTTACACTTTAAATTTTCTGGATCGTATAACAAAAGTTTTTGAATTTATTAATCCGGAAATATTTCTTTGAGTCGATTTGCAGTTAAAATAACGAGATTAGGAAAAATGGTACTTATTTAGTTCCCCCCCCCCCCAGTCAGTTTTTTCGAAAATTATGTAAAAATGGTCAGTCTGAACAACAATTGTAGAACTCATCGAGCTGTGTCGAATGACACCAAAATCAACAAAATCCGACTTGATTTGACCGAAATACAGACCCCTGAAAATTGAACAACCACAGGGGTGATTTTTTGAAATTAAAAAAATTTAAGCAAATGTTAGCTCATTCGAAAGAGCTCGTCGAGCTGAGTCGAATGACATCAAAATCAACGTAATCGGATAAGATTTGACAAAGTTATGACAAAAACCGTCGACTCCGGTAGGTCTAAACAATGTCATAACTTTGTCAAACCGTGTCCGTTTACGTCGATTTTGGTGTCTTTCGACTCAGCTCGACGAGCTCTTTCGAATGAGCTATCATTTGTATAAATTCCAGTCCCTATGATTTTTCGCCCCGGTGGTTCTGGGGTCTGTATTTCGGTCAAATCAAGTCGGATTTGGTTGATTTTGGTGTCATTCGACACAGCTCGATGGGTTCTACAATTGTTGTTCAGACTGACCATTTTTACATATTTTTCGAAAAAACTGACTGGGGGGGGGGGGGGGGGGGGAAAAAAAAAAAGTACCGGAAAAATTCTATAGAATGAGTCAATTATTAAAAGGAAAATTCTAAAATATGGGACTTATAACTCAAGATAAATTAACAGAAATTTCAGTTTTGTATTAAATTTACTTTATTATTTATTTAGTAATATCCAAAGATAAATTCAAAAATGAAATAGAAAATATAGAAAATTTTGCGACAGAAAAACATGAACAACCAAAGGTTAAAATCCATGAATTTTGGTTTTATTTATATAATGGACTAGATAATAATATAAAGTATCAAAAGATGCCGGTAAATATAAAACGCCGAAATGTCAACATGGATAAATGTTAATTTAGAAAATTAAATTATTATTTTCGGACAAGTTATTTGATAGACATTTATGATAGCCGAGTGCTCGTGATGACGAGAGTTAAAAAAAGCCGAGAGTCAAGACCTAGACCGAGAATCTACCCGGAGACCGAGACCAAACAGAGAGTCGAGAGTCGGAGACCAAACCGAGAGTCAATAAGAGGGATATATCACTTGATGTCCCTCCAAATCCATAAAAATGTCCCTCCTAGCTTTGATAAGTTAGAGTAATCGTAATCTTTATTGAGACTATAACATTTTAAAATGTTCTGAAAGACAATGGCCTTCACATTTAAAAGCCTTCGATTGCCAAAGAACTAGGTACTCAGATAGGCTGAAAGATAAAAAGGTTATGGACAAAAATAAGCCTTCAACGCTCAATGTATACACTAGAATACCGTATACACTTAATCAATTACCCTCCTTCGAATAATTAAACAGTCTCAATTTAGTTTTGTTCAATACTCCAATTACCGGAATAGATGTATTTTCACATCAGCCACAGGCTGTGCAAAGCCAAACAACGCCAGGAGCAGAACAGGCAGGACCATCCTATTCGACTTCGCCATATACAGGTGGTACTCAGCCTCAAGTTGAAGGTAATAATGATTAAAATAAAGGAGTAAATTGTTTCTTTGTTCACAACATTTTCTAAGACTTAATAATTTTAAAACCAGGATCTTAGTCCGAGCCCGGCGTTAAACTGATAGAGTAATTACAACTAAAAATAACTGGACAATATGCCTTCATTTTATTATTTAGTTACACTTTTTATTATTTAGATAGCCGTCCAGAACGTCAACCGCCTAAATGTCAATGTAATATTCTTCGCAAAAAACGCTCAGTTAATTTCCTGGAGGAAATTTATTCACGCAAAAAACGCATGAATACACCTCCGCGTACGTCCCATTCACATACACCGCAGCATACCCCAGGAACTACACCTCACCACACACAAACACGTACGTCACCACTTACAACACCTCGCACTTCAAATGTCGGATCAACATCAAGGCCTGATAAAGGAAAAGGAATAGCTAGAGAGGAACCATTATCTCCTGAAAATTGTGGTCCTTGGTTTGCTATTATTTGGATTGTCTTGAAAGTTTATCTTTTTGCAATGGGTTGGATGATGTTGGTTTTCATTTATTTCCCTAACTTGATCCCCCCACCGACACATTAATTTCCATAATTAATTTTTATGCTAGTAGGGTCAATTCTCTATTAAATTCTTAAATTGTTTAAAGAGTAATAGAACAAAAATTTATTTATTTTCGTGTGAGATTAACTTAGATTAGCTTAACTTAAGTTGAGTGATTAACCTTTATGTTATCAAACTAGAGAAGAGACCCTATGAAGCCGTGTTTCTTTTTATGTTCATTTTATATACCATGTTGATTTATTTTTAGTGGGATCTCGATTGTGTATGTATGCCCATATATTAAAATGAGAGTTATATCAAGGGTCCAGTCGGCCCGATCCCCAATTCCAGAAAAATGAATTCGAGAAAATCCCGATTTCCAAATAGCAATTGAAAATTCTAATATATGAGATTGCTCACTCGTAAGCTTGATCACTCGTATCCGAAATTTTCGGTTCGGTTCTTTCCGTATATTCTAAAATTTTGGTTCGGATTTTCGGTTCGGCTCCGTATATCCGAGGATTTTTCAAGAACCGACAACCCTACTCGTATAGATAGAGGATAGAGAATTCGTATAGATAGAGGATAGGGAATTCAAAAAACACGCTTTTGTATGCATAATTGAGATCCTACAACTTGTCTGAGGTTTTTTTGTTCCAGTTTAGTCAAATTTTTGTTCAGCCAAACTGGAACTTTTTTTCTCCTCAGGAGTCTTGATAGACCTTCAAGTTTGTCCTTAAATTTACTGATTTATTTTGAAAAATTGTCTTTATTTTTTGCTAAATTATATTTTTCTTTTCTTAACTTTTTTTTCTTCAATCTTGTTTCCTTACTATATTTTTCCTACAAACAATCAAAGGACGACGAGATTCTTCGATATCCATCCGAATTCAAAAAATTTAGTGGATAATTTAAAGGAATTTTTATGGGCTTATTAGAGCTCGACACCGGGCCGGGAACGGGTTTTCCGGGCCCAGTAGCCCGAACCGGGTATTTTTGAGAAAATCCGGTTTTTCGGGGTTTCCGGGGTTTTCGGGGTTTTTAGCCCCGAAGCCCGGCCCGGGTCCGATCGGAAGAAAAAACCAGGATACCGGGCCCGGCAAAGTGAAAATGTCGAGCTCTAGTGCTTATTAGGGTGGGACAAAACCGTTTAACTAAACGGTAAACGGTATACGGTAAACTGGTTTTTTGGTAAAATTAAACGAAAAGGTATACTGGTCTCAGATAAACGGTATAAACGATATACGGTTTTTTCAAACTTAAACAGTTTTGTCCCTCCCTAGTGCTTATATCAAGCGAGATCCGACCTTTCTGGGGTTTTTTTGTTCAAGTTTTAACTGTTTTGTCTAGCTAAACTTGAACTTTTTTTCTCCCCATACGCCTAATTTCTTCATACATTCTTTAACTTTAATTATTTAAAAACCCTTTAATTTTTTCCAAAATTTTATTTTCTTTATTAAATTATGTTTTTATTTTTTTAACGTGTTACGATAAATTTTAAACAATTTCAAAATTTTAAGATAAGGGTTGCCAAAATGGGCCGAATCTGACCTGAAGATCGAGTCGGGCATAGGATATTTGGCCTGAAAAGACTCGTAAGGCCTGACTCGATCAAAATGAGGTCTGAAAATATTACTCGACCGACAGCCCAGCTCGAAAACGGCAACCCTATTTATCAGTAATAATAATAGGGATAGGATTTTGGACCGTCGAAGCTATAAAATTTGTAAATAAATATTCCTGCCCCAAAAAACGTCGGGAATTTTCGATTTTAAGGAATCTGGACAATAGGTAGGATCATAGTGAGAACAAATTTGAAAATCTTAGCTTAATTTTTCTCTTGGAATCTTAACCAGATTTGCACACGGATACTGATCTTGGTAGCCGTATCCGTATATTTACGGCGGATACGGGCGGATACAGACGGATATCCGCAGGCATTTTGATATTATTTGTATCCATATCCGTATCCGTGTGCAAGTCTGATCTTAATTTAATTTCTGAGACATTAAATTTTGTGATAGAGACAATGATCGACCAGTCTCTTGTTACTTCTCTTCGATTTCATAATTGAATTTATTCAACTTCAAAGGCATTTTATTATTTTAAAATCTGCCACGAGTCAAAAAAGCTAGGCGGTAATGGGCTTTTAAGGAAACAAGAGTGCAAGCATTCACTTAAGTGCAAGCATTCACTCACACCCTCCCTTGCCTATCTCCTCCTCTCCCCTTCTCAAATAACTCCCCTCTCGTCTTCTCTCCCCCCACTTCCCCCCCCCCCCCCCCACCTCCGCTCTCCTACCGCCATTCCTCTCTCCTTTCCCCATCTCTCTACCCCTTCCCTACTTCCCAATCCCCTCATCCTCTTCACTACATCCCCTCCCATTCACTGGCTACCTCTTCCCCTCCCCTTTCCTTGCCTTTCTCCTCACCTCGCATCTTTCATTTAAAATTGTTTACATTGACATTTAATTTTGAAATGCCGATTAAATTATTTAATTAAAACCGCTATAAATCTTAAATTTAAGTTTTTCTTACATTATAAGTAATTCAACTGTTAAAATAGAATAATTAGTTAACTTCGAATATAATAGAGACAAATAGAGACAAATACAAAAGTTTGAGCCCTTAGCCTTTTAAGTATCTATAGCTCATTACTAAATCGTTCCGTTAAAACCTTCCTATAATTTCTGTAGTCTGAGGGCCATATCTCGCTCGAATCTTTCCGGATTACTTTTCCGAGATGTCCATAGATCGCAAATTTTGCGTGATTGAGAATATCGGAATCATTGTTTTCACAATAGAAGATCATGGTCAGAGTTAAGCAGGGCTGGGGCTTTTCCCTATTATATCGGATTGGAGCTTCTGGGGATCATGATCAGAGTTAAGCAAGGCCTTTGATACCCTATCAAATATTTAACTAACCAATTTAAAGTTGATATAATGCTTTACTTCAACTTATTCATTATTCCCCTCCTTACAATTTTATTTAACTCCATTTTGTGTTCAAATGTCGTCAAACTCGCAATAAATAATGATTTCCAAACTACCCGCCAATTCAATTATTTAAAATCAAAAATTGGTGAAAATAAAATATTCAAATGTTTGTTAAAATATAAAATGAATAATAATGAATATTCGATAGTTGGCGAGGAATTGGAGAAAAATAAACTTTTTGTGTTTAAAAATATCCCTAGAGGTTTTGAGTTCATTAAAGGCACGGAATTTTTGATTGAATTGCCTACGCCTGAGATTCTGGGGGAGCTCGAGCTTGAAGCTAAAAATCAGGTATTAAAATATTTTGTGGGTTAATTTGGTATTTTCTATCATTTTTAATGAGACAAGGGAAAGATTTTTGAAAATAAAATGCTCAAAGGGTACGGCTCGATTATACTAAGAGACCTTAGAAAGAGCTGCTCGAGCTGAGTCGGATCATGTTAGCTCCAAAAATAATTGATTAAAGTCTATAAAAACATGTGTCGCGGATCTCTTGCGTCTGTTCTAGAGCAATACACCTCGTCTACATTGTAAGCTTCTGCTTTGGACCCCTCTGAATCCTCTCTGAATAACCTCTGAATAACCCCTCTGAATAACATGACCGCATAACAATCCCGCCAACAAATAACTAGCCGTTTTCATTTTTGCTTTATTTACTAAGCTGGGAGGATAGTATATAAAAATAAGTTTTCAAGAATGATTCGCTACCTGAATTTAAAATGCTTAGGTGGAGGGTTAAGCGTTCTATAAGGAAAAAAGAGAGAAAGCTCTATAAGCTAAAAAGAGAGATCGTCTCCGCGGTAGCTCCATAGTAGTCCTCCAGTATGGGTGAGCGAAAGCCCGGTGGCTTTACTTATGCTAAATTCTTGCTATTTTGACATTTAAGAAACTCATAAGAAAATTACAATCTTCATCCAAATACACTACATTTTTCAATAACGTTTACCAACTTCATTACTCAATCTCCCTTTTGTCTGATAACGAAATAAAAAATAAAGGCAGACAATTGAAAGCTAAGCAAACATATTTGAAAAACAAACAGGATATAGACGAGCAAATTGATTTTTATCGGCGGATATATTTGGAAAGCATTTGGCATGAGCTTTATTTAAATGCTTACAAGTATTATAAGGCCGTTGATGTTATGGGGCAACTTGAACTCGATGATAGTTACAGTTCCGAGTACATTACCTATTTGGAAAAGTTTGAGTATTCAATCGATCGAGTCAAACAACTTTATCAAGAGATTATAGAAAATGAGGTATATTTTTACTTTATTTATTCGATCTGGCAATTGCGGTTTAATGTGAAATAACTCCTGAGGCTGAAGTCAACCTCCTCTGAAGGATATACTTCCGAGATACCTTCCTGAGCTTGAAGATTCCCTCCTACGATCCCAACGCGAGTTGAAGATATCTTCCTTTGTTATAAATAACCAAATCACTCGGGACTTTTGCAGGAAGCCTTTTAAAATACTATCCAAGGGCCTATTTCTCTCCTCCACGGAGAAAATATACGACACAGCTTTATACGACGCAGCTGAAGGAAAGGTTGAATCAAGCAATGCCACAGAAGCTTTTCTGCTTAGTGAGTTCCGCATAGGCTTAAGAAAAATCATTGTTATAATAGAGATTTTATCTTCTATTTAGGTCAAATCAGACAAAAACTTCGAGCAACATGCCACTAGTAATAAAGCAGATCGGCAAGGAAACGTGAATAATCCAAGAGATGTTAACGATGCCGAAAGTTATATAGCTAAAAAGCCTAAAATTACTGCAACTTATAAGAGAAAAAATAAAAAATTGGTCCCGATAAACAGTGAATCTGACCGCTACGACTCTAACCAGACGGTATTTTAAATTTTAAAAAATTCTATGATAAGGTAATAACTGTAACTTTAAAGGAATATGAGGCAGGAGAAAATTCTGAACAAGACGCGAATAATTCAAAAAATCTCGATGAATACGAAAATGAAAACATGACTGAAACAAGGACTGAAAATAATGATAATTACACTGATAATGAACGCAACTTTTTACAGATTGTAGAATATACTAGAGATTTATGTGAATGTTAGTTTTAATTATGTAGTGTTGGACTCGCCCAAATCTAAACCTCGGCTTCGAAACACGCCCTTTTTAAACTAAAACCACTCTAAACCCTTAAGCTAAAACCTAAAACCTCTCGATCGCGAAATACATCGACCCCAAAGTTTCCGCCCAGACTTACGCCCCCGAAAAACCCAGGTCCATACCTAGCTCAATAAAAAAATTTTTGAGACTATTTAATAATTATTTTTCAATTTTAGCCCTACCTTTAGCGATTGATTATTCTGGGTCCATCTATGAATTGGAATACGGGCAACCCCACGTTCCTGGAACATCTTATCATGAAAATGTAAACAACGAGCATTTTCCAAGTACATCTTATATGGCAAATTCGGCGAAAGGAAAGCATAGTAAAACTGAATTGAGGTTGTAATTTAGATTAGTAATGTTATATTTTGGGTTTTCTGTTATCTGTTATAACTGACCATGCTGAAACTCTTCACTCTTTTAATAGGCATAGTCCTGTTCTTACTTGTTGGGAACGGATTACTTCAATGTTGCCTCTCCGATATTTTTAGGTTGTTTCTTTAGACACTGGAATGTTTTTTCTGAGACACTCTGCTAGAGAAAATCAAGCTTGGGAGAGTAGGGAGAGTTTTGGGTGTGTGGAGAGTTTTTGTTTTTGGAGTGCTTAGCTTGGGAGAGAATCTCTCTTCTCCCATCTAATTTTAAAATTTTAGAAGAAGCACAAGAGTTAAGGATATGCATGAGAAATTAAATCCATCAATTCCCGCCAAAAATACTCGTTCACAAAAAAAGATTCTTGAGGAAAAGGACAATTTGAATGCCAGACTCCTCGAAAAACTGATAAGAAGAAAACAAAAGATTTACCTCGAATAAAGAGTGCAACAGAATGCTATGATTTTGATCAAACGGTTTCTTTTAAATTTTAAAGTCGTAAAGGAATTTGAGACATCCGTTGATTTCCCCTTATACCAAGGCGCTGAATCACTTGGATTTCCTGGGTAAATTCCAATTGACTCTCAAACTGTGGGCAAAGATATCATCGATGGATTTCTGTGTTCTGAAAGATATGTTTTGATCTTTTAAGACTCAGAACAAACCAAAGTCACCCATAACTTCCAACCTTGACTTCAAACTTCCATCCTGGCAAAGATCTCATCTTTGCCAGCTGTTTGTTCTGAGTTTAAAGACTCAATACAAGCCGAAGAACAAAGGTCAGAGACGATGGACGTCGTTGGTTCCTGACCGATAGAAAAATCAAGAAAAAATTTCTAACAAAATTTGATAATTTAAGGACAACGAATTGAAAGATAAACTCGTAAAATTACATGAGAGCTTGAAAGAACGCAAGTTTTTGCAACGTGAAGTAAAGCAGGTTGAGGAAAACGAGGATAATTTCGAGGTTGAGGCAATACTTGGTGTTGGGTTTGATGAAATCTCCGAGAAACTACGTTTTTTGGTAACCAAGCTTAAGATATATTATATTTAGGAACAGATTGGTTCGATGTCTTATGGTTGGTTGGTGATTTTTCGTAGCAATTATGCCTACACTAAACATTATACCGTAAATCCTCTAAAATAGCCCCATGGGGTTATTTTTTTCGATCGACCTCTAGAGGGGGGCTATTTTAGAGGCTGGGGCTATTTTAGAGGCTGGGGCTATATTTTCGATGCCTAAATTTTTTGAAAACTAAAATTTATTACCAAATATTAAATAACAATTTTCTAAAATTCAATAAAATTATCACTTAAAAACCCTTCGCTAACATTAATAACTACTTCGTTTTGACTCATTTTTTTAAATTGAAGTCTAAATTTATTTTAAAAATATGGGAAATTAAATATATTTAAATAATATATATAAATATAGATGAAACATTTTAGACACAATGACATGCTTTAGAAACACAATGCCAAAACCAATTTGGTATATATTTGGGGGGGGGCTATTTTAGAGGCTGTGGCTATTTTAGAGGCTGGGGCTATTTTAGAGGCTGGGGCTATTTTTTTCGATCGACTTCTGGAGGGGGGCTATTTTAGAGGCTGGGGCTATTTTAGAGGCTGGGGCTATTTTAGAGGATTTACGGTATTAATAATTTGACAGTCCCGTCCACGTTTAATAGCAAATATAGCCTTTGTGATATCTAATTTCTAGGTATGTACAAGACTCTTGGTCTTGAGTCTTGACTAAAGACTTCTCAAGGGTTTCTTCTATTTTGATTTGGATTGAAGTCTTGATCTAGACTTTGATCTTGGTCCTCTCTTAATCCCTTTAGATTTGATTATTTCTTATAAATTTGTCGAAAGTTCTCTTGTCTAAGTCACGAGAAATAAACCTGCCCTATGGGACCAAGATTGTCTATCGTCTTATCTTGGGTCTATCTTGGTCTCGAGTCTGAACATACTACTAATTAACCAAAAAGTGTAATTATAGTTAGAATTTATATAGGTAGCGAATATAATTGAGGCTTTGATAATTTAATTAATGTAATTTAGTTTCTGGTATAGTATATAAGGTCAGGTCTGTATTGTATAGTATAAGGTTTGCTAAATTTATATAAATTTTAGGTAAAATGGAAGGGATACGACGATCCGAAATATAGTAATATTTTATTAATAAATTATTTTCAACAACAGTTTTACACGAATTTTAAGATTTATGGCTTCCTGAAAGTGAGGTATTGGACCTAGAGTTGGCTAGAGATTTTATCAGAGAAATTGCTGAAGGTGAATTTAATTTACTATTATTGGACAGAATATAGTTTTTAGAGGTGCTTTCTTATATCAGTCTTTAGTCTAATAAATGATAGACCTCGGAGCTTAACACGGAACTGATATACTTATGGGATTTTCATGTCCCTCCCCTTATCCACTCTCTAAAAAATCAGGGTTACTCTCTTGTGCTTTCTATTATTTTTGAGGAGAATCACTCTATAACAACACACCTTTGGGTTACTTTTGCTGAAGTATGAAGGAAGGCGACCGGGTGATCCTCTCTAGCTCCTTTATTTTAGTCTCCTGTCATCCTATCTTTTTGTTAGTGCGTAGATGAAAATACAAATATGGTCGAAGAAGTCTTCGACTGGTAGCTTATTCCTAAAAATAATCTTACGAAATTCGAATTGCTGATAAAAGTTGCGGATATTGGAACATAATCTTTAGACTTAATTTAAATTACTTAATATATATTTTTGCAATTTAGACTAATTAAATTCACTATAGGTAATCGAGTAGTATATAAAGATAATTGTGGGCAATGTGGGCAACATGAAGGAATTCAGCTGAATCAAGCAATAATCTGTACAAACTGCAACAATTTCGTGCATACAAAGTGTACAAAGCTCGATAATAATCAAGTAACTAAAATTTGCAATGGAAAGATGGATTGGTTTTGTCAATTTTGCAAGAAGTGAAGGATAAATTGTTAAAATATAGACGGGGCTGATCACAAGGAATTTTTTCATAATTATAAATATATCACAAAATTTCTATCCTCCAACAATCTATTTCCATGCTATGATGCCCGATTGAATTGTAATTTTTATCAGAAACTATTTTTTAGCTTTAGAAACATTATTACATAAATAAATTGAAACTTTATTTGCTTTTTCATCGAGATCTCAAAACTAGAATATCAACATGAAGGGGAGGTACAGTACTTTGAAGAGATTTTAAGCCACTTAATGCAAAAATGTCCTTTCAAGCCTATGAGAAAGCCCAGATGATTTGCAACAAGATAAAAATAACTCCTCTTTCTAAAGATTTATATTTGCTGCGCTAAAGCTATTAAAAAATTAAGGACTGGGGAAAAGTATAGAACAGACCTGTGCATGGACACGGATTTTAGTATCCATATCCGGATATATACGGCGGATACAGGCGGATATCCGCAGGCATCTTAATATTACTGTATCCGTATCCATGCACAGGTCTGGTATAGAACAAAATTTAACACAACATTATTCTGCAGATTTTGAGATTTCGTTGATGCGTTCACAATAAAACTTCATTTCTTTCGTATTTCCTAATGCTACTCTGATAGATATGTATGTTCAAAGAATTTTTTGGATTTTCGCTTTGTAAATAAAAATATTACGAGGCGTGTTCCTTTAATTATGCTACGAACTGTATATTTTTTGTTATTCCTTCATTTGTTATTCATTATGCCAGGTCTTTAGTACACTTTTTCAATTATTAAAACGATACCTAGCGTGTTGTTCCTCCTTATTTTGGTTAACACACCCCACCCACCCCAAGACTCTTCCCATGTTTAGATCATAGTTTTAAAAGTACTGGTAGCGATTTAATTTAAAAAATAATTTATCTTTATCGGGGGAATATAAGCCGATAAAATCAAAAATTGGATCCGAGGGTCAACAATATCGAATCACATGACTAATCTACAATGTATAAAATATAGAAGAAGTAATAAAAGTGGAGTACGGCAACTTTTAAAAAAATTTTTTCGGCATCCCGGAACGGCATTGAGTTTCAAATGGTCGAACGAAACGGTCGAACGGAAAAAAATTTGAAGCGGAAATAGAGGTCGAATGGAAAAATCAAACGAAAAGGTCGGTCGGAATTAATCACGTAATCGAGAAAATCCATCCTGTTCGTATTAAAACGCTAGATTCCGTGTCGGAAGCTGTATAATACTTTTCGGGATTCCTTCCGTGCCGCACTCTAAAATAAAACGAATCAGGGTTTCATAATAAAAAGTTTGTAATTCGCATCGAGTGAAACTTTGGACTATGCCGAAGTGATTTGACTCCAATTTAGATTAGTTTTCGGAATCCTTATAATGTTTAAGTCAAACGCAGAATAATGGAAATATCCTGTAAATACGGTATACAAGTCTTGAAACCCTGATTATTTGAAAATAATCCCGAAATAAAAAGATGAATCAAAAAAATTTTCCTCAACTCCTTTCTCTACATATCTCTTCAGAACATTGGGTAATATTGAATAGCCAATAACATCCAGCCGAGAATGAACAACATGAGGTTAAATCCAAACCAAATAGGAGCCAACCAATGTCCACAATCTGTTACTGTCAAGCTTGAACCGCGTGTTGGTGTGCTTGAACCACTTGGACCGGGTTGATACATGCGTTTATGACGGACAATTTTATCCAAAAATATGCTTGAAATTGAACGTTTACGACGACGATCATCCTTTGTTTTCGGGTTAAGACAAGAGAAGAATTTTGAGAGACCACGTTTCTTTTGTTTTCTAACTGTAAATTTTAAAAATAATTTATAGTGTTGGATTTGGATCAGTATAAAATCTCTCCTATTATTCAGTCCGAGTGATAGTGTTCTCAATTTTTGTTTTTTCCAATTTTTGTTCTTAATTCTTCCATCCTCGTGGATTGTGAATAAATGAATTTACCTCCATGTCTCTGACCACCATATTGTGGAGTACCCTGAGATGTACCCGCATGTTGAGGTGTACCCTGATAGTATCCTTCATAGGGTTGCGGAGTACCATGAGATGTACCGGCATGTTGAGGAGTGCCCCAAGGTGAGTGCTGACCAGCATATGAGAATTCACCTAAAATAGCAAATTTATATATTGAAGCTTCAAATTTAAATTTGTGTCCACGCTTATTTTAAAATCAAGAATTTTCGATACTTAAGCCTCAATTCTGGATCTTTGACTCTAAGCCAATTAATACGAAATTGATATTCGAAATATCTATAGGAGGTATTGGATTGCAGCAATTTTATATGTAAAAGTAAACCAAAGCTTACCAAATTGATGTTCAGGTGTAAAAACAGGTGTTATATCACGTATATCACCTTGGCCGTAAGAAGATTCTCCTTTTAAGGTTAATGAATTAATTTAAGAAAAGTTTTCGAATCCAAATATCGGAAAATCTTGGTTGGATATTTGGATCTAGATATCCCTGTATTAACAACAGGGTGACCTTTTTACCACCTTTAGGGGGCATTCCCCCTTTTTGACATTTTCGCCCCTTTTTCCCTCTTTTCTTCATGCCACCTTTTTGATTTTTCAGAAAAAGGAGAAATCTAGATAAAGGCCTTCCAAATTTTTAAAAAACTCTGCCATCTATTTGACCGATTTCGCCCCCGTTTTGTTACTTTCTGAGTGGCCATGCCCACTTATGTTGCTATGGAATGGGTCACCCTAATTATCAAGGATCCGCCAAATATAGTTGTGATCTTTAATTAAGTGTATAAATTAAAATTACCTTGATATTGAGGTGTGAAAGTATGTGCTTAAAAATTTTTATTTTCATATAATACAGTATTTATTCTAATAAAAGCAATCAGTTCTTATTTTTTACTTCACCTTTTTTTGAAAATAGAAATGTGGGGGTAGTGGGGGTAGTCTTTATGTCATAAAATCATTCTTTAAATGGCATATTTACTTCACCGTGAAGAAAATCAAGGGGGTGATAGTAAAAGTAGTAGAATTAAGTAATGTGGGGGCGAGCTAGATTCCGAGATGTGATTCCATTATAAAAATACGGTATTTTAAATGCTAACCTGTACGTTGAGGAGGCATTATTTCAGCCAAGGTATATTCAAATTCTCCTCCGTTTCTTGCCAAATAATACATTATCCAATTATCGTTACATTCTCTAATTTCTTCTCCTACAGCATATTGGCTAATTCCACCTCGTATTTCTACGAATTTTGACTGGCCTTAATGATTATTAAAGAATTTTATTATTTCTCCTAATCCTATTGAAACTTAAAAGAAAGAGCGCTTTAATCGAGAGTTGGGATTATATTCCACTAAATTATTTAAATTAAAAGTGATATATTTGTCGGCAAGAAACATTTTAAAAATTGTCTTATTTGGCCTAACAAATGCCATGAGAATTGTCAATTTTTAGACTGAGCCTATCGGTCTATTTTTGAGTCAAATTTTAAGTTTATAAAAATGATAGACTTGCTCAACGTAAAGTTTTTATTTATCAATAAAAAATCCCAAAAAAATTCTCTGGACATATCTATCAATATTAATAGAAATACAAATGAATTCACTAATTTCAGGTGAAGCGACCAAAAAAAGGTTTCTTATAAATCTTACTTAATCTTGTTGCATATTTAAGCCAATCTTCATTTTGGTTTATTTCTTGCTATAAATTTTTGATTTAAGTAAATTTTAGTTTAGCGCTTACAGTCTCTCTAATGAAAATTCCATGATCTCCATAATAATCGCATTTCTTTTCAAAAAGTACGTTTTGAGCTATAGGCCACATAACATGAAACAAGTGGGCTAATCCTTGAATTGTATAAAGAGCCATTGCCATCCTTCCCAGTTCAGCTTTTCTTGTCTCTTCTCTATTGTAATTGTATCCTCTGATAATTTGATGTTTAAAAAATTTAGAGTAAATGTAATATAGGCTACTAAGGTTAATATTGGACTGGATCATTCAGCAGAATTTACACCTTACACTTTTTCAGGCTTTACACTTTTTCGTATAAGATATAGCTCGGTTTGTTATTACTGTTATTTACTCGTTTTGTTTATTTTGTCGGCCAAAGAGCTGCGCTAGACCAACAAACATTTGGAGATCCCTCGACAATCACTAGTTTGAGAATGTGAGAAAATCTCAACCGAGAAGTTATGAATAGAGATCGGACCGTACCGTACTACGGCCGTATTTTTCGGTATTTATCGGTATTCCGTATCGGTAATACGGTACGGAATAAGGTACGGAAAAATTAAAAAAAATACGTACGGAATACGGTACCGATGAAAAATATCGGTATTTGTTGGTATTTCTCGGTATTTATCGGTATTAGTCGGTAATACGTACGGAATACTGTACAGCAACATTTTGAATTTCATCGGTATTTATAGGCATCGGTATTATACGGTATTACGGTACGGAATATGGTACGGAACAAAATTCCGATCTCTAGTTATGAACATTGTCACAAATTTTTCCACGCGCCTTGAACTCTGTATCCAATAAATGGGCGGGACTTAAAAGATCCGTAATTATATTTGTTCCTTATTTAGTTCTCTATCATAAAAGCTTTATTTGATCTCATTAACTTTAATTTGTATAATGTTATGCCATAATTATCGTGTCCACATATATTTGGGTCACACTTTTATTTTTAAAATTAAACTAACATTGGTTCAAATATTCCTCCTTGCAGAACATTAATCTCGTGGATTGAATTGTAAAAATTATTTAAATGAGGAGTTTGAGGATCAAGAGGCATGAACGATCCACGAACGTTTAGTTTAAGATGATCATCATAAATTTCAATATCGTTCATTTTTTTCTGATTAAATTTGTTGACAAATATGCCAACGGTTTCGCTTGCAAATTCGGCTTGTTCTTTAGTTACATCAGCGTATGAATCATCAGGTGTGTAATTCTCGAGTTGCCCGAAAAATTTGTTAATATTATCCATAAAAAATTCTCCATAGCTATTAGCAAAGTGAAAAATTCTTGCAAATAAAATTCCGATATTTTCATTTTCTGTGCTTATGTTGACGAGTGTACCAAAGATATTATAGTAAAAGCCACGCCAAATAGTGCAGAAACTAAATTTTATTAAAATTGGTACTAGATTTTCTGAATTGTGATATACAGCCCATTATCATATACTTTTATGTATATGTTTACTAGAATCTGAACGGTATCTTAAAATCTGTACTTAATTCGTATAGGTACTACGGTACGCAATATCTACAGATAAATTTTCAAGTTCAAGGTATTCAGTCCGCAAGTACGATACGTGTTGCTACACGACACGTATATCATACGATGTACGTGTACGAATGCTTTTTCCATGCTATTTACCTTGTATTTCCATGAGTTGCTCTTCTTTGTCCTCTTTCATCCAGCCCAGGGCACATAAAGTTTGCCCAATTATTAAATTGTTTGAAAAATCCATTATATTCAAAACTCCCTCCAACATATTGTGGAAGTCCCTGATAGTCGATTTGATCGAAATCAGTAAAGAAACGGTGGGTTTCTTTAAAATAATAATATTATAAATAGTTTCCTATGGTTAGGCTTCCTAGTTAATAAATCCTTATTACGGATCTTCTGGCTTCCGCCCGTGTGTGACTTGAGAGTAAAATCAAGCTAGTCTATCACGGCTTGAGGGACTCTTTCCTCCATTAGTGTCACTCCTCCTTGAATAATCTGACAACTATAGGAATATGGACAAGACTTGCTCAAGAGTTTTTGTATAGAAATTACTACTAATCTCTTTACAGCATCTACAGTCTGGTGCAAAAGTATATGATCAAGGGTGTGTGAATTTTAATTTTGCTTCGCCTCGCTGTTAAATCGCAAAATTTTAAAACTTTTTTATTTTATATTATAGCATTTTTGCGTGCTTTAAGATGATGATAAATTTATAGAAAAATATTTCCATTTCAGAGAGTTATGATTTTTTAAATAAATTTACCACTATTTTTGTTGGTGCAAAAGTTTCTCCGACAAAAATAAAAAATCTAGCTCCCAGTCCGGTCAGAATTTGAACAATTTTTTCTGTACCCTAAGACCAGACATAATTCTATTTTATAAGCATTTACCAAGTTCAAAGCTTCGCTTAAAAACATCTTTGTAAAATTGGCCTATTGAAGAGTTCCTTATAAGAAATTTGCTTATATCAGCTCTCCAAGTCCTTGTATATTGAAAACGATTTTGGATCCTTTTCACATTGAATGAAAGCATTGTCGCCCAACGAAGATTGTCTTCGACTTGCTTTATCTCAGAGTCATTTGTTAACTGTTTGTCATTTATTGCTATTACACTATAAATTAGAATGAAATTTATAATAGTTGCACCACGACGCCGTACCCCGACCCCTGTTCCCGAAAGATTTTTATAGATTTTCCCCGAACCGAACCCCGCCCCGAAAAAAATGAAAACCTCGTCCCCCGACCCGACAAAATGATATCCGACAAAACCCTTGATATCAGACAAAACCCCTCATATTCATGCAATCTTTTCAAATCCCTAATCCTTCAATATCCTTCTAAATAACTGATATCCCTTGAACCACCCTTAATCCTTCGAACCCCTTATATCACCAGATATGTGAGTTAATCTGTTCAAATCTTCCTTAATTCGTCCAGATTTATATATCTCGGCGAGGCTTTTAGCGAGGATCGAGACCGAGACTCAGAACAGAGCCCAAAATTGCATATGGGCAGGCCTCGAATTATACTATTTACCTGCATCCTGCTAGGTAAAGCAAATAATGCATAGCTAAAGGTTCATCTAAGGACAATTTTTGAAGCATTCCCTTGCTATTCAATCCCCGAAGTTGATTAAACCATGCTGGATCACATGAATCTTTCCATTCTTGATTCAAATTTCGAATGTTCGCAGATTGACTGAATCCCATTATTTTCTCCCAATCCGGGTTATACGTAATTCGGCTTAAGCCCTTTACAAAATCATTAAAAATTAATATATAAAATACCGTAGACAAATAGTAGCCCTATTCTTTTAGATGCCCACCTCTAAGATTACACCTACAAAGAGGCCCGTTGGAAAATATAAGCCTAATGCTTATATTAGAAATTTTATAGGCTCTATAAAGATATATCTAATATTTATATGCTCTGCTATTTATGGCCGATTCACCTTTTTAATTTTGTCATTGTTAAGGTGTGATTGGATAGAAATTTTTATCAGAAACTCCTTAAGCTTTACATTTAGAGGACGCAGCCTTGTTATGTTATTAGGGACACGCCCAAGTAGTAGGCGCAAAGCCATAACTACCCGGAATTTTCTGGACCTTAACAATTTTGGTACCATTCTCTTTAGCTCGATGAGAGGAATCGTTTAAACTAAATTTTGAAAGATATGGAAATTTTGAAGCAAGTTGGCTTTGCGCCTACTTGGCCGCGCGCCTATTTGGGCTTTACCATATATATATATTATACACAAGGTGGTTGCAACTTGAAAGACGCAAAGCGTCCTAATATATAACCCCCAACAATAAGCACTTACTCTAATATATCGAAAATCGTGATTCCACTTGTCTGTTCCGACGTAAAAGCGATATTTGACAAAAGCTCGAACATCATTATCTTTAAAGTATTTTTCAAACTCAAAATCTTCTCCAATGAGCACTTTCATTAATTGGCGAATGAGACGCAATTCCTTAAATTTCAATAAAAAGATTTGGTTAATCCTTATGTTCGTTCCTCGCATTTACCTTGCTTAGAATACTAAAGTTTATTTTTCACCGTTTATTTTCGTTAATGGCTTCGTTATGGGTTCAGTTGAAAGTTTAGATTACTAGAGGTTCAGGCGATTATTTATGAGTTTCAAATATTCTCATCAAGTCCTAGCAAATTATTCAGATCCATAGGGAAAATAAAACGACAATACAGGGTGCGTAAAAAGTTCCCGGAATTAATCAAAATGGATTTTTTTCTTCTATATCAAATTAAAAATAAGTTTACACATACAAAACTTTTATATGAATCTTGTAAATAAATAATCATAACAAATTTTCAAAATGAGATTTCAAATGAGAAAATTCCGGGAACTTTTTACGCACCCTGTAAAGTATACCATAGCGGAGGGTGAAATTTATTGAAGGAGAAAATCTGAATATTATGTGCCTTTGCGGATGGAAAAAGCGTTGAACGAACATCCTATTACTAAATATCAGAAAAATTTCAGAACCTCATTTTTCTGCGTAGAAGCTAGCAACAAAATTATAAATCTAACACTATCTTTTATTCTTACAACCCGAAAATTTGGATCAGCCAACATTCTCGACAATTCATTTGCAATGAATATAGGCTTTGTAAGCATGAATGCATAAAGGAATTCACGTGCCCGGTGTTCATTTTGTAACTCGACTTAAATTGAACGATTGTAATACATATTGTTATTATTGGAGAGTATTATTCTAACTTCACCAAACCTAGTCGGAAAAGACTTAGGTTTTTCCCTCCTATTTAATGGAGGGAGATGTCGATGGAGGGAGATGTCGATGGAGGGAGATGTCCAGCTCATAGTCGCTTACAGTTTGTCCATAGCTTATATTTCGCCCATAGCTCATGTTAGCTCATAGCTCGGAGTCAACTCATAGCTCATGTTAGCCCATAGCTCATAGTTAGCTCATAGCTATATTCCAGCTCATAGCTCGCTTAGTAGCTCATAGCTATATTCCAGCTCATAGCTAGCTTATTCTTTAATATTATTACTAAGGCTGGGTAAAAAGAGTAAGTGCATATTTTATATTCGGATATGCCTTGAAGTGAGAGGCTAAAAATAGTTTTCTTTAATTCGATCCGAGCA
This sequence comes from Meloidogyne arenaria, assembly GCA_036172955.1. Classification (NCBI taxonomy): domain Eukaryota; kingdom Metazoa; phylum Nematoda; class Chromadorea; order Rhabditida; family Meloidogynidae; genus Meloidogyne; species Meloidogyne arenaria. Next base: position 4,242,438 of record JARQAB010000025.1, read on the forward strand.
ACTTAGGGTTCGGTTCTCTGTCATATAATTGAATATTTTGTCCTGTCGTGCATATTTCCTAATCCAGCCAAATTTCAAGTAGATACGAAATCTTAACTATTTCTTTCTTCTTTTGTTTTTTGGGGTTGTGAACCCGGTAGGATCTAAGAAAATCAACTGCCATCCGTTACAACCTGTTATATTATATGCATCATGGTTGACTTTGATTGTTGCTTCATATATGCTATCAACGCATTTTATATAATCACTGGCATATGTCAGCATCTCCATGTTTACATTGTAATAGAATTCATTGGGTTTAAATGATTGATCAGCAGCTATCTTTAAGATTAACATTAAATTTTGTTATTCAGAGAGTATGAAACGTTTAATATACAGAAGGTCCAGCTAATGAAAATCCTGAGTATAAGCTACTCTAATTATAAAGAAAATTCATTGTTCCAACGAGCTCAGAATTTAGGCTTGGCAGTGGCCCGAAGTGGATTTAAGCATAGGTCTAAGTAGGAATTAGGGATGACCTGACCCATCAATGTAAAAAAGCATGGGCAAGATCATCATTTAAAAGTTTATTTAACATATTATTTAATCTATCAATCAGCTTACATATCCTTTCTCAATACAATAGTCGAAGATCCCTCCAAATCGAAAATGATCGTCGTAGAGTGAAAGGCCATTGAACAGGTGTAAAAGAGCATCGTCAATGCCTAAGGTATTTGGACGAATATCTCTTAAACTAGCTTCCAAAAATTGTTTGACTTGGGTTCTCATTGCTTCGTTGAAGCTGGGTCCTGCACATGAGGAGCCTTTGAAAAATAGGAGGAAAAAGAAGACTATGGGGAGTATGTATTGGAGAATGTTTGGGAATGAATGGGAAAATTTTTTTCTCATTTCTGAAAAATTTTTTTTAATTTTTAAGGTAAATTTAATAAAAATTTTTGAAATTCAATATTTTATAAAAAATAAATTTTTAAATAAAAAATTTAATGAATGCTTAAGAATTTTTTAAAAAATTTTTAAAGGAGTTGGGGGGGGGGGGGGGAGGGAGGGGAGGGGGAGGTAGGCAATTTGAAGGCAATGTGCCGTCTATTAGGTAACAGAGAGGGCAAAGGGAATTAACGTTTGAAGGGATTTATGTTTTTATACAGTGTGTGAATTAGAGAGTGAAAGAAATCTGTCGTGTAATTATATAAAAATAAATTTAAAGCGTTGAGGGCAAAATTCTAAAGCATAGGCTACAAAATGATAGGCAAATCACAAGGCTTTGAGCATGCTATCGTAGAAAATTGATTGAAAAAATTTAAAGAATTTTGAAATTTATAGAGTATGTAAATGTTTAAGGCAGCTGGCAATGTTTTCTCCAAGTCCCAGTTAGGCGGCGGTGGTCAGAGTTTAGAAATTTAAAATTTGCTCTATTTGCCTTATCTGTTAATTGTAATCCAATATTTCCTCCTATATTTGTACACCGGTGTAGCTTATTAAGGTTATTAAGTAGGCTTGGACAAAAATGTTTAATTTTGAAAAACCCTTTGAAACATGGGTATAAGGATATTGTCTCTAAACTTGCTTCCAAAAACTGCTTCGCGTGGAAGAAAAGGAGAATTAAGAGGAGGGTGTATAGGAGTATGCTTGCGGAGGAACGAGAAAATTCTTTCAACATTTTTGAAACTTTTTTATTCTATTTAAGGCAATTGAATTTTGCGAGACTTTTGGCGCTGTTTTTGGCGTTGTGCTTAGTTTTTGTTTAAAAATGACATTATGTCCATATAAAGAAAATGGAGTGTATTTAGAGAAGTTGCATAGAAGAGCTTTCAGGAGAGCTTTATTAAGTACAGTGTACATTGACATAAGTGTCAGCGCAACTGTTTACATGACATCCGTATCAAGCGTTGAGTGTATTTTTGCTTTCAAAGAAATCTTGAAAAACGCTTGACATTCAACGATCGACACGGATTCGATGTAAACATAGTGTGACTAAACACACTTTTCATTTAATCTCATCTTTACTACTTAAAAGGGAACATTTCGAACTCTCAGTAAAAATTTTTAAATAAAAATAATAACATCGTGTCGAGAAGTTCTAGTCGAAAAGTTATAGTTTTCCAAAGTTTTCGACTTTTGGAGCGGTCGAGTCTACCACATTTTTCCTATTAAAGATAATTTTTTCTCTTTCTTGTAAAAAACTGATTACATTTTTCATTATATTTGAATATTTATTAATATTATTAAATATTATTAAATATTATTAAATATTAATTTTTTATAAATTTATTTTTATCTTTAATCTTAAAATTTATTTTTATTTATAAATAGGGCGTGTCAAAACATGCAAATGCATATTTTGCATGCGGAAATGCCATGAGCTGAAACGCTCAAAAATGGTGTTTTTACATCGGTTAGAGCACTTTAGATCCCGGTTCTTAATGCATATTTTTGCATATTTCGGTACTTTCGTGCATATTTGCATATCTGTGCATATTTTGGTAATTTTGGCATATTTTTACCAAAATTTGTGCATATTTTGGCATTTTTTGAAAAATTTTAGTAAAAATCAGGCAAAATTTTCAAAATTTTGGAATTTTTTGGGCAAAAAAATTTTTAATAAAAATTTATTGAAAATATTTTTCGAAAAATTTTTCGCCAAAATTTTTTTTTTCAAAAAAATTTTTTTAATTGAAGTTTAAGTTCATAAAATCTTTTAGAAGTGCTCTTAAACTGCAATTTAAATGCTAAATTAGTATTTTTTACCTCAAATATTAATTTTTAAAGCATATTTTCGTTATTTTTGCTGTATATTTAGAGCATATTTTGCATATCTTGGTGCATATTTTGGGCTTTTTCGGTGCATATATATGCGCATATTTTGGGATTTTCCGTGCATATTTTGACACGCCCTATTTATAAATTTTTTAGTTTCTCTTTTTTAATGCAGCTGCGCAAAAGAACAAAAGATGTTTACAGTTAGAAAAATTTGTGACAGCTTTTTTATGTTTTTCTTCGCTTTTTAATTTCATTCTATTAATTTTGAACAACTTTTAAATTTATATGTAAATAAAATAAATATTTTTTATTTATTTTTATTCTTTTTAATAAAGTTTTTTAAAATTTATAATTTTTTGGAGAGTCTAAATTGGGTTTAGACTTTTATTAACAATATTTATTTTTCGTTATTTCGCAGCCCCCCGTTTTCTTTAGTGGCGACCAACGCTAAAAGAAAGAACGCTGTAGTCTTCTAGCGGACTGCTTTTTGGATAATTTCATCAATCCTGCTATTAAGCGGACCATATTGGGCAGATAAGTTAAAAAAATTTTTTTAACAAATATTAATTTGTATATAAAACATAATTTAAAAAAAATATTAATTGAAAAACCCGATTAATATCATGAGCAAGTAATAAAGATGGAAATAAATATAATAGATACATTGAACTAGAAGATAAAATTAAAGTTACAGAGAAGGGCTGCCAATTACCCTAACTAAAAAGAGATTAAGGAGTGCAAAAAATTTAAGAGAAAACTCATCCTGAGTATTTGGAAGATGCCCTAAAGGTAGATGATCAAGGAAAACCATTACCAACGCCTACTCCCTTGTGTAAAAAATACATTATAACTGTTTTGAGTTATTGCTTTGCGTTTTTTACCGCTTGCTCTCGCCCATGATTGAGACTTTTTAAAGTGGCGGACCCTGTTTGAATGACAGAAAGTTGTCTAAAGAATTTAAATTTTAAAATTAAATAAAATAGATTAATTTAACATTGACTTAGAAATACATTAATGAGTGGAGGGCTTAATAATTTTAAGAGGGGAAGTCTAAGTAAAGCTTTTTGATTGGGCTTATTTTTTGAGAGAGGGCTTATTTTCTATCTACTAGAGAGAGGAAAAGAGAGGAAAAAGTCAATTAGAGAGGAAAAAGTATAAAATAGAGATCGAATATTAGATCGAAAATTCGAATTCTAAATTCGAAACTTGCGCTCCCTATCCTCATCAAATTATTCAATGAAACCAAAGCCAGAGGGGACCCATTTGAAATTTTCCACCAAGGAGCTATCACACAAATATGTTTGCAGCTTTTTTCTATAGAATGCTTCGCCTATGCCACAAAATATTAAAGTAGGTATTCTTAGAGTTTCTCTTCCCTCCTCCTCTCTCCTTAGTAGTTTCTCTCCTTCGGGGTTCGTACAATAAAATAGTGTTTAAATAACCGGGTTAAGTAACCCCCAACCCCGTGTTAAATCCTCAATAAATCGGTACAATAAATCAACATTTTTACCTCGAGTTGAGGGTTATTTTACCCTGCGTGTTCCCCAGTTATTTGACTTGTACCGGCTCGACCTATATTGAAATAGAAGGAAATAAATTTAACTTTTGGCCCCCCCCCCCCCCATATTTTATTTTAATTGTTCTATACTTTTTTTAGATGGCTCGATTTTTTCATTCGACTTTTAAATGAGTAAGGGATTATTCGAATCCCGCTGAAGGATTTAATGATTATGAATTAATAAAAAGATATCGGTTTAATCGAGAAGAGATAGAGTTTAGAGGGGAATTATTAGAGGGGAACTCTTGTTCTACCTTTTTTCGATCCGAAACCCGACCAAACTTTTTTCTCAATCCGGCCCATCACTTAAATATAGTATTAGGTGTTTTCGTATAATATTCAAAAAATTTACATTATATTCAAAATTTTTTACATAGCCCTGGCTAAATTTACTTGGTTAACTTTTTTGTCACCTTATCTCTTTGGTAGGATAGAAAAGATTTTTACATCAGAAAGTGAACTATGTTTAGTCTAGTTCAAATTCCCAGTTCTCTTTTACTGAGGATTTATAATTACAAAATCTCCAATAATATTTTATTCAGTTAAATTAATAAGTGAGTTTATAAATTGGTTATTAAAGGTATAAAGTAAAAGTGTAAAAAGAGGTTAGAATAGAGGTGCATTTGGTTTCTTTAAATAGGGTTGAACATGTGAATAACCAGAGTGGGACGAAGGTACAATTGTCGGGATTTATTTAATATATTAAAGAGAGTAGATAAACAAATATATAAACAAATATATATTACTTTAAGATAAAGATGTTAATGTCGGGAATGGCATAGACAAATATATTTTGGGAAATTATTTAAATTAAAGATAAGAGTGTTTGTCGAGAATACTCCAGAAAGGGCGTAGGAGCTCTATGTTGATTTTATATGCGCTTTCTCCGACAGGAAAACGCGTGAAAAATTTTCTCGGGATGTTAAACTTTTAAGGATTTCTCTATTAATTTAATTTTTTAGAAAATGTTGTTAAAAAACTTTTAAATGAGGCAAAGAAATAAATGGCAATTAAATTGTAGTGAATAAATGTAAAAAAATTTTTTTTAATTTTTAAAATCAATCACCTTTACGTGGATTCTATTTAAAATGCTATACATACATTCACCTCCACCCTCCTTTCTTCCCCTCCTACCCCTTCCTCTCTCCCCCTCCTACCCCTTCCTCTCTCCCCCTCCTACCCCTTCCTCTCTCCCCCTCCTACCCCCTCCTCTCTCCCCCTCCTACCCCTTCCTCTCTCCCCCTCTTACTCCCTCTCCCAATCGCAGTTTACTTTGCTGGAAATTGATTGGCAATATTCTTAAGAATATATGAGGTCCTGTAGCCCTATGCCTTCATGTTTCATTGAGTCTCATTGAGTGAGACTCTGCTAGGACATTGAGTGAGAGTGAGTGAATTAGAGAGCGGAAGAATCAATCTACTTTACGTGGATTCTATTTACATCCCCTATCCTTCACCCATCCTTCCACCTCCTGTCCCTCTTCCTCCCCCCTCCCCATCTCCCGACAATCATTCGCAATCGCAATCTGCTTTGCTGGAAATTGATTGGCAATATTCTTAAAAATATATAGAGACCCAGTGTCTTCATTTTCAATGAATCTCATTGAGTGGGACTATACTAGGGCATGGGCTTCTATTTGGAATTGACTCTATTGGCTATTTACTGTATTACTTAAACATAAATCCGTTTGAAGTTGGATTATCGAATGGCCAGTTTGATTTTTTTCCAGTTGAGGGCGAGGGTCGATCGAGTGTTTCTGGATGTGTGCCCAAACCAGACGTGTAGATTGAATGACAGTAAATTCTTTAATTTTAAAAGATACTTGTTCTTTATTATTTTGGCAGTTCAAAATTTTATTTTCCACTTTTTAAATGAGGATGAAATATAAAATTGCTCAAAAATTTTTTTCTGATCAAGGATAATCAATTGCGATTTGGAACTAACATCTGCAAGACAGCAAGAAATTTCATTATTGTTTATCAATTTACTGATAAACTAATCGAATTTACATCAATTCTCCATAAGAGACGAATCTAATGGATGATACCGAAAATCAACCAAAAAATCCGGTTTAGGGGCCTAAATCTTACTTAAGTTCCAATCAATTAAATTTTAAAATAAAAAAAATCACAATGGATAAAATTTAAAATTTTATTGAAGCCTGTACAAATAAATTTTCTATAAATTTCTTTTTTAATTTTTTAATTTTTTTTAAATTTTTTTATTATAATTGAATTAAATAAAATTTTAAAATAATAAAAATTAAAATATAATCGATAAATTAAAAATTATTTAATAATTAAATTAAATCTTTATTTATTATTAGGGTCCGGATTTTTAGGGTATTTTATGAAGCGTTAATTGACTAGCACTGACCAACCTCTTTCTTATTTTAACTCACCAAACAGTCATCCAAATTTATCAAGTAATCCTAGTAAAATGATAGAGAACACATTAATGTTTGAGGGAATAATGGGATGAGTTTCCCTCCAATTTTCTCTGATTATTCATAAATCTCGTATCTCTGATAAGTGATGATAAGTAGGGCTGTGGTTGCCCCTAGCGAGATTTGTAAGAACTAGCAAGTGTAATAGCTCGGTGAGTGCCAATTGAGAGCAACGCTAAACGACGTTGCTTTAGGAACAAATTTTCGTACTTAACCAATTAGGCCATAAAATATGGAAATCCATATAAATCCCAACCGTATTGATAAGTAAAATAAGAAAGAATGGTCAGTGATAGCTGAATATTTTAAAACCCCCAATGATCCTGTCCTATAATAAATCCTATAAATTTTATTAAAGATGAAACCTGCCCCGCTATATTTTACCATAATTTTTTCTTTCCCCATCGTCCTTTTCTTCTTGAATTTTAATATAATAACTGCCCAAAAATCTGCATGTGTACCCTTTGAATGTAATGATACTTGGGATCTATTTCAAGATAATGATGGGAAGGTGTATGCCTACAAGGCATTTGTTCAGGAATCAATTAATTTCTTTGAGGTATGAAATATTTGGAATTACTATATTTCAGGAACATCTTGTGTTTAACTCCACTATTGGACTAGAGAACTGACTAAAGACCGGGAGTTGACTAGAGACCTGACTACTAGAGACCGATTATAACTAGCATATAGTGTGAGGAGAAAAAGTCCTTTTACCATGCATAGAAGAGAAGAAAGTCAATGATCCGACAGAACTTAATGGTCGATAGACTGCCCAATAGGGTCTAGGTTCTATCCCTTTTACCTGCCTGATAAAGCTTCAAGTCTTAATTTCAATTTTGCCTTAATTACAGGCAAATGCCTTATGCCGAGAACAATGTGCTGAGGTTGTTAGCATCCACAGTAAAGAGGAGAATGAATTTGTTCGAGCAATTGCTCAACCTCTTTTAGATGATTGCCAAGTTTGATTTTTGAAAATTTTTAGAGAAATTTGGAAACAAGCATTAAAAAACAAGAAACAATCCAACTTACATTGGATCTCGCTATAAAATCACAAATAATCTGAAATTACAATAGTACATTCTGGAAACGGTCAAAGACATTTAACGTTCGCAAAAACCAAGGGTTTTTGCCCAAGGATGAGCAATGAAATGTCTACGCGTTAAAGATAATATCATATGATACGAGTATCTTATTTCAAATGTGTATCTAATTGTCAGATCCGACTGGGATCTCAAAGAGAACTCCGGTATTAACGTATCCCTCCATTTCTCATATATCTCCTATAATCTTATATACTATATCCCTTATATTAATCCTTTCATTTTAAATACAGAACGAGATCATTTGTAAATCAAGACCTGGTGAGACTAGTCCTGATTTCAATCGAATATTACACTCTTTCTTCATCGGCATGCATCGCATACAGTTTGGACGTCTTGGCCAATGCACAAGAGATCCAAATATTTACTGTATTTGGTCTGATGGAACTATCTGTGACTTTGGAAATTATACGGGTGTAATTGGTCCACATGAAACTGTGCCACCTTGGGCTACTGGAAATCCTAATGGAATCGAACGTATGAAAAATTTGAAGTAAATTGGGTAAGGTATCATAGGATATGACTTACTGCGGGTGTTAAAAGCATATACGATATGAGGATAGAGTCATTGCTATATATTATATAAGCTAGATGAGATGTAAGAAGAAAGATGTTCCCTTCGGACCAGTACTAGTAATTAAGTAGGGTGGAAAGAACATGTTGCGTTCAAGCTAGTTTATAATTTTGTATCATATAAGCTTATTTGATCTCAAAATTTTTGAGAGACAGTACGTCATGCTAGAAGGTTGTGAGAGACCATGTCTCGCCTCTCTCATATCATTGGAATTATTTGGAACCTTAATTTAATTTCAAAATTTCAGAATATGGAAACGAAGACTGTGTAGAATTTTATGACAGCGTTAATGGTTATTGGAATGACATTGGCTGTCAAATGCGGCTTAGTGGGGTTATATGCAAACGTCTATGCAACTCATATTGTGCTGAGATGGATACTCAATTGAAATAATAAATTTAAAGAATTAAGGGAAAGATTCCATATAAATTTTAAAGTATCAAATAATGAAGATTAAAAATTTTTTAATAAATCTTTAAATCATGATAATAAATATAGTAAAAAATGTAAAAATTTCGACACTATAAATCGTAGGTCCGAGGTTAGTCTGAGATTTGCATATGTCGGCAAGCTCAAGAATGACAGTTATCACAGAAGAAAGTCACAATGTAGGCGAAGGTAGATTGGTCTGGAACAGACGAGGGAGATCAGTGACTAGCCAAACTAGATGATTCAACTAGACTGACATGACACCGGTTTTAAAATTGTGTAATCACTATAAAAAATAAATATTTACTGATATTTTTGTATTTCGATCTAGAAGAATTTTTTGATATTGATCTTAAAAAATTCGAGTAGGTAGATTTCTGAAACAGACGAAGGAGATCATGGAATACAGACGAAGGAGACAGGAATTATAAATAAAATAGATTATAATCTTTAATATTTTGATATCTTAGTACTAACAAGAATAACGAGATAAGACAGTAACTAATTAATGTGCTCTATAACAAGAATAATACAATAAAGTTGAAGCAATAGTGACAAATTGACTGGAAAAACTGAATAATGTCACTCATGGATAAAGCCTCAGCCTATTATACAATCCATACCCACCATTAGGTATTTGATAGAGGGTAATTATTAGAATATATACTGTAGGGTTTATTTGTTTTTTCTCGAGTAGTGTGTCCCATAAGTCAAAACTTTGAGCTCATTGTTGGCAAAAATTTTGAGCTGTTTCTTCTTTAAATCGACACAAATGCCCTTCACACAAATGCCGTGTACTTTATCTTCCTTTCAGACTATACTGTAAATAAGGAATTCTGTATATTATCACATTAAATTCTCCACTCAAGTGGATAATTGAATATAGTGGAATCACTTCAATACGTCAACACTCAAGATTGTCACAAGGGCTGTGCGCCATGGCGTTTGGTGTTTTGCGTTTGGCGTCCATTTTTGGCCGAATTTTGGCGTTTAGCGTTTGGCGTGTTTTAAAAATTTGAAAAAATGGCGTTTGGCGCGCCACGCGAAAATTTTGGCGGACAGCCCTGATTGTCACAACATAAAATAGAATTTTATTAAAACTAGAACCGAGGGAGAGCAGATGGGCTCCAATTATTCAAATATCGTATAACCTTGATTGCTCTTCTTCGAATAATTACGGCTCCATATTAAATATCTCTTCCAGCGATATGTAAAATAATTACCATCATCAAATGCCCTAATACAAGCTCAAATTTCATAATTGCCCTCCCTCGACTCTTCGAGAGAGGTGACTCCCTCGATTAATTAATTACTCCAACGGGAGGTCGAAACAATAATTACCGGGGATAGTTATTCTAGAGGATACGGTATGCTCCGTTATAAAATACATTCAGACTCGAATAAAATGAATGTTGAACCTGGAATAAGGAAATAATTTTTTCAAATAATCAAACTCTTCAAGGAAGTAAAATTTAATTAAAATTAAAAAAAGGATCAAAGAATTTAACTTGATGGTGAGTTGGAAAGATATGTCTGAGTAAAATAAAAAAATTTTTTATAGAAAAGACGTGGAACTTGAGGATTTTTTAAATTTTTTAAATTATTTTCCAAATATGGTAAATTTAAAAATTAAAAAAATTTTAAGAGAGAGTGAGTGAAAGCGGAGAAAGAGAAGGAGAGGAGAGGGGAGAAGGAAACCTGCCAAAAATCTCAACCGCAAGGTTTAAGCTGTAAATCACGTGGAATTTAATTTTAAAAATTAAAGCTGTCAGGCAAATTATTAAAATTGAAAAAGACTGGAATTTAAAGCTGAATAAACAAATTATTTTATATTGTGTGAATCTAACCAAAATGAGAGGGAATATGCTGGGATTTGAATCGAGTAAAGTTGCCTATACTTAAGCCATTGGAATTTTGCCATATAGCAACACAAGCTCCTCATTCTCTCTTCAATTTTAAATAATTTTAATAGAAAGACTAGCTTTCTATTTAATAAATTTAGTTATTCTGATGAGGTGGTTAAGCCTTAGCCCTAGAAGAGTGAGGGATTTTTAGTTGACTTCGTAATTTAAGATGCCCCCAAAATTAAGATGCCTCTTAGTCAGAACTTGACACTGGTTGGAGGGAGCAGTCTAAATGATACTCTTAGTTTGTTCAACGTTCCGTGGGGGGAGGTGTCCTCACTTTAAAAAACCCCTCATTTTCAAATACGATTTTTCAGCCAAATAAGTTATGTAGTCGAGCTCCGACTTTATGAAGCTGTATTAATTAGCCCAACATTTAGTTCATTAATGCCATCCCTACTTTTTGATCTCAAATTTTGCCTATTAAATAATATATTTAAATTAATAATAAATAATTCTTATTTTTCAGAGATTCACTAGTAATTTCTTAACTAAAATGTTCCCAAACTGGGCTTTACTTCTTCCAATTTTCGGACTCTTTGCGTATTCATCCGCGCAATCTCGATGCAAGTTTATATGTGAAGCTGATTGGCAAACACGAGTGGAACCAACTGACGGGAAAACTTATGGATATAAAGTGTTTTTCAAGAGTGCACTCAACTTTTTTGAGGTGAATATAAGAGATTACATAATATTAAATTTTTCAAATATATTCCAATTTAAGGCTCAAAGAATATGCCGCGACAACTGCGCAGAAGTTGCTACTATTCACAGCAGGGATGAGTACGATTTTGTGTTTCTGACGTTTAGAGATCTGCTTGATCAGTGCCAGACTAATGCTTCTGTTTGCCCTATTCGAGATCCAAATCCAGATTTCAACCGAATATTGAACTCATTCTGGTTGGGAATGCACCGAATTCAGCAGTACACATCCATATGCCAAGGTTGTTCAGTAGACAGTGAAATAGTATACGTGAATTCTGATGGAACGCCGTACAATTTCGGCACATACAACGGTACTATTGGAGAACATGAAGATATTGGATTACCATGGGTGACTGCTACACCGAATGGAGGAAACACAGGCAAACTTATTAATAATAACATAAGTATAGATTATTATTTTAGCTGATCGTGCTGTCCTTGAGGACTGTACACAACTTCTTGATTCCGAAACTGGTAAATGGAACGATATCCCATGCCATTATCAACAAGCCGCAGTAGTATGCAAGCGTGATTGCGCGTCTTTCTGTCAAGCTCAAGTTCCTCCAATAACAACTACAGAGGCAACGACTACAATTCTATCCCCAGGAGGTCAGCCTGGTGGACCAGGACTGCCAGGACCGAACGGTCCAAACGGTGCCGATGCAACTACATCAGCTCCAGATAATGGCAATAACCCAGGCCCAGGGGGCCCAGGGGGCAATGGACCACCAGGACAGAATGGACCTAACGGTCCAAACGGTGCCGATGCAACTACATCAGCTCCAGATAATGGCAATAACCCAGGCCCAGGGGGCCCAGGGGGCAATGGACCACCAGGACAGAATGGACCTAACGGTCCAAACGGTGCCGATGCAACTACATCAGCTCCAGATAATGGCAATAACCCAGGCCCAGGGGGCCCAGGGGGCAATGGACCACCAGGACAGAATGGACCTAACGGTCCAAACGGTGCCGATGCAACTACATCAGCTCCAGATAATGGCAATAACCCAGGCCCAGGGGGCCCAGGGGGCAATGGACCACCAGGACAGAATGGACCTAACGGTCCAAACGGTGCCGATGCAACTACATCAGCTCCAGATAATGGCAATAACCCAGGCCCAGGGGGCCCAGGGGGCAATGGACCACCAGGACAGAATGGACCTAACGGTCCAAACGGTGCCGATGCAACTACATCAGCTCCAGATAATGGCAATAACCCAGGCCCAGGAGGCCCAGGGGGCAATGGACCGAACGGCACACCAGGACAGAATGGAACTAACGGTCCAAACGGTGCCGATGCATCTACATCAGCTCCAGATAATGGCAATAACCCAGGCCCAGGAGGCCCAGGGGGCAATGGACCGAACGGCACACCAGGACAGAATGGAACTAACGGTCCAAACGGTGCCGATGCAACTACATCAGCTCCAGATAATGGCAATAACCCAGGCCCAGGGGGCAATGGACCGAATGGCACACCAGGACAGAATGGAACTAACGGTCCAAACGGTGCCGATGCAACTACATCAGCTCCAGATAATGGCAATAACCCAGGCCCAGGGGGCAATGGCACACCAGGACAGAATGGAACTAACGGCCAACCTGGTCAGAATGGCACCAGCTTTACAAATTCTCCAGGAGAAGGCGGAAATGGAAATGGAGACTTAACAACAACTCCAGAACCTACTACAATTGAGCCAGTAACCATAACCTCAACAATGAGAGCTCCGCTACCACCTCCAGCACCACGACGTAGAAGCTCTAGAAGCCCTCGAAGCACACAAGGTACTACAACATCGAACCCTAATATTGTCTCATAAATGAATGGTGGAAATGGATGGAAAATTTAAAAAGAATGAATTTGTAAAAGAAAAATAAATTGAAAAATTAAAGATAATCATTTTGATAAACTTTCTGGTGATTTAAACTTTCTTTTCTATAATGATAATAAAAATTTTGTAAAAATAAATCGCAATATTCAATATAGGTACTATATCCTTACAAATTCCTTTATATAAATCCAAAACCCAATATAACCTTTAATCCCACAAATACCATTAAATCCTTACAAGTAATCAATAGGTTATTATGGTTTACATAATCACATTTAAAATCAAATTCCAAAATCAAGCAATTTTTTCATAAATTTTTAATCGGTCAAAAATTTTACCTATTGATTTCACCTAGCTTAAATTCAATATAGGTACTATATCCTTACAAATCCCATTATATCCTTTAATCCCACAAATACCATTATATCCTTACAAATAATGTATAGGTAATGTTTTCTTCATCATATTCAAAATCAAATTTCAAAATCAAGAAATTTTTAAAAAAAATTTTTAATCATTAGAAAATTTACCCATTGCTTTTACCTAGCTTAAATAAAACTCTATATCGGATTATCTTAAAGTTATTTCTATGCACCTATTTGGGCGTGTCCCTTTTTAAATTCATACGTCAGTTTTGATTATTATCTTCCAGCTGTGAGCGGAAAGTTTTGTAATTTAATGTTCTGCCATGTTTAAGCAATCTGAAAGTTAAATTTTTACCTTAATCTCTACAACTAGATATACCGTAAAACCTTATTAATTGCCCTTCCTCAAATAATTACACCACTTCTTTTAATTACCCCATCCAGCGATAGATTAGTACAATAATTACCCCCAAACAAATGCCCTGAATCACGTTCAAATTTCAGACTTCGTATAATTACTCTCCCTCGCTTAATTACTCCCTCCAGCGGAAGGTCGAAACAATAATTACCCAGGGTAGTTATTACAGGATATACGGTAGCTACTAATTATTTTTAATTTTTTATAAAATTTTAGTTATTGTGATATTATTAGAACGATAATTAAACATATTTATAGTAAAATTAGCTTTATTTTTATGGGCCAAAAATGGAGAACTCCAATTGGTCAAAGCATTGCATTAATTAAATTAAAATTAATCAAAATAATATTTTCACATTTTATTATATATTAATTAGTCACTAATTATCAACAAAATTTTTTCTATTATTTTTTAAAATTTTATTAATTATTTTAACTTATTAAATATATAATGCTGAAGACAATCACAATTTTTTAAATTATTTATATATTAATTTTATTCATTGTAAAAAAAATATTTGCATGTAGACATGACTTATTTTCGATTTCCATAATATTCTTCCATATACTAATAGTATAAAAATATTTCTGCACATTTTATTATATTTTAATTGTTCCATTAAGACTGCACACTATACATGCTTGTGCCGGTTTCTCTGATACTACGCAATATGGAAGCATAAAATTTTTATACTAATTACGTATTTATTAATTTATTTATTATTTAAGCTAGTTACTATCTATTCTGATGCTATTGGTTTTCATCTATATTCAATCATTATTTACTGATAATTAATTATTTTTAAACTAAAAATTTGTCATTTTAATAATAAATTTAAAATTTATTTAAATTAAACTATCAAAATATTTAATAACATTTAAAATATTTCAAACAATTTTTCTATACAACAATGTCAAATACTCTTATGATTCTCATTAGCTTTATGATATTCTTATCAATTTATCTATTTTATCAACATTCAATCACTTCAATTTATTGTATCATATTAATAAAAATATTTTTAATAAATTTCTTGTACTCTTGTTTAACTTATATCATTTTTACACGGATAATATAATAATCTGGTATACTGCAAATACGACACGCTTGTAGTGGTTTTGATGGTACTAAGCACTATGGAAACATAAAATTTTTATACTAATTACCTGTTTATTAATTTATTTATTATTTAAGCTAGTTTCTATCTATTCTGATGCTATTAGTTTTCATCTACTATCATTCATTTATCAATCATTTATTATTTACTGATACCTAATTATTTTTTAATTTGTTACTAAAAATTAATTCATTTTATTAATTAATTTGAAATTTATTAAAATTGAATATCAAAAATATTTCAAAAATGTCATACATTGTTACCTCAGCATATCGCTCTGTATATCCAATATTATTTCTCATTTCCTTATCAAATTTATTTTATCATATGAACTTTAATATTTTAACATATTTCTTATGCTTTCGAGCTGTTGTAAACTTTATTTTCGAACATTCAGATATTTTATAATTATTGCTTTTCTATTATCATATCGATATATTATATAATTATCTATATTTTTTATCAATCTTAATCAATTATAAATTAATTATTCGATAAATATAAGGAATTATAGCAATTCTATAAATAAATGTCAAATACTCTGCCGAAACATACGCAAATTTAGAATTTTTTAAATTTATATTATCAACATTATTTTAAAATAGTAATTAGTTCAGTTTAATTTTAAGCTTGTTTTTATTCACAGCCTTAATTTCTGCTATAGTTATAAATTTTTTAATAATTAAATTAATTAAAAAAATATAAATTAAATTATTATACGAATTATAATTAATATCAATCAAAATTTTTCAATTTTTTTAAAATTAAAGCACTTTATTAAAATTAAATTTTTTTGTAAAAAATTAAAAATTTTTAAAAACTGAGAATATAGTCAAAAATAAAAAAATTATCTCCAAATCCTTCTCTTTATTTAAATGATTTCTTTTACGGTCTTTGGGCTTGTTCTTTGTTCAGTTTTGCTGAAGAAGAAACAAAATAGCAAAATCAAGAGCTGCAATAATTTTCCAGTTGATGTAATCTTTTTTAAAATTATCAGTCATGCATCTATTTTAATATATCAGTCATCATATTGATATCGTTTTATTTTAAATTTGTGTTGCTTAAGATGCTGAATTAGATACTATACATATAATTCATTTGAGTTAATATTTATTTATTAGAAATATATATTTTATTTATTAAAATATTTATTAATTAAATTTATTTCTTAAATAAATATATCAAACATGTCGTTTAATAGTAAATTTATTTCAGTTTATTTATTTATAAATTATTCTAATTTATCATAAAAATTTATTTGAATTTTTAATCAAAATTTATTTAAGCTACGAACACATATACATAGTTACGAGCTTTAGCCATTTCTTAGTTATAAAATTTAAAAATCCAATTAATAATTGATGCGTGTTAGCAGATTTTCAACGAAATTATTTGCAAAATTTTTTAAAATTTTTACTTAAAATTTGTTCATTTTAATATTTAATTAATTTAAAATTTAGTTAATTTATGCCATTTACAAAATTTAAGACCGAATCAATGTTACTTGGCAAATTACACGATTAACCAAACTTTGTTTCTTTTATTTCTTTTTCAAATTCATTTTATCATAGGAATTTTACTTATTTTAATAAATTTCTTATGCCTTAGTGTTCTTGTACGCCCAATTTTCGAACATTTCAAATATTAAATAACACTTTTCTTTTTATTTTAATATTACTATAAATAATTATACTATATTATAAAATTTTCATTAATAAATATTTTAAGATTAGATTATTGCAATTAATAAGATTTGTAGTATCATAGACTTAAAATTAATAAGATAGTTCTTTAAAATATGTTACGTTGCTTTCTTCGTTATCCATTTAATCTGTATCGCATTCATTTTTAAATTTTTGGAAAATATATTTGGCAGATTATTGGCTTAACTTAATAATATATTAATTAATTGTTCGAAAATTAATTTTAGTTTTATATCATGTCAAATATAGTCATTTTTAGTTGATGGGTAGACATTCAAGATGCATTTTATTTAAAAAAATATTATAAAAGTTGAAATTAGTAACAATTATATTTTATTTATTTATTTGAATACGTGAATTTCACGCAACAAAAATTTTTTTATCAATTTGCAATCAATCAATCAGAAATTCATGTCGACTTTATACATTTTATTTTTTTTAAACATCCTTTACAAATTGATAAAGCTCTTCTGGTTGCGTAATGATCTTTTAAAAATATTTATCTTCATAGCAAAGAATAATAAATTTATTATTAGTTAGCTAATATATATTTGATATACTAAATTTTGTTAAAATTATAAAATTAATATTTTTTTAATTTTTATTATATAATTGTTCATTTTTATTTTAAAATTAAATGGAAATTTTAAAAATTAAATTTTAAAACAATTTTAAAATTAGAGACAATTTTATATCTTATTTATCAAATAATTTAAAAAATAATTGATATTCTTGCCGTATTTGGAAAAAAATATTCTTTGCCAACTCATAACTTTATTTTCGCTATATGTTAATTATTGCATTAATTAATTAAATAAAAAATTTTCCATAATAATATTTTTTAATTAAAATTGATAATTTGAATATTCTCTCATCTCCAGATTCCTTGAAGTAATTTTGTTAAAAATATTATCAAATAATTTAATATTTTTTAAATTATCTAGGCCTTTCTTGGTTGTTGTTCTTTTCCATTCTTTAGATATTTATACTAATATCAAATTATTTTTCTCTCATTTCCAGATTCCTTGAAGTAATTTTGTTAAAAATAATTTAAGTAATAAAATATTAAATTCATTTTTAATTAATAGTTACAAATTTTTAATTTTAATATTAAGTTTTTTTTCAATTATGCCATTGATGATTGATTAATTATTATAATTATTTACGTATGCTAATTATTTTCAAATTAAAATTTTAAAAATTATTTTTAAAACAGATGTCGACGACCAAAAAAGAAAATGATTAATCTTATTTTCTATGTATTTTATTAAAATAAATATTAAATATTTTTTCCATTCACCCCTTCTTTTACAAATAATAATATTTGGCTATGTATTTATTTTTTGTGGAGATAAAAAATTTTTGAAAAATTATAATTATAAAAATAAATTTGTTATTAAATTATTTATTTTTAATTAAAATCTGTGAGAAAGATTTTTAAACCTATCTGTTACTAATATCAAATTATTTTTCAAACAGATTTAAAAAAATTATTTTTGTGCTAGTTAAAATTTATTTTTTGGAAAATACAATTTATTTTATTGTCATGCCGACATCCCCTTCGTTCTCTTGTATGATATTTGCTTCTCTAAACAATAAAAATTAAATTTTCAAAAAATCTTGACAAAAATTTTACTCAAGTCTTGAACTAGGCCTTTCTTGGTTGTTGTTCTTTTCCATTCTTTAGATATTTATCAATTTTAATCAGCTTTAATTTTAATAAGCTTTAATCAGCTATTTATTTTTAAGTAAATATTTTTTATTAATCACTAATATTTCTGGTAGTCTACTTATATCAATCAAATATATATTATTATTTTAAATCAATTACATATATTATTTTATTTATTATTTAATTGCATAAGAAGAAATGTAGCTAAACTAGTTTAGATAACATAAATTAATTGTCTGTAGTTTAATAATATTTTTTTTTATTATTTTAAGTTTTCATAAAAAATACTTATTTTAGTTAAAATGTTATATCGCCCATTGTTTCGAACATTATTTTTATATAATAATTTAAAAATTATTTAAAATGGCTTTTGTCTCAATAAATTACCATCTTAACTGTTTAAGATAGAAATGATTATAAATTGAGGTTATAGAGTAAAGATAATTTAGAATTATCAATTTTAATCATTTATCAATTAAGTATTTAAATAATTTAAGGGAATTATAGTAGAATATGCATAGAAAGATTATACATTTTATCCGAGAGTCGAAACCCGTATTGATTTATCTGATTTTAATTTATATTAATCAGCTTATTTCTAATTCCTATAACAAATAATTTATAAAAAACATAAATTTTTATTTTTTACCACATAAATTCCTTAAATTTTTGATAATGTAAATTAAAGTTTTCTTCTTCTTTATGTGCCTCATTTCTTATAATAAAGTTTATATAAAATTTTACAAATTCAAATTTTATATTTAGAATTTTTTAATATTTCATATAAATTTTTATTTATTATACAAATCACGGATTCGAAGGCAGGTAGGACAGATTGTTTCTTTCAATACTTGTATACTATAGTAATATTCAAATTATATCTAATATCAATTAGGTATATTAATTATGTATAATATCACTCTATTAAAATTATCTAATATTATTTTGTATTAATAGGTATTAAATTATGAATCTATAATTATTAAATTTTATTATAATTTTATTATTGTTTAAATTCAAATATGAATTTTAAGAATAAAAACTAATTTAAACTGTTAAATAATTAACTATTAAATTTATGATTATTTTATTTAAAAATAATTTATTTTATCATTTTTAAACTAATCATTGGTTATATTATTTATCATATAAAATTAATTTATTTTTGCACTATCACGTATTCTATGCAGAACTGTGAAGGTTGTGTAGTCCATAAACAACGTGTTTATTTATATAATTATATTTAATTTTATATCTATCACTCAATTAATTTTAGCTTACAAATCTCTAGCTTAAATTTATAATTTTAATAACGTTGAATTATTTTTATATTTATGTAATATTAATTAATTGTTATAACTTGCTATCAATTCATCTATAAATTTAGATCATTGCAAACAAATATTGTAAAAATTCTTCCCATACTAATCGCGCTTCATTCTATGTATTTGATAAACAATTATTTTTATAATGATAACATTTTTAATATTTTTTTAATTTTTAAAAAAGCCTTAATGATAGTTTTAATTTGTAATATATTTAGGTAAGTAATTAATATGTGTATATTTGTTAAATTAATCTTACATTAAACTAACATTTATTATTTTTAACCTGACCATTACAAAGGAAACAAAAATTTTTCTTGGTCGGAGACTTTTTACTTAAATAAAAATTGTTTATTATTCATCTTTTATTTTAATAAAATTTAATAAAGTATTAATTAAGTATCGCATAAATTTGAAGAATTATAGCAATGTCAATACAACAAGGTAAATAATCATCATTATAATCTGGTTATTTTATAATTATAATAATTCGTAGATAATAATAATATAGATAATATAATTCAATTGACTTAAATCTTATTTTTAAAATTTTTAATCAATTATCAATAAAATATTCATATACAAATAGTGCGTCCGTGGGCCTCGTCTTTAATAAAAAATTTTTGTCCAAGTGATTTATACGTTAATTCAGTGTCGAAAGGCACGGCTTATCTGAACATTTATATTAATTTTTTATCAAAATTTCTTATACTAATGTTCTTTTATAAACTATTTAAATATATTTAAGATTATTAGATAACGAGTTTTTTATTTAGAAATTATTGCATCCAATAAATGACCATGGTGTAAGTGAGTCGTATCAGTTCCATCATTTAAAATTCATCAATTTCCTTAATCAATTAAAATTCATTTTTAAAATTATCATTAATAAAATCTTTTTACTTTTTGTATTTATTAATTTTAGTTTTAAAAGTTATTATTAATAACTAAGGCAAAACTCGAGTGCTAAGCCATTATCTCTAATAAATGCGAAAAGGATAAACTGAAATAAATTTTCTTTATTGGAATTTCTTTAATAATTAGGTAAAATATTTTTAATTATTTTTTAGGCTATCAATGTTTTAATCTCGTCTTTTTATTACCAATCTGATGGTATTAGTTTAATCAACATAATTTTATTACATCATTTAACATTATTTTAAGTAATTTTCAATTAACATTCATTTCCCTTTTGTAAAATTAATTTTAAATTTTTAATATATTTTATTGTTGGGAATGTTTTTGATGTATTAGCATATTATTTTATTAAATTGTCAACAGTGATGAATTTGTTGATTTCGGCAAATCCGGTATTCTTGCGCTTAATTAGAATTATTATATTATTCAATTGAATATTTTTGTAAAGAGTTTTGTTTATATTTTTTATAATATTTTTATTTTTTAAGATATTTTTGTTTTCACAAATATTTATAAATTATTTTGCTTGCCATCATTAGCGATCACTAAGATTCAATCCATATCTCATTCAATTTAAAGTATTGAATTACCATTTAAATTGTGATAGATAATTACTGTAAAATAAGTTTATAATTTAATAAGTATAAAATCGTCAATTTTACTGACGGCATTTGGCATTTAACGTGAATTAAATTTAATTTAAAATTAATTTAATGTTAACATTACTTGTAGACATTTTTAAATTTTATAAAACTTTATATTAATCATCTTTATTTTAATAATAAATCTATTTGTGTTTATTTAAATCAGTTTTATTTTAAACAATTTTTTTATTAACGATTATTAATTCACGCTATTTTTACTCAGTTAGTTTATTTTTTTAACAAAAATTATAAATCATCTGTTAACATTTTTAAAAATTAATATACGTCGATTTATGTTCAGTACTTTTTTAATATTTTTAATAACTTTTCATTAATGATAAAAATTATTCGAAAAATCATCATGTTTATTTTCTAATTCAATCCTGACTTGGTGATTTTTTCGCAGATCATTATTGTAGGCCATAATAATTTCTTTTATTTTTTATTAAATATTTTAACAATTATGGATTGTCTAAATTTTTTTATTATTTTTATTTAATTAAACACTGATTAAGAATGCTGAAGCCATTGATATTGGGCACAAAATTTCCCTCGAATATATAGTTTTTGTTAAGATTTTTTAATTATTAATCTATTTTGTTACTCTTTAAAAATAAATTTTTTATCGTTCTATCTAAGTACATGCATCGAATTTTTTTTGTTATTTTGAAAAAAAATATGTTTTTATTGAAATGCTTAATTACCCCCAATACATATGTAGAAAATCAGTAGAATGTAGAATATCAGTAGAATAGTGATCCGAGCGATGTTTTTATTTGTTCACAATTGCTTATAATATTTATTTTTAATTTTAAGATATAAATTTTTTAGTTTAAAATTTATCTAGCATTATATTTTAATCTAATTTTCATTAATTATGGGCATGACAATTTTCTTCTTGTCTATCACTTAATTGTTAATTATGTCTCTGACGGGAGTATTTTTGCAAAAATTATAAAATATTTAACCAAGTTTAAATCTATAATAATATTTTAATCAAAGCTTTTTTTTTAAAACAAATTTTATTAATTATTTAAAATAAATTATAAATTTATTAAAAAATTATATTATTATTAAGTAATGTTATACCTTAAAATAAATTAAGTAGGTATAATCTTGAGGCGGATCAGTATAACTGAACTTAGTCAAATCATTTATACAATTAAAAAATATATCCTGAATTAGTTATTTATACTTATCTATTTAATTTATAAATTATATTAATTATATAGCTATGTTGATTATATTAAATTATATTTAATATAAATTATATTCAATCTTTCTAGGTCGTTAAAAATAATTTTCATTATTATGAATAATGCTAATACTTAATTATGATATATGAATAATATTAATAACCTAATCATTTAATTAAACACTATATTTTAGCTAGTTAACTCTTAATAAAGTCATAGCAATATTTTGTAATAATATTTTTAAAAATTTAAATTATATTATTATTATAATAGGAAAATTTTATAATTTATTTCAGCATCTAAAGATATCTGCGCCACCGTACTTTCAAAATATTCATGAGTATAAAAATATTTAATCATTAGTTGGCTAAATACTTATAAGAACTGTTAATATTATATAGTATAGTATATATCAATTAATTATAAATATCAATTAAGTGTCTTATCTATAAAATATATATTATTTTAATAATTTATTTTTATCATCTTTAATACAATATGACGAAATTTTCATATATTCTTCATTTAATAATGTTATATTTTTCCGTACAAATTTTGAAACATATTCATCATTATGAATATTATTTTCTATGTAGTAGATTTATTTCTCTCTGTATTTATTTTTTGTGGAGATAAAAAATTTTTGAAAAATTATAATTTTAAAAATAGATTTGTTTTAAATTAATTATTTATTTTTAATTAAAATCTGTGAGAGAGATTTTTAACACGTTCTGAAGATTTTTAACAACTAAATTATATAGCTATGTTGATATATTAACTTATATTCAATATAAATTATATTTAATATTTGTAGGTCGTCAAACATAAATTTCGTTTTCATGAATAATGCTAATACTTAATTATGAATATCTGAATAATATTAATAACCTAATTATTTAATTAAAAACAATCTTTATTTTTTTGTTTAATTAATTTTAAATACTCTAATAAATCAGAAATTTTTCAGATCGAGAATGCATCGGTTTCAAGTCCTTCACCATATTCCATATTGGATATTAATAAATTTATTTATTATAGACCGTCATATATTCAATCTTTTATATAATTTTTTTATCTTATTTATATCATTAATATTATATTTTAAAAGTTTCTAACATTATTCTTTTTTTAAATTATTTACAATAATTGCAAATTATTGATAACACTTGTTTTTTATTTTAAATTAATGCATCCAATAAATGTCCATTGTGAAAGTGGGTTGTGTCATGTCCATCATTTAAAATTTCATCAATCGGCATATACAATTACGTAAAATATATTTTTAATAGAATTATTTATCAAATTAATAGAATTATTAGAATTATTTATCAATCTATTTTTAACTCTTTAGAAATAAATTTGTTGTCGTTCTTTCAAAATTTAATGTTATCTTCAAAAAATATGTTTTAAATGAATTGCTCAATTAGTACCAATATTTAGAATATCAGCAGATGATCAGTTGCTTTTTTATCTGCTCACAATTGTTTTTAATATTTTTAGGTATAAATTATTTGTTTAAAATTTATGTACGATTAAACTTAAATCTAATTATCCTTTAATTATAGTCCTGGCAATTTTCTTCCTGTTTCTCAATTTTATTTAAGTATCTGACGGTAGTTAAAATTTATTTTTAAAATTATTATTATTAATAATTTTTACTTTTTAATTCTATTAATTTTTAATAAATATAACTTTAAATTATCTTTTTAATAATTATTTTTATAATTATTAATTTTCAATTAAATATAAAGCATAAATTTCAAAATTTACATAATATTTATATTAATTTAATTTTATTTTGTAGAAAATTTTTTACAAAATTTATTATTAATAAAGTATTTTAATTCAAAAAATGTGCGTGCATTGTCGAAGGATCACTTGGCATGCCAGATACAAAATTTCTATTGAAGGCAATTTACTATATTATATTATATTTTTTTATATTTTAAATCTTGTAAATTTTTTAAAATTAAACTTTAAGCTGATTCAATAATTTTGAAAAATACTTCTTCACGTTTATAAATAATTTTTCTTAAAGGTATTTAAAATCTTTAAATTATTTAAAATCTGGAAGCTTTATCATTACTTCAATTATTTTATAAAATAATTTTATTGGTTGACATTAATATATTTTTTAATTTATAAATTGATACTATTAATTTATATTATTTTATCAATTATTTTTGTAATTTTAATACCTATCTACTTTTTTAAAAAATTAATGAAAATAAATTAATTACTAGGGCTCGGATTTATATTTAAATAGGGCACAAAAACGACCTTGGCCATGAAAATATGATTTTCCTGTAAATATGATTTTCTATTTAGTAGATTTATTTCTCTCTGTATTTATTTTTTGTGGAGATAAAAAATTTTTGAAAAATTATAATTTTGAAAATAGATTTGTTTTAAATTAATTATTTATTTTTAATTAAAATTGTGAGAGATTTTTAACACGATCTGAAGATTTATAACAACTGAATTCGATTTCCATTCCTTTACTTTACTCCAGATTGGTTTCTTATGAATATTATATTTTAAAAAGTTTCTTTTTTATAAATTCTTTTTTTTAATTATTTACAATAATTGCTGATTATTAGATAACAGTTGTTTTTTATTTTAAAATTAATGCATCCAATAAATGTCCATTGTGAAAGTGGGTTGTGTCATGTCCATCATTTATAATCTCATCAATCCGAGTCTATATCTATTAAAATTTATTTTTAGTTATATAATTTTAATTTTATAATTTTTAATGAATATAATTTTAAATCATGTTTTTATAATTATTATCATCTTAATTTTCAATTAAATATAAACCATAATACTTCAAAATTTAAATAATATTTATATAAATTTAATTTTATTTTATAGAAAATTTTTTACAAAATTTATTATTAATAAAGTATTTTAATTCAAAAAATGTGCATGCATTGTCTAAGGATCACTTGGCATGCTAAAATTTCTTTTGAAGCCAATTTACATATATTATATTTTAATTATTTTGAAAAATACTTCTTTTCACGTTTATAAATAATTTTTCTTAAAGGTATTTAAAATCTTTAAGTTATTTAAAATCTGGAAGCTTTATAAGTACCTCAATTATTTTATAAAAAAAATTCTTTTTGGTTGATATTAACATATTTTTTAATTTATAAATTGTTACAATAAATTTATTTTAAAAATTAATACTATAAAATTTATATTATAAAATTGATGCTTCAATTAATAACCAAAGATTTCAAGACAAAGCCATAATTTATTTATTTTTATATTTATCAATTTAATATTTTTAAAAGAGTTCATACAACTTAGCCATTTCCTGATTATAAAATTCAAAAATGCTTCGATTTCTATGCTTTCATCATATTCCATATTGGCTAGTAATAATTAATAATTCATAAAAATAATTAAATAAATATTTTTAACACAATTTATTGACAAGTTTATAATTAATTTTAATTGTGAATTTAATC
Source organism: Meloidogyne arenaria (assembly GCA_036172955.1). Taxonomy (NCBI): domain Eukaryota; kingdom Metazoa; phylum Nematoda; class Chromadorea; order Rhabditida; family Meloidogynidae; genus Meloidogyne; species Meloidogyne arenaria. Next base: position 4,268,584 of record JARQAB010000025.1, read on the forward strand.
TAAAATAAATTGGCTTTATTCTTCTCAACAGTTTTGTTCACGTGCATGTCGGCGTTCTTGGCGATGACGAAAATCGGCTCCCAAACCATTTATAGAAGTATTATGAAAATATATTGAAATATTGGATTTAATAAATATATATAATTTAATTTATTTATAAATTAATTTAATTATATTATAGTAAAAATTAATTTATTTTAATATTTATCAATTTAAAATTTTTAAAAAGCTTATCGCACATTAGCTATTTATTAACTATAAAAATTAAAAAATGATTCGTTTTCCATGCTTTCATCATATTCCATATTGGATATTAATAATAATTAAATGAAGATAAATAAATATTCTTAACTTAATTTATTGACAAATTTATAATTAATTTATAATTAATTTTAACTTTAAATTTATTTATTTTAAACTATTAATAATAAATTTATTGGCTTTTTAATCTGCAAAACGCGTTGTCAACACAAATCTTTATTTCAATACTGGCTAGTTATCAAATTTCTATTATCATATCTATAATATTCTTAAAAATTGTTCTCTTTTAACGTTAATTTACAAATGTTCCTGTTAATAATAACAAATGTAGTATTATTTTAATATTATTCCATCGTATATTTATATGTATGACTTAGGCATGTGAAAGTGAGCTTATCAGTTCCTTCAATTAAAATTATCATCAATCGGCGTATAAAATTGTTTTTGTATATTTATAATTTAAAATATTATTTGAAATGAACTGATTATTTGAAATGAATAATGTGCAATACACTTCCAAGCACAGATTTGATTAGCATTAAATCATCCTTTTCTATTTTTTAAAATTTTAAATTATAAATTGAGCTATCTTGTCATGGTGAAGTTATTTTTTTAATTTTATTTGAAAATAAAATATTTATTTTTGAAACCATAATTAGTTTATTTAGTTCAAAATTAATAAGCGATATTTTAATTTAATTATAAATTGTGTCTATAAATTGTTTATTATTTTAATTATTAATTATCTATCTTCTGGCATGTCTTCAGTCGTGATAATCCATACTTCCAGAAGACTTAAGTCTAATTGTTTTATTAATAGATTTATAAATGAGTTTTATTTATCCATTGCCAGTATCACAGTTACCACTATGCACTTATTTTTGTCAAGAAGTAGCATTAATTTATCATTTAATTATTATATGAATTATAATTAATCATAATTTTTAAATAAATATTCAGACAATTATCAATCATTGTATCTATTTATATATAACTTTATTAATATTTATGTTGATCAGACTTCTGTATTTGTCATAAAATAAGGCAATTAAATAAGACTTTTTGATTAAAAATATGTGATGTTACTCAGGTAAAAAATTATTTAAAATTTTCGTAAAATTTATTTATTATTTGTGGTCTGTTGCTGTACTTATAATAAAATTAATTTTATTTTTATAACATAACTTATCTACGATTTTTTTCAATTATAAATGTGATTGTTTATGGATTATATAGTGGCTTATGTTGATGATTTTCTATTATATAACGATATATTATTAGAATTAGAAGAGTTTTAAGATATTTTTAATAAATTTCTTATACCATGCTCACATTTATGTTATGCTATGCAGAGTAAGGATATGAACATGAAATTTTTTAAAATTGTCATGTTTTAAATTTTCTTTTAGTATTAAAAACATATTTAGCAAAGTTATTTATTAATTTTTAATTAATTTTTACTATTAATCAATTAATTTTTTTGAAAAGTAGATTAATTAATTTAATTTTAAAACGCAGTAGAATTGTTATATTTAAATTAATTTTTAATAATATTATAATATTTTTACTTTGCGATAAAATTGTGTAGATATTAATTATTTATACATTAATTATATTTAAAGTTTATTGTTAATCTCAACGGTAAGGTGATAATTTTTAAAGGAAGGTTTAGCATTTATATCTTATAGCAAATTTTTTTTTATATTTAAATAATCTTAACGTTGTACGAAGGTATTGTTATTATACTGAAGTGCGAACATCCATTCGTACTTTTGAACCAATTTGATATTAAAATATGTTATATAAGTAATTGATATAAAATACTATATTTATTATTAATTAATTGATTATTAATCATTTTTATAGTTTTAAAATTTTATTTTATTCGAATTATTTATCTATAAATTTAATTATAATAAATATACCTATAACAGATTTTAGTCTTTTTGCTTTTGATTATTACAATGATGTTTTTCAATTTATAAATTTACACGTTGCGTCAACAACAATCAACAATATTTTTATAACATCATTTAATATTATTTTATGTAATTTTCAATTAACATTTATTTCCCTTTTATAAAATTAATTTAAAAATTTTTAATATATTGCATTGTTGGGAATATTTTTGATGTATTAGCATATTAGGTAAGTAGTTACCCCCCCCCAAATCCGTGCACAGGTGTGCACAAATTTGGAGGCGGAATTTGGCAACATCAAAGGGAAACCCAAGGGTGTAGGGGGTTTCCAGGAGCTATCCTCATCAATTTGGCGGCATGATCAAGGGGAAAACCAAAAGGTGTGGGGGGTTTCCACCCCCACCCCCATCAATTTCCCAGCACTTGTGCGGGGAAATGGCGGCATGTCAAAGGGGAAACCAAAGGGTGTGGGAGGTTTCCACCTCCCACACCAACAATTCCTTGTACTTTTTACAAGTAGTGGTGCGGGAAATGTGGCATGACAAAGAGAAACCAAAGGGTGTGGGAAACTTCGGCTCCCGGAGTGATAAGTGACAGGTTCTGATTGATTGACAGGTATAAGTGACAAGGTACATGAAAAGTGACAGGTTTGATTGATTGACAGGTACATGACAGGTTATGATTGACACGTGACAAGGTACAAGTACAAGGATTAGTCTGGGACTGAAATATTTTTGGCAGAGAATTGGGGGAGGGGGCAGAAATTTGTTGGGGACCGTCTCAATTAAAATTAAAAAATATTAAAAATAAAATTAAAAAATATTAATTAAATAAATAAGTGAGGGAGAAAAAAATTTACAAAAATTCTGAAAAAATTAAAATGATTTTCAAAAATGAGCGGAAGTCAGAATGTAAGGGGAATTACCCAATTATTACGAAATCCCAAATTTCAAAATGTCAAAACGACAAAATGCCAACTTTTGAAATGTCAATTTTAAAATACTAATTGGCGCGAATTTTAAATTCAGTTAAAAATTCATAATCCTGGGAATTTCAGTCTGGGGATTGGAATATTTATGACCGGAACTACAGTCTGGTACTGAACTATTTATGATGGGGAATTTCAGTCTGGGGCTGAATTATTTTGGGCAGCACTGTGATAAAAGTTGTGATACCAAATGACCTTGAAATATTACGAAACAAGTGAAATCGGGTAGTTAACTAAAAATCTTTAAGATGATTAATGACTTTTTGAGGAAAATGTGTAAAATATGTCATGACCTTGAAAAAATATTTCGTAATCGGATCACGTGACTGAAATGAGGAGTATAAAAGGCGAGGTTTTTTGTCATTCTTAACCATTTGACTCAAAAAAAAGAAAATTAGCTCTAATATTATAAATATTAAAAACCTTAAAATGTCATTTAATAACGGACAAACCGCACCTGCCAATAAGCGCGCAAGATTTCTCATCCGCGATCTCCTTCCCCATTTATTCAACGACGTACAAAACGGTGCGGGAGCAAATAACCTTGAAAATTATTACCGTCAAACTGATTATGAAACTGATTACAGCAGAAAATTTAAAATGATGAAAACAACTGGAAAATTTATAATAGAAAAAATACCTGAGAATCCGGAGGAATTGCTTCGAGAAATAATACAACAATGCATGGATAAAACAATTGAAGAAGCAAAAAATAAATCAATAGAACCTGAATGTCTGGGGGCATTAATTTCATCACAATTATTAGACAACGACATCTGGATTCCTATTAGAAAAATTGAAAATGATACCATAGAAAATATACTTAATCGTTTCCAGCTTGTTTCCCAATCCAAGATAGAAAAAGGCTCCCTTATTGGCCAACCGTTCACAATAGCAATTCAAACACTTGGAATCTCCTCTCTTCCGAGAACAAAATCAATAAGAGGCAGCGCACCGCAGGCAGGCACAGGCAATCCACAAATAAATAGCTCCTGTCTACTAAAGATCGATAACCCCAACAATCTTTGCCTCTTCTATGCTCTAGAAGCAACAAGAAAATATTTTACCAAAGAATTGGGTGGGCATTGGAATTTTACAAGATATATGCAAAATAAAAAGAGGCAAATGGAAAATGTTTTTGAACTTTTGACTACAGCAAAAATCCCCCAAAACCTCCTTGAATATGATGCTGTGGAATTTGTTCCAGTTGTTGTAGATTTTTGGAACAACAAATATAATGATTCTGGGTTCAAGTTCAAGGTATTTATATTTGGAATCGATAGCGAAAGGCCAAAATTTACTTATGGAAATGAAAATTTCAACATACCTATTACAATTCTTCACACAAACAATCATTTTGACGGAATCAAGAATGTTGGTGGGATGTTTGGGTTGGGATCAAAATATTGTTTTACATGTGAAAAGAAGTTTAGGAAAGCAAAGGAACATGACTCAAGATGTAAATCTCTCTGCAGATTCTGCGGACGCATTGGAAGTGAAAGACCTTGTGTTGCAACGGGAGACTTCTTCAAAAAATGTGATGAATGTGGGAAAAAATATTTAAATGAAGACTGCTTCAACCATCACAAAAAAAGCAGCAATTGCCGACAAACAAGACAGTGCGGGAAATGTGGAGTAATCTGGACAATGAAAAATTACAAGAGAGAGGGTGAAAAGAAACATGTTTGCGGTCAAAAGTGGTGTCAAATTTGTCGGCAATTTCACTGCATGGATAGAGGGTGTTTTATTCGTCCATTGGAACTGAAAAAACCGTCACATTATCGCCTAATAACATTTGACTTTGAAGCAACACAAAATGAAAAGATAAACGAAATTACCAAAGAAGAAAGGCGACTTCACAAAGTGAATTTCATTGCTGCAACAGTTACTTGCACAAAACGTATGGAAGATGAGCAATTATGGCGCTCGCCTCTACGACAAAATGGAAAAAACTGTATAATCTGCGGAAATAATCGATCAATTACATTTTCCCACCGTCCATTTACTCAGACAACAGTCGATCAGCAAATCGTTACAGCAAACCCTCTAAAAGAATTTATTGATTGGATTCTATTTAAACTCAACCCTCAATATACAACTATGGCTTTTTCACACAATGGAGGGCGCTATGATATGATTATGGTATTCAAAGAAATTTATCAGAAAGGAGTTGTTCCATCAATGATTCGTCGTGGTAATAAACTTTATGAATTGAAAATTCCCCGCAACAATAAATGCAATGAAGTTATATTTCGAGATTCGTTTAATCTCTGTCCAGTTGCCTTGGGGAAGCTGGTTGGCGCCTTTGGACTACAAATTACAGAAAAACAATTTTTCCCACACTTGGCAAATATTCCTGAAAATTACAATAAAATATTACCGCAACTGCCTTCAAAATCTGATTACCTTTATGGAGGAATGTCACCTGAAAAACAAAATGAATTTGACAAATGGTATGAAGAAGAAAAAAATAAACAATTTTGCCTGGATGAAGCCTTGGCCGAATATTGCACAAACGATGTCCAAATACTTACAGAAGCACTGATTGCATTCAGGAAAAAATTCACAGAGATAAGCAAGAAGAAAAACACAACGCCTGGAGAAGCAGCAGAAGGAATTGATATTTTGAAGGATGCAATGACAATAGCATCGGCTTGTATGAAACATTTTCGACTGAATCATCTTCAGCCTGACCATTTGGCAATAGTTCCGGAGAAAGGATATGAAAACATCGATAACCAAAGCGAGCTTGCCCTAAAATATCTACAATGGTACGAAGAAACAAAAGGAATTGAAATTCAAAGTGCACATTCACAAGGTGGGGAATTTGTAGTGGCTGGAAAATATAAAGTTGATGGGTACATTGTGACTGAAGATAGGGCAATTGAAGTGAATGGTTGTGTCTGGCATGCGTGCCAAAAATGCTTTGGAGATGATTTGTACAAAATATTGCCTAATGGAAAAACCGTGGGAGAGACACGTGAAGATGATGAAAAAAGAATGGAAATAATTAAAAAACATATAAAGAATGTCGATATAATATGGGAATGTGAAATTCACCAGATGCTTCGTCGCAATCAGAAAATGAGGAAGGCTTTTGCAAATTACCACAACAAAGGACCAATCAATATTAGAGACTGCTATTTTGGTGGAAGGACTGGACCACTGCAAATGTACTTTGACGCAGAAAAAGAACAACATAAGATTACTTACTTAGACTTTAATTCACTTTACCCTTCAACAATTGCTACAACATCATTTCCGGTTGGGCATCCGAAAGTGCATGTTATACCACCAGCTGAGCAAAAAGTTTATTGGACAAGAAGCGAGCAAATCCCGTTCAAAGGAATTTTGAAAGTATTTATATTACCCCCACCACAACTGGATGTCCCTGTTATCCCAGTCAAGTTTGATGAACGACTTCTTTTCCCACTCTGCAAAAAATGTTCACTCACATACCCAAATGGCGCAAACATCAAAGACTACCGCTGCCCGCACAATGATGAAGAGAGAGGCTGGGTTTCAACAGTTACATCGATTGAATTGGAAGAAGCATTAAAAGTTGGATACACAGTTACAAGATTTTATAGAGCTCTACATTATGAGAAATGGGATGAAAATTTATTCAAAAATTATGTGGCTGAGTTTATGGCAATGAAGATTCATGCTAGCGGGTTTACTGAAGGAATAGAAGGAAAAGAAAATGAGGAAAAATTTATAAAAGAATGTAAGGAGAAATTTGGAATTGAGCTTCAAAAAGAGAAAATGGTCCCTGACAAGGCAATGCGCTACATTTCGAAATTAATGTTAAACTCTCTGTGGGGAAGATTCAGTCTGAGGAATACCTTGTCAAAAACTGTGATTACAGATGCGCCAGATGAACTTCGAGAATATTATTACAACAAATCAATTGAATTACAATCTGTGGATAAATTAACCGAAGAGACCGTAATAATAACATACAAACCAAAAGATGAATTTATAATTGAGCATGATACATCAAATATCGTCATATCATTATGGACAACGTCAGCAGCAAGAATTAGACTATTAAAAGCAATGCAAAAGGTTGCTGGAAGACTTGACTGCAATCTTCTCTATGGGGACACTGACAGTATTTTATTCTCTTACCCAAAGGACATGGAATGTCCGCTCCAAACCGGTCCCCATCTGGGTGATTTGGCACGAGAGTACGCAGGATCTGAAATAAAAGAATATGTTGGAGGAGCGTGTAAGGCTTATGCACTGAGAATGGAAAACAACAAAAATGCAAAAATTAGCACTGTTCTAAAAGTACGCGGTATCACCTTAACAGCAGATGTCTGCAAAATCCTGCACTTTGACACTTTCAAAGAGAGCGTACTTAAATATGCAAATGGGGGAAACGAAGATGAGGAAGATGATGATGAGGGAACAATTATGATCGAGAATCCAAACTTTATACACCGCAATGTGAAGGATGGTATAGTTTATTCAACCAAAATGAGAAAAGTTTTCAGACCAATAATACAAAAAGGGATAATTTCAAATCTCAAAATTGTAAATTTCGGACAAAAATAATTTCATTTTTCGCCTTACATTTCCACCGTATTTTATTATTTTTGTCCTTTAATTTATTCACAAAATTTTTTGATTGTACCTTAATATTTTCACAATGTTTATAAATTGTACCTTAATATTTTCACATTGTTTTTAAACTGTATTTAAATTTGTTGATAAATTGTTATATTACTAAAATTATTAATGAACTTTAAGGATTACTAGATAAGATTAAGTTAATGCTAAGAGTTGAAAAATAAAATTGATTAAAACTTAAGGATTAGAAGATACAATTGTTGCAAAGTTAAGAGATAGAAGATACAATTCATGAAAAGTTAAGCAATGGAAGATGTAGATTTTGGGGGTAAAAGTGCAAAGTTAAGCGCTGGAAGACACAATTGTTGCAAAGTTAAGCATTAGAAGACACAATTGATGCAAAGTTAAGGGTTAGAAGTTAAAATTAGTGCAAAGGTAAGGGATAAAAGATAAAATTGGTGCAAAGTTAAGGGAAATAACACATATTTTCAGGCAAATTAGGCAAAAATAGCCGTGTTCCACACATTTTTCTTATTGCGGGTGTAAGGAGGGTGTGTGCTCATTGGTTAAAGATGCAGGTGTATATTCATATGTGTGGAATATACAGTATACACGCTCCTTATTGGTGGTGTATGAGGACTGTCCCCATTGGGTAGCTCTGTGTATATACTCTCTGTTTGAATTGTAAGGGGGAGACGCTCATTGGTTGAATGCTAGTGTGTATACCTTTGTTAAATTACTAATTTTAAAACAAAGACAAAATTAATCATTATTAAAATTAAAAAATGTTAAAGTTCTCGATTATATTATTAATTATTCCGTACTTAGTGGCAGACGCTTGGGACTCAAAACCCTGGAAGAGAGAAGAGTACGTGACAACATTATTTCGGAGGACGCCACTGCCTATATGGCGGAGAACACCGCCACCAATAATTCCTAGCAGAGATAAAAATACTTCAGCGGAAATACCAATATGGCGGAGAACACCGCCACCAATATTTCCTAGCAGAGAAAAAAATACAACAGTGGAAATACCAATATGGAGGAGGACACCACCCCCAATATTTCCTAACAGAGATGTAAATAATTTAGGAGAGTTAAAACGGCGAGATAAATTGAACAATAAATCATTCAATAAAACAGATGTCGGAAAAATATGGGTAATAAAAGATATTTTTTATCTGAAGACGGATTTAGCCAGGCAAGCAGAAATAAAAAATATGGGGCGGTGGATTCTACGTTGGGATCTTTGGGACAAAAAGTTCAAATCTGGCAAATATAATAGAACAGACTACCTAATGTATTCGAGATGGCGATTTTTATACGAACCTCCTTTTTCTAAGATTATCGATTTTTTTAGAAATTTGTAAATATTTTTAAGTTTTCATTTTTCATGTAAATTTATAACAATGTAATTAAAATAAAATTTTCGAATAAATTAATCAAAAGATATCATAACATTGCGCTTTTCCCAGATGTTGGGCTTACCTTCTATTTCAATCCACAATATTCTCCGTCTGTATTTTCCATTAGTGGGCGTAGGTGGTAAGCTTCCGGCGGATATTGGAACACTATTTAGACTAAGTGTTGATATTGACGAAGTCGCATGTGTGCGCCGATTTTTATATGTTGAACTACTTATAGTTGAAGGGGGCGTTGTAGGGGCAAAACATAAAAGCTCTAGCGGGTAGTATCTCTCACAAATTCCATTTTTTGTAATTGTTCTTTCGATAACACACTGATGAAACGGGTGCTGGAGTTTTATCTTGTGGTGAGCAAAGAAATATGCCGCTACGGATATGTTGAATGGATAGCCTAAATCGCCGAAGGCTTTGATTAAATGAGACCCTGAAGTTGTAATTCCGTCACATCTAATTCTACTTTTCATTCCGTTCCTATCAGAATAATTTGTCTCTAACTTTCCCTTTTCATTAATAAATTTTGCTATCAAGTCGGCATTTTCTTGATACATTAGTCTATATCTCACCAAATAAATTGGGCAGTTTAATTTTTTAGAAATCTCATCCAAAATAGTGTTCATATTTTAGTGATTAATATAAATGATTAATTAAATGATCAAATAACTTATTGAATGATAAGTTAAAAGAAAAATTTTGCCCTTTTATACGCAAATTTTTGACCTTGAAAATTGGCGCAAGTATTACGAAATACTTGAAAAGGGCGGAGCCTAGGGGGTATATAAGGCAGCGAATTTTCCAACTTCTCATTCATTTCTTCATTCATTAAAATTTACAGTTCAAAATATATAAAAATGAGCGGATTAAAAAAAGAAAAAATTCCGAAAATGGAATTACCCAATGAGCCAAAATTTGAGGAGGAAGAGATTATTGAATTAGAAGCGGAAAAAGAAATAATCAATAAAGCGAAAGCCCCTACCTCAAAAATAGCTAATGGCAAGATTCAGACGAGTAATGGGATAAATCCACGTATTCTGTGGAAACTTGTGCGCATCAAGGATACCCCGCGGATAGAAATTAGAATTTGCAAGAAATGTGCCAATGCGCTTTATAATGATAAAAATAAGTTTACTCAGAAGGAAAATGGCAATATTGGAATTTGCTTTGAGATTTGTGAAGCATGCGCGAAATTAAATATGCAGCTTAAGGATTTTGTTGCTGAATGGGATGAGAAGAATTTGCAGAATTTGAAAAAGTGATTAGCGATTAAATTTTTTAATTAAACTTGTTATTTGTTTTTATTTAATTTCGTTAATTGTATTTTTTTAACTTAGATAAAAAATTTTGAATTTTTAACATTGGAATTTTTTAATCATAGGATTCTAACCCTATTTCTATTCATAAGGATTCTAAACCTTTTCCGGAGGCCACGCCCATTTTCAAAGTATAAATACCGAAAATTTCCAAGGATCAAACTTCCATTCAAAAATTGATTTCATTTATAAAATTTCTTAAAAAATGTCAGTAATTGAAAATAATTGTCAGCTTTTGGAAAAAGTTATCCCCGAGGTTTTATTTACAGTTTCTTCTTCTGGTGTGACAATTTCGTCACCGCGGCTGATAACCGCACGGTTTGTAGAGTTTGACATGGCAGGGAAATGCAAAAGTTGCAGGGGAGAAAATGTGGACATAGATTTTATTGTTACTCCGAAGGATGTAACCCTATATTGCAACCGACTGAAATCAGAGAAAGTAGTAATGTTCGATCATATCTACGAAATTCCACAACAGTGTGTTTTTCGCGTAAAATCAAAAGGGAAGAATTTTAATATTTTTCACAAGGAACAAATCTGGAATGAAAAACAGTTCATCACCTGTAATGAGCAGATGAGTGTCAAGGAATTTTTGGCAAAGTTTCCACAGAAGGCTCAATTAGATAAAGATGAAACAAAAGAAAATATAAAGAAAGATAAAGAAAATATAGAAGAAAAAGATAATTCAATACCCCCTCTTAACCATTAATCATTGTTTACATTTTTAATTCCAACAAACATTTTTAAACATGAATTACCATTTATTTTCTAATAAAGATTTAAAATTAAATCTTCCATTTGGTTGTATTATTAGCGGCCCAAGTTCAACTGGTAAAAGTACATTTGTACGAAAATTAATTTCCTACTCTGATCAACTTATTGACCCTATCCCAAAATCTATTCTTTACTGCTATGGCGAATATAATTCTCTTGTCCCCGAACTACAGCGAGCCGGAGTCTCAGTTTATGCCGGAGTTCCCCCAGAGGATCTTATTAAAAAACAAGAACAACCCTCTCTAGTCATTCTCGATGACCTAATGTACTCAATTGACGAAAAATATTTATCGGAACTTTTCACAAAGAAATCTCATCATCTTAATTTTGGCATAATTTTCATCACCCAGAATCTCTTCGAGAAATGTATTGTATTAACTCGCGCACCTAATAGTGCATTGGCCGTTCGCAATTTAGGAGTACAACTATTCCCAGGAAGATTAAATTATTTTCTAGACGCATATCGACAAGCTACCAGCACTAGTAATTATTCATACCTTTTTATTGATTTACACCCCTCATCAGACCCAACACTTAGACTAAGAACAAATATATTTAGAGACAAAGAATCAGACGACCCCTATAATTCACCACCAATTATATTTTTACCCAAAAATTCCTCTAATTAAAAATCATGTCAACGAATATTAGTCAACTTGTCAAGGACAACTTACAATTTCTCAAACAACTTGCAAAAACACGCTCATTGACTAAAAGAAGACACCTTTTAAAGAAAGCTTCAACTGACCAATTACTTTCTCTCACTGAAATTTGTTTTAATATAGTACGCGATCAATTTAAATTAAATAAAAGACAAAAATCTCGCCTTCTTCCATTCGCTAATTTTGTTCGCCGTGTAAGTAGATTAAAATCAGAAAGAGGAGCCAAACGTACAGTAATACAGCAAGGAAGTGGTTTACCAATAGGATTGTTTCCCGCCCTTCTCACCCCAATCATTATTGAGCTAACAAAGACATTAACAAACAATTTATAAAATGGCGAATAAATTTATATTAATTCCTGAGGACATATATCGCGGACTACTTACTCAACCCATACCAGAAACTGGAAATATCAATTTGGATTTTACACGAGAAAATTTGGAAAATATCAAAAGTCAAAATGCCAACACAGAATTGAAAAATATAAATTATAATCAGGAATTGAGACGGTATTTACACATGTTGAAAGATCAAAATGAGAGACCGATGAATGTTTCAGTCCGCCAAATGGAAGACCCAGCGTTAGAGCAAATCAAAAAATTGCTTCCCCTGCTCCAAACAAACACCAATGAAAACCGTCAAGTAACCGAAACCCCCCAAAAAGTTTTTAAGCATAATATTGGCACACCAAAATTGTCCCCGTTAAATGAAGGTGGAGATTTAAATGAGGATGATCTTAGTATACACACGGCAGAAGAGGAATCTCCGGATTCCAAGAGGAAAATGGAGCCAAAGGTGTCAACAATAAGAGAAAAGACAAAGGAAATTTTTGAAAATATGAAACAGGAAAATCTAGATAAATATGATGTGAGCACAGATGGAAAGATTTTAAGTAAGAAGGGAGGAAAAGAAATACAGGGAAGCAATGCACAAAAATCTCTAGAGTGCATTCTCCGTACAGGAATAAGTGGGAAATTGAGATGGGGTGAATTGACACCACCGGGGACATCAGCTTTAGAAAGTAAATTAAAAAGTGATAATAAAATTTGGCCGTTGATAGAGAAGGCACGAGAAAGTTGTACTCCAAAAAGAGCTAATACAAAGCAAAAAAGAAAAATACCTGAATCCAAGGAAATACCTGAATCAAAATGGAGACCCCCAACAGAGTGGAAATGATATTAGATAAACTTTACAATGATCCAGCGAATCCCGCAGGATTTGCTGGTGTAAATCAACTATGGACAGAGGCTAGGAAAAAAGATGCGAGTATTAAAAAGAAGGATGTTGAGGAATATTTGGAAGGAAATAGAACTTATACAATTCACCGCCCTAGACGCGTACACTTTAAAAGATCAATAACAAACCCATCTGGTTATATGACAGATGTTCAGTGCGACTTGGCAGATTTTCAAAAGTTATCGCGGCAAAATAATGGGAAAAATTATGCACTTGTGGCGATCGATGTTTTAAGCAAAAGAGTTTTCGCTGAACCTGTTCGCACTAAAAAATCAAATGATATGATTGATGCATTTGAAAAAATTTTGTCAAGAATGGAAATGCACCCCCACCGTATTTTTAGTGATAAAGGAACAGAATTCCGAAGCAAAGAAATTATGGACTTTTTCAGAGAAAAAGATATTGAAAAATACACGGCATCTTTCTCTGAAGTTAAAGCCTCTCTAGCTGAAAGATGTATAAGGAACATCAAGCAGAGATTGTACAGATTCATGAGTGAGAAACATACATTAAAATGGACAGAAGCATTACCAAAGATTGTAGACGCAATAAATCATTCAAAGTGTAGGGTTTTAGGAGGATTAAGACCAATTGATGTAAGCTTTAACAATGCAAAGGAAATTAGAAAAATGGTATTTGGTCATATTGGCAAAAATAAACTTAGAAAAAAGCCGCGATTTAAGAAAAATGATCATGTGCGTATGAGCAGAAGCAAAAATATTTTTTCAAAAGGTTATCTCCCAAATTTCAGTGATGAAATTCTTCAAATAGATCTTGTTAAAAAGAAGGCTAACCCCAACAGATACCGCGTCCGTGACGATAATGGAGAATTATTTAAAGGATATTTCTACCCTGAGGAATTGACCCGTGTGAGGAAGGATGAGAATACCAGCTACAGAATTGAGAAAATTATTAAGAGCAGAAAGAAAAAAGATGGAGGAAAAGAATTTTTTGTTAAATTTTTTGATTACCCCCAACCCCAGTGGATAGATGAAAATCAGTTTGTATAAAAGGCCAATTTTTTCATTTCCCATAAATCATTTGTAATCATTTTCACTTTTATTGTTCAATTTATTATTAGTATAATTAAAATAAAAAATGGCTAATACATTCTTTGTTGTTCTTCCCAGTAATGTTAGTGATTACCCAGATAATAAACCCAATAAATACAGAGTGCATCTCCCCAAACCAATAGAATTTCAAGGTGGAAACTGGGTATGTGGGCTCTACAGTATCCAATACCCACAGTCATGGGCTGCAACTATTGGCACCGACGTTAAACAATGGATCGAAATTAATTATAGAAACAAGAAACCACATAAAATTGGAATTCCCAAAACAACACAGTTAACGCCCAATGGGCTCAGCTTCTTTTTAAAACTTGTATTATCAAATAAGGAAAAACCTAGGAAAAGACGCAATGTATTAATTGATACTTTAGAGGATGAAATTGTTATTGACCCAGAAATTAATTTGTTTGTGGACCCAGCTAAGAAACGAAGAAAGAGAGAGGCAGATAAAGAAGATAGTGTGCCATTATGGATAAAGGAATTTTTTAACCAGTATCCACACAATTATTGGGAAGCCATACGCGATTATGAACAGGATTTGGAACATCATAAAGTTAAAGTAGAAGAAAAAACACAGCAAGTTCTTAATGAGGAGGATGATATACAGAAGGAGGAATTTCAGCGAGAACTTGATCACTTACATTCCCTTTCAGAAGATAAAAAGAAAGAAATTCGCCTTTTAACAGAGGAAGCTAATAAGAGAGATAGGCGTGATGATCGACTTATAGCAAATGAGTTTTTCGAACAGCACCCAGATGATTATCACGAACAAGTGATAAAGATGGAAATAAATATAATAGTAAGATACATTGAGCTAGAAGATAAAGTTAAAGAGAGCAGGGAGGAGGGTGGTAAAAATGCTCGTTCTGGAGAAGAAATTCAAAGATTTATTAATTCAATTAAGCGTATGCGGAAAAACTTGGAAGCATTGGAATCTGCAATAATTGAAAGAGAGTTTAAAATTAGTAGGGATGAATTTCATCAACAAAATTCAAATACACACTCAGAGTTTGTCCAAAAATTTTTTGACGACCACCCTGTAGATCATTGGCCAGCTCTCAAGAAAAATTTAGGTGATCTACAGGAATTACACAGGCAGATTAGGGAAAAAAGAGATTTGCATTCACATGAGCAAGATGAGGAAGAAAAGAATAAGCTAAGTAAGGATATTGATCAGTTAAATAAATTGGCTTCCTACAGAAGAAATAGATTTACAGCAATACATCATGCGGCTTACAAGAAATGGAAAAATTTTGAGCTGCCAATTCCCCCAACTAAGAATGAAATTAAGGAGATGCAAAAAATTGAAGAGAAAACTCATCCAGAATATTTGGAAGATGCCCTAAAAACAGATGATCAAGGCAAACCTGTGCCAATTCCTGCCCCCGAAATTACAGATGAAATGGTTGAAGTTGTCAAGGACAGACATGGGTATGAGCAGGACAAAGCCAGAGAGTCAGAGGAAAACGAAAGAAAGGATAAAGAGTTGAAAGAAAGCAAGGAGCAATTAAAGCATGCGAGAAGAATAGATAAGTATGGGCAACCTATACCCCTTGAGCAACCAATAGATGAAGAGCAAGATACAGTACCTGATGAGGAAAGTTTCGAAAAAGAGGAAGAAGGTTGGGATGAGGAAAGTAGAGGAACCCCAGTTTTAGATTTGGATTCCTCAGAAGAGATTATACCAACAGAAGAGATATTTGAGGAGCAAAAGGATGAGCAAAATACTGACGATCTGATAAATGAGAAGACAGTTACATTGGTTAAAGAAAAGGAATCCCAAGCAAAAGATTTGCATTCGGACATTGAATTTGAATATTTAGACAGCATTGATCGCTTTAGGGTAGTTTTTAATGATCCTGAGATTAGAAATATTGTTATCTCGTCACAATTATGCTATGTTCTCGGCTTTCCCATGGGGCCTTTGGTAAATGGCCAAATTGGAAAATATGGAATTGATCTCAAAGGGGGGTTTACCAGCTTTGCTGTATATTCAAAAGGGCTAACAAATACTGTCATAATGGGGAATTCTGTCAGTTCTTTACTTAGAATTGTGGCTGTTGAGAATAGGTCTGGAGGTGTTGTAGAAAGAGTGTATGATCAACCAATGTTCATACCAGTGTTACCCAGAGAAATTAACGAAATTGAAATTGAGCTAAGATGGATGAACGGAAGTTTGGTAAAATTTGATCATGGAACTGTGATTATTACCCTAATGTTTAAAAGAATGATAAGATTTTAATTTAAAAATTGTTTGTAAAATTGTAAAATATTATTATTTATTTTTTATCATTTTATTAATAAAAGAAAAAACAAATTCATCAGGATTTGAATGGTTTAATAATAAAGACAGAAATTTTTTATATGAGTATCCTGAGGAAATAAAATAAATAAAAGCGATACAATGCTGACCACAAGTGGGTAAAAGAGGGTTTTGAAGGGGGACATTATTCATTACACGGTTTGGAAATTTGGAAATAAAATTTTTTATTGATATAGGAGGTTCGGGGAGTAATAATGAATCAAAAATTAATATCTTCTCGGAATTTATTATAAAAAATGCAATCCAGTGTGAACCATCTTGGGAAGCCTTTTCCAAGTTGACGACCAATGAACAAGGATATTTTCGAAATTCTTGTGGGATTTTATCTGCGGCAAAGCATCCTATAAAATATCTTCTAGTTATTCTGTTGTGTAATAAGATTTTGTCGATTTGTAAAGTGTCCATTTTCGTCAAAGAGGTGGAGGTTTGTATCTTTTCTTTGTATTTTCCCAAGTTCGATGTCCTTGTTGTTGCTTTTAGATTTTATAAATTTTTTCAGCTGATAGGTTAGGGCTGTTGCTAACAATAGAAGCCAGAGTACAATTAATGTAAAACAATAAATAGTTTGAGCGATTGATGTTTCTGATGAAGGAAATTCTTTGCAAGGGGAAGGAAATTGGACATTTTCCACGTGTTCCATTGACCAAAAATCCAAAATTGTAATATTTTTCTCAGGGTTAAACTTGGATGCTAGCCCAATTGAGTTTTGTACTCTTTCAGGAATTATTGGGGATTTTATTGAAGAATTAATAATTTTATTTGTTTTAGGCGGAAAAGTGTTAGCGTAATAACCTATTCGTTCTCTTAATTTTTCTCTGTATTCTAGATTTTCATCCTCATTAGACATGGAATATTGCTGTGTTAATTTATACAGAAAGAAAAATAAAATGATACAAACAAAACAAAATTCAATTTTAATAGTAATGTGGCACATTTTTAAAATGAAGTGGGAGATTAAAAAATGAGGAAAATTGAGGGTATTTATACTGAAATATCTGTGGAAATAGTTCTGTTCCTGTCTAACATAAGCAAAGAATCGATTTCACCCATGGCTACAAGTACAATCCCACCAGTTGGAACCGGTTCATTGAAGGTCATCCTTATACTAGTGGTACCATTCTTTATTAAATCAAACATCTCTGGGCCATTATCTTCCTGACTATTTGTGAGGTTAAATACTAATAAACAAAATCCACCGCTTGAAAAACGCTTCATGGAAATTCCATTACTTTCTAGTGATCCCGCATACCCTATTGCCTCTTGCATATCATGATATATTCGCACATACTTCCCATTTGGAAAATCAAGGGAGTAAGGGGCTGCTGGAAATGTGACTCCCCCAGCAGTTATAGAAATATCTCTCAAATTAAAATGTTGAAAATTAAAGGGTGTTGTCTTTTGCTGGCCTACAAAATCTTTATTAGCAACCATTCCCAGTATAATTCGTCGAGGCACCTGATCCATCCATATGTTAGCATTAAATTCTGTTCTATTTTCAGTAATGAATAGGGATTTTAGTGATGTTTTTCTTATTGGGTAACGCGCGGGCTTTATTTCAAGTTTTTTCGCAATATCAAAGGCTAAACTATCCATTAATTCAATCTTTTTTACATATAATTTACAAGCCAAAACTTCTAAATGATATTTATAATTATTCGCTGTTGGGGCAACAATAAGGAAATTTGAATCATTAGGCAAAAGCTCAATATCAACCTCACACTGATTAACTAGATACCGGGGTTGATTGCAAATATCCACGTCTAATTTTGCAATAAATTGTGCGGAATTTTGGGTGCCATCAGCTGATGGGGCAAACAAGAGTCTTCTATTCTCGAAACCAACACCATTAAGATCCATTGCGCCATCGTCATAGTAGCCTGCGGCAGATAGGTAAGAGTTTTTTACTGTCTGTGGATAAGTAAGTTCATAGCCGAAAATGCTTTTGTATGCCATGAGGGAGTTCCCTTCAAAAACCTGTGTCCCATTAATATGCATGCGACAATTTTTCCAAATTGTATGCCCTATAAGTTGTACAATCGATACATTATCGTCTTTCCCTATATCAACAATTTTCCCATCATTATCTTCCTTTTTAATCCTAAGTTCGGTAAAAACATAAGTTTTGGCTAAATCAATATAATTGGTAGTCGCATGAATTTTGAAATGAAAAGGTGTAATATTTACAGGGTTAAGTGTGAGTAATTCAATAAATGAGGAGTTGCTAATACTAACATTTGTGTGAGGAGTTTCGAAAAATGATAAAGCATTTGTTATTGCATTGCCAGAATCGCGATCAATTTTCTGATGTGCTGACATTTTTATTTAATAAAGACCGAATGTATCTATTTTTTGACGTTTCTTTTTTGGGGTGAGAGATGGGGGTTTTCCAATAATGAGTTGATGACTTTTCTCTTTTGAAAATGATGAATGAGGTTTACGTTTTCTTTTGAGTCCTTTTATACTACCCTTCGCTCGCAGGCCCGTCCCAAACTGTTTTGGTATTCCACCTTTTTCAAGTAATCTGTCCAATCCCCGTTTTCCTTCACTTATAACTGTCTGCTTAAAATTTGGATTGGAACGCTCGTTGCCATATTCAGGATTCCACACACTTTCTAAAATTCTTCCACCAGTATCCAGTGCTTCTTTAGCTACAGCGGTACCCGCGCGTTTGGCATAAGGTAAAAGGAATCGCCAAAAAGTTCTAAGTACATCGCCAACCCCACCACCCGCCTGTCTCCCGTATCCGCGCTGATAAGGATTTAGTCCGCGAAAGTAGAAATAGTTTTCATCAGCGCCTGCACCTATTTGACTAATAGGTGTATGATGGTCATCGTAACCGATTGTTCGTGGGTCAAAAGGAATATGAACCATAATTATTAAAATTAAAAATATTAAGAATAAGTAAATTAAGATAGGTAGGTATATTTATAAAAATGAAAATTGAATTAGAATAAATTTAAGGTGGTAAATTATAGCAAAATGTAAAGTATAATTAATTAATGTTCTTTTAAACGAATGAGATAATATAAAATTATTTGAAAATTCAAGTTGAAATCCTCTAATCGTTTTGGGAACCCAATAAAGGTTTACAATTGAAATTGAAAATATTATGTATAAATAAATTAAGGATTTTGAAATGCGTTGCAGCCGTTTATCGGCCGCAACGGCTTGAGTAATTAGAAATGCGCTGCAGCCGTTTATCGGCCGCAACGGTTTTAGAAGTGCGTTGCAGCCGTTTATCGGCCGCAACGGCTTTAGAAATTAGAAATGCACTGCAGCCGTTTATCGGCCGCAGCGGCTTATGAAGTGCGTTGCAGCCGTTTATCGGCCGCAACGGCTTTAGCAATTAGAAATGCGTTGCAGCCGTTTATCGGCCGCAGCGGCTTTAGAAATTAGAAATGCGCTGCAGCCATTTATCGGCCGCAGCGGCTTTAGAAATTAGAAATGCACTGCAGCCGTTCATCGGCCGCAGCGGCTTATGAAGTGTGTTGCAGCCGTTTATCGGCCGCAACGGCTTTAGAAATTAGAAATGCGTTGCAGCCGTTTATCGGCCGCAACGGCTTTAGAAATTAGAAATGCACTGCAGCCGTTTATCGGCCGCAACGGCTTTAGATAAAATAATTAAAAAATTAAATTATTTGAAAATAAAGATTTCTTTAATGTTAAATTAGATAAATTTGAATAAGCAAAATTAAAATGTTTACAAGAAAATTTAAAATATAAAAATAATTAAATTTAAAACTATTTTGAAAAATTTTAAATAGAGTTTAATAAGTTAAAAATAAATTAAATAATAAAAAAGCATACTAAAACTTAATCGATTTGCAAATAAGTAAATCTTTTTCATAATAAAATGGGTAGAAATTAGAAGAGAAGGTTTTAACTTAAATTAAGAAATAAAAATTTAAGTGAGAAAAAAGATCTTATCGAAAAAAAGACGCTGTCCTTGAAAAAAGTTCTTCCATACTCCCCAAAAGATCACCATATTTTTTATGTGTTAATCTAAATTGATTTAAAAATTAAATAAGTTTAGGTTAAAATAATCTTGGAATTAAATTAATATAAGGTATGGGTTAATTTTAAATTAAGTTGACATTTTGAAAGTTGGCATTTTGTCGTTGTGGCGTTTTATCGTTTTGACATTTTGAAATTTGGGATTTCGTAATAAGTGGGTAATTTCCCTTACATTCTGACTTCTTCTCATTTTTCAAAATCATTTTAATTTTTTTCAGAATTTTTGTAAATTTTTTTTCTCCCTCACTTATTTATTTAATTAATATTTTTTAATTTAAATTTTTTTTAATTTTACCGTACCCCGGTAAAATTACCGTACCCCAAACAAATTCAGTCCCAGACTGGATTCACGGACTCGAAAATTTCAGTCCCAGACTGGATTCACGGACTCGAAAATTTCAGCCCCCAGACTGGAATTCCCAAACCCAAATATTTCAGTCCCAGACTGAAATTCCCAGGATTATGAATTTTTAACTGAATTTAAAATTCGCGCCAATTAGTATTTTAAAATTGACATTTCAAAAGTTGGCATTTTGTCGTTTTGACATTTTGAAATTTGGGATTTCGTAATAATTGGGTAATTCCCCTTACATTCTGACTTCCGCTCATTTTTGAAAATCATTTTAATTTTTTCAGAATTTTTGTAAATTTTTTTCTCCCTCACTTATTTATTTAATTAATATTTTTTAATTTTATTTTTAATATTTTTTAATTTTAATTGAGACGGTCCCCAACAAATTTCTGCCCTCTCCCCCAATTCTCTGCCAAAAATATTTCAGTCCCAGACTAATCCTTGTACTTGTACCTTGTCACGTGTCAATCATAACCTGTCATGTACCTGTCAATCAATCAAACCTGTCACTTTTCATGTACCTTGTCACTTATACCTGTCAATCAATCAGAACCTGTCACTTATCACTCCGGGAGCCGAAGTTTCCCACACCCTTTGGTTTCCCCTTTGACATGCCGCATTTCCCGCACTACTACATGTAAAAAGTACAAGTAATTGTTGGTGTGGGAGGTGGGAACCTCCCACACCCTTTGGTTTCCCCTTTGACATGCCGCCATTTCCCCGCACAAGTGCTGGGAAATTGATGGGGGTAGGGGGTGGAAACCCCCTACACCTTTTGGTTTTCCCCTTGATCATGCCGCCAAATTGATGAGGATAGCTCCTGGAAACCCCCTACACCCTTGGGTTTCCCTTTGATGTTGCCAAATTCCGCCTCCAAATTTGTGCACACCTGTGCACGGATTTGGGGGGGGGGGGGGGGGGGTTAAATAATTAGGTATTTTATTAAATTGTCAACAGTGATGAATTTGTTGATTTCGGCGAGTCCGATATTTCGGCAAGTCCCTCGCTTAATTATATTTGTTTTTGAATCTCTGTTGATTTGAAGTTTATATTGCAACTTAGTCTTTGAAAGCCTTTATAATTTATTTACTATTTTATTCACTGCTTTATTTGGAATTTATTTTTAATTATTTTTATAGTTTTATTTTCGAATAAACATTAGAAGTTAATTTTATTATTTTATGTTTACATAATATTTAAAAAAAATTTCATTATATAATACTTTTTAACGACGATTCAAAAATTTATTGTTATTTAACTAAACTTTCTTGAGACAGAATGGGTTTTAGCATTTTAAAATTAATAAACATCGATTTTCTGTTCAGTACTTTTTTTTTAATTTTTAATAAATTTCATTAATGATAAAAATTATTCGAAAAATCATCATGTTTATTTTCTAATTCAATCCTGACTTGGTGATTTTTTCGCAGATCATTATTGTAGGCCAAATAATTTCTTTTATATTTTATTAAATATTTTAACAATTATGGATTGTCTAAATTTTTTTATTATTTTTATTTAATTAAACACTGATTAAGAATGCTGAAGCCATTGATATTGGGCACAAAATTTCCCTCGAATATATAGTTTTTGTTAAGATTTTTTAATTATTAATCTATTTTGTTACTCTTTAGAAATAAATTTTTTATCGTTCTATCTACATGCATCGAAGTTTTTTGTTATTTTGAAAAAAAATATGTTTTTATTGAAATGCCTAATTACCCCCAATACATATGTATAAAATCAGTAGAATGTAGAAGATCAGTTGAATAGTTATTTGAGCGATGTTTTTATTTGTTCACAATTGCTTCTAATATTTATTTTTAATTTTAAGATATAAATTTTTAATTTTAAAATTTATCTAGCATTATATTTTAATCTAATTTTCATTAATTATGGGCATGACAATTTTATTCTTGTCTATCACTTAATTTTTAATTATGTCTTTGACGGGAGTATTTTTGCAAAAATTATAAAATATTTAAACAGGTCTAAATCTAATATTTTAATCAAAGCTTTGTTTTTTAAAAAAAATTTATAAATTATTTACAATAGATTATAAATTTATTAAAAAATTATATTAATATTATGTAATGTTATACCTTAAAATATAATAAGTAGGTATAATTTTGAGGCGGATCAGTATAACTGAACTTTGTCAAATCGTTTTTACATTTCAAAAATATATCCTGAATTAGTTATTTATACTTATCTATTTAATTTATAAATTATATTAATTATATAAGTATGTTGATTATATTAAATTATATTTAATATAAATTATATTCAATATTTCTAGGTCGTTAAACATAAATTTTTATTATTATGAATAATGATAATATGTACTTAATTATGAATATATAAATAATATTTTTAAAATAATTATTTAATTAAAAACAATATTTTAGCTAGTTATCTGTTAATAAAGTCAAATAAATATAAAATTATATAAAAATATAAAATTATATATATATTTAAAAATTATATTATTATTATTATAATAGGAAAATTTTATAATTTATTTTAGCATCTAAAAGTGTCTGTGCCACCGTACTTTCAAAATATTCATGAGTATAAAAAATATTTAATCATTATAAATACTTATAAGAACTGTTAATACTAATATAGTATATCTCAATTAATTATAAACATCAATTAAGTGTTTTATCTATAGAATATATATTATTTTAATAATTTATTTTATCATCTTTAATTCAATATGACAAACCTTTCTTAATATCCTTTAATAATGTTATATTCTTCCATTATATTCTTCTTAATATCCTTTAATAATGTTATATTCTCCCGTACAAATTCTGAAATATATTCATCATTATGAATATTATTTTCTATGTAGTAGATTTATTTCTCTCTTTATTTATTTTTTGTGGAGATAAAAAATTTTTTAAAAATTATAATTTTGAAAATAAATTTGTTTTAAATTAATTATTTATTTTTAATTAAAATCATTGAGAGAGATTCTTATCACGATCTGAAGATTTTTAACAACTGAATTATATAGCTATGTTGATATATTAACTTATATTAAATATAAATTATATTCAATGTTTGTAGGTCGTCAAACATAAATTTCGTTATCATGAATAATACTAATACTTAATTATGAATATATGTATAATATTAATAACATAATTATTTAATTAAAAACAATCTTTATTTTTTTGTTTAATTAATTTTAAATACTCTAATAAAACAGAAATTTTTCAGATCGAGAATGCATTGGTTTCAATTCCTTCATCATATTCCAGATTGAATATTAACAAGTTTATTTATTATAGACCTTCATATATTCAATATTTTATATAATTTTTTATCAAATTCTTATCATTATATTTGTAATAGTATTTTAAAAAATTTCTAACTATTATTCTTTTTTATAAATTATTTACAATAATTGCAAATTATTAGATAACACTTGTTTTTCATTTAAAATTATTGCATCCAATAAATGTCCATTGTGAAAGTGGGTTGTGTCATGTCCATCATTTAAAATTTCATCAATCGGCATATACAATTACGTAAAATATATTTTTAATAGAATTATTTATAAAATTAATAGAATTATTAGAATTATTTGTCAAATTAAAATTATTTATCAATCTATTTTGTAACTCTAGAAATAAATTTGTTGTCTTTCTTTCAAAATTTAATGTTATCTTCTAAATATAAGTTTTTAATGAAATGCTCAATTAGTACCAATATGTAGAATATCAGCAGATGATCGGTTGCTTTTTTATTTGTTCACAATTGTTTTTAATATTTTTAAGTATAAATTAATTGTTTAAAATTTATGTACGATTAAACTTTAAATGTACTCAATTATTATAATTATAAGCTTATTTATTTTATTCTTTTTTCTCATTTAATTGTTAACTATGTCTCTGCCCGGAGAATTATTTCTGTAAAAATTATGAAATTTATAACCAAGTCTCAATCTAATATTTTAATCAAAAATATTGCTTGTTTAAAAACAAATTTATTAAATCATTTGCAATAAATTATAAATTTAATAAAAAGTTTTATTATTATTATGTAATGTTATACTTTAAAAGATGTTAAGTATGTGTAATTTTGAGGTGGTTACATATAATCGAGCTGAGTTAAATCACCTATATACATATTTCTACATTATAAAAATATATCCATAATTGATTACTTATATTTATATATTTAATTCTTGAAAATTATTTCATTATATAAATAGTTATGTTGATTATATTAAATTTTTTATTATTTCTAGTGTACATGCTATTGTCATTTTATTCAAATCAAATGTTAAATCATTTCTGACAAAAATGGGGAAAAGAGTATTTAAATAAATTGAAAGAAATGGCAGCTAAACATAATCAGAAATTGTAAAGAAAAATTATTTGGAAATTGTGTTGATACAAAATAAAGATTCATACATATTTTGATGTAATTTTATATTATTTCCAACAGACGATATTGTTAACATTTAATTTGCATTTTTTAGTAAATCATTATGTAATTTAAAGTTACACCTTTTATGGTATTAACATTTATTAAACTAACATTTATATCGAATTCATAATATGTTGGATGATTTAAAATATTTTTATTAAATTTTTGATGCTCGTCATGTTGCGCACTTTAAAATTTATCTTTAGGGCAAGATTATAATATCTTTAATATTATTTAATTAATATCTATCTGCTTCTACTAATTTAATCAACATAATTTTACACCATAATCTAACAAAATTTTAAGTAATTTTCAATTAACATTCATTATCCTTTTATAAAATTAATTTAGAAATTTTTAATGTACTTGATTGTCGTGAATATTTTTGATGTATTAGCATATTATTTTATTAAATTGTCAACATTGATGAATTTGTTGATCTCGGTAAATCCGATATTCCCTCGCTTAATTAGATTATTATCTTAATTAAATATTTTTGTAAAGAGTTTTGTTTATATTTTATAATATTATTTATTTTTAAAATATTTATAAAATATTTTGTTCCCCATCTTTAGCGCTCTACAAGCATTTCGCCAACAATCTCTATTTTAATCCTTCAATTTAAATTATACATAGTGATATTTAAATAAAAGTGATATATAATTATTGTAAAATTAATTTTATTTTTATATAATGTACAATATTCTCATTTTTGATGGACGGCATTTGGCATTTAACGTTAATTAAATTTAATTTAAAATTAAATTAAAAATAAATTTAACATTAACCTGTATAGGTTTTTAAATTTTATAAGAAACTAAATCTGTAAATTAATCAGTAAATTAATAATAAAATTATTTGAGTTTATTTTTTAATTAGTTTTATTTTTAGCAATTTTTTATCATTTATTGATTAATTATCAATTTATTTTTAATCATATGCTTATTTTTTTAACAAATTTTACAGTATACGTAATTTTTTTATTTTCTTTCAATTAAAAATTATTTTGAAATTATAGACCATTATTATTTATTTTGGATTTCTTAAGTTATCTGGTCGTGCTTGACCAAATTAACGTCCTTTTTGACCTGCTTGACCTTAATAATAGTTTTTTTAATTTATAAATTGATAATTTGTATTTAAATTTAAACGAATTTGAAGAAATTAATAATATTATTCATGCTATCATCAAGTTGATTTTTCTTTTAAATGATTATCTTATCATTGATTTTAATTAAAAGTTGATTTCAATTTATTTTCTAACAAATATTTTTAGTTTTTTGTTTCATATCAATTAATATTAATAATATTTCGATAGGGAATTTTATCGTAAATTTAATTCTACATTTTATATTGTTACATTAAATTTTGTATTATTCTTATCAATTGTTTTGCAATTTTATTCAACTATCAAATGCATTTAAAAATTAAAGCTAATGAAATTAATTACAATGATTTTGAACAAAAGCCGATATATTGTGACCAAGGAGCTTCTTCTCAAATGCAACATTGTTCAAAAGTTTTGATAATCTTTATTCCTATATTAATTTGTCTTTATATTTTTTTACTTCATGTAATTGTGTTATGAATAATATGTAATTAACAAGGATAAATTTACATCAGAATCAGACGTTAATAGTTAATATTTAATTTTTCATACAAATTTACTTCTTCTAATAGTTATAGAACGTTTATTACTTAAATTTTCATTTTTAAATTAATATTACTCTTATACATGCCGCATATCGAAATGTGTCTACTCTAAAATTAACTATATTTATTTTCAAATTCACTTTTGACTTGAAGCTTATGGTCATTTCCATTTAAAAGCCAAGTTTATTTACTATTTTATTCACTACTTTATTTGCAATCTTTATTTGTAATTATTTTTTAGTTTTATTTTAAATAAACATTAATTGTTATTTTATGTTTAATATTATTAAAAAAAATTTCATTATACTTTTTAACGACGATTCAAATATTTATTAGTATATTTAACTAAGCTTTCCTTAGACAGAATGAGTTTTAGAATTTTCAAATATTAATAAACATCGATTTTCTGTTCAGTACTTTTTTAATATTTTTAATAACTTTTCATTATTCTTAAAAATTATTCTAAAAATAATTATTTTATTTTCCAAATTCAATCCTGCCTTGGTGATTCTAACGCAGATCATTATTGTAGGCCATAATAATTTATTTTATATTTTATTACATATTTTAACAATTATGGACTGCCTAAATTTTTATTTTTATTTAATTAAAAATTGATGAAGAATGCCTTTGAAATTGGGCACAAAATTGTCCCTCAAATTTATAATTATTTGTTAAAATTTATTTTTTAATTATTAATCTATTTTGTTACTCTTTAGAAATAAATTTTTATCGTTCTATCTCCAGACATCGTAATTTTTTGCTATTTTGAAAAAAAAATGTTTTTTAATGAAATGCTTAATTACCCCCAATATGTACCTAATTACCCCCAATATATCAGTAGAATAGTTATTTGAGCGATGTTTTTATTTGTTCACAATTGCTTCTAATATTTATTTTTAATTTTAAGATATAAATTTTTAATTTTAAAATTTATCTAGCATTATATTTTAATCTAATTATCATTAATTATTGACCTGACAATTTTCTTCTTGTCTATCACTTAATTGTTAATTATGTCTTTGACGGGAGTATTTTTGCAAAAATTATAAAATATTTAACCAGGTCTTAATCTAATATTTTAATCAAAACTTTGTTTTTTAAAAAAAATTTATAAATTATTTACAATAGATTATAAATTTATTAAAAAATTATATTATTATTAAGTAATGTTATACTTTAAAATATAATAAGTAGGTATAATTTTGAGGCGGATCAGTATAATTGAACTTTGTCAAATCGTTTTTACATTTCAAAAATATATCCTGAATTAGTTATTTATACTTATCTATTTAATTTATAAATTATATTAATTATATAAGTATGTTGATTATATTAACTTATATTCAATATAAATTATATTCAATATTTCTAGGTCGTTAAAAATAATTTTCATTATTATGAATAATGCTAATACTTAATTATGATATATGAATTACTTTCTTGTCACCCTGTAAATATGATTTTCTATTTAGTAGATTTATTTCTCTCTGTATTTATTTTTTGTGGAGATAAAAAATTTTTGAAAAATTATAATTTTGAAAATAGATTTGTTTTAAATTAATTATTTATTTTTAATTAAAATTGTGAGAGATTTTTAACACGATCTGAAGATTTATAACAACTGAATTCGATTTCCATTCCTTTACTTTACTCCAGATTGGTTTCTTATGAATATTATATTTTAAAAAGTTTCTTTTTTATAAATTCTTTTTTTTAATTATTTACAATAATTGCTGATTATTAGATAACAGTTGTTTTTTATTTTAAAATTAATGCATCCAATAAATGTCCATTGTGAAAGTGGGTTGTGTCATGTCCATCATTTATAATCTCATCAATCCGAGTCTATATCTATTAAAATTTATTTTTAGTTATATAATTTTAATTTTATAATTTTTAATGAATATAATTTTAAATCATGTTTTTATAATTATTATCATCTTAATTTTCAATTAAATATAAACCATAATACTTCAAAATTTAAATAATATTTATATAAATTTAATTTTATTTTATAGAAAATTTTTTACAAAATTTATTATTAATAAAGTATTTTAATTCAAAAAATGTGCATGCATTGTCTAAGGATCACTTGGCATGCTAAAATTTCTTTTGAAGCCAATTTACATATATTATATTTTAATTATTTTGAAAAATACTTCTTTTCACGTTTATAAATAATTTTTCTTAAAGGTATTTAAAATCTTTAAGTTATTTAAAATCTGGAAGCTTTATAAGTACCTCAATTATTTTATAAAAAAAATTCTTTTTGGTTGATATTAACATATTTTTTAATTTATAAATTGTTACAATAAATTTATTTTAAAAATTAATACTATAAAATTTATATTATAAAATTGATGCTTCAATTAATAACCAAAGATTTCAAGACAAAGCCATAATTTATTTATTTTTATATTTATCAATTTAATATTTTTAAAAGAGTTCATACAACTTAGCCATTTCCTGATTATAAAATTCAAAAATGCTTCGATTTCTATGCTTTCATCATATTCCATATTGGCTAGTAATAATTAATAATTCATAAAAATAATTAAATAAATATTTTTAACACAATTTATTGACAAGTTTATAATTAATTTTAATTGTGAATTTAATCTAAAATAAATTGAATTTATTCTTCTCAACAGTTTTGTTCACGTGCATGTCGGCGTTCTTGGCGATGCCGAAAATCGGCTCCAAACCGTTTATTTAAGTATTATGAAAATATATTGAAATATTGGATTTATCATATATATAATATGATTTAATTTATTTATAAATTAATTTAATTATATTATAGTAAAAATTAATTTATTTTAATATTTATCAATTTAAAATTTTTAAAAAGCTTATCGCACATTAGCTATTTATTAACTATAAAAATTAAAAAATGATTCGTTTTCCATGCTTTCATTATATTCCATATTGGATATTAATAATAATTAAATGAAAATAATTAAATAAATATTATTAACTTATTATTGACAAATTTATAATTAATTTATAATTAATTTTAACTTTAAATTTATTTATTTTAAACTATTAATAATAAATTTATTGGCTTTTTAATCTGCAAAACGCGTTGTCAACACAAATCTTTATTTCTATACTGGCTAATTATCAAATTTATATTATTATATCTATAATATTCTTAAAAATTGATCTCTTGTATAGTTAATTTAAAAATATTTCTATTAATAATAACAAATGTAACATTATTTTAAATTTTATTCCATCGTATATTTATATGTATGACTTAGGCATGTGAAAGTGAGCTTATCAGTTCCTTCAATAAAAATATCATCAATCGGCGTTTTTAAATTATTTTAAATTTTAAAATATTTTCATAAAATTGTTTTTGTATATTATATAATTTTAAGATATTATTTGAAATGAATTGATTATTTAAATGAATAATGTGCAATGCACTTCCAAGCACAGATTTGATTAGCATTAAATCATCCTTTTCTATTTTTTAAAATTTTAAATTATAAATTTAGTAATCTTGTCATGGTGAAGTTATTTTTTTAATTTTATTTGAAAATAAAATATTTATTTTTAAACCGAAATTTAAATTATTTAGTTCAAAATTAATAACGATATTTTAATTTAATTATAAATTGTACATTTAAATTATTTATTTTTTTAATCATAAAATTGTCTATCTTCTGTCATGTCATCTGTCGTGATAATCCATACTTCCAGAAGACTTAATTCTAATTGTTTTATTAATAGATTTATGGATGAGTCTTATTATCCATTGCCAGTATCACAGTTACCACTATGCACTTATTTATGTCAAGAAGTAGCATTAAGTTGTCATTTAATTATTATATCATAATTTTTCAATATTTAATTTACTATCAATTATCATATAGATTTTATATATCATTATTAATATTTTTGTATTGCTGAGGATTTAGAATTGTCACGATATAAGTCCATTAAATTAATGATTTTTAGTTAAAATACCAGAAGTTACTTCGATTAAAAATTTAAACTTATCGTAGAATTTGTTTTTATTGGCGTAATTTTATTGTAATATTAATTTTATTTTTATAACATAACTTATCTACGATTTTTTTAAAATTATAATGTGATGGTTTATGAATTTAGTGGCTTATGTTGATGATTTTCTATTAAAGAACGATATATTATTAAAATAAAAGGTTTTTAAAATATTTTTAATTAATTTCCTATGCATTTCTCACATATATATTATGCTATGTAGAGTAAGGTTTGCACATTAAATTGTTTAAAATTGTCATGTTTAAAATTTTCCTGTAGTATTAAAATCATATTTAGCAGAGTTAATAATTATTAATTAGTATATTTTGAAAAGTAGATTCATTAATTTCACTTTAAAACGCAGTACAATTTTTATATAAAAAATAAAACATTATAAATTTTAATAAAATTTATAATATTTTTAAAGTTATTTGCAATAAAATTATGTAGACATTTAATTATTTATACATTAATTATATTTAAAGTTTATTGTTAAAATAAAGATCAATGATTCTTAATGAATGAAGAAAATACTGCGCCAAATGTATGATTGCATCATTTTTATACTCGATAGCAATATTAGCATCCCTTTGCAGTTTTGACCAATTTGATATTAAAATATATTTAAAAATTGATATAGAATTTATTAATATTAATTGATTAATTATCAATCATTTTTATAGGTTTTAAATTATATTTTACTTGAAATATTTATCTATGAATTTAATAAGAACAAATATATATGTAACAAATTTTTTAATTTTCTTTACTTTTGGTGATTACGAAAAATTTAAAAACAAATAAAAAAATTAAAATTATAAAAATTAAAAAATTTATTTATAAACTTAAGGTTTAATTTTAATATTAATTTTGGAATTTTATGTGGTCTATTATTTACCTAAATTAATCAATTACATTTATCTATCTAGCTTTTATCAAATTTTTATCATAAATTAATAATTATTAGTTTGCTTTAACTTTTGAATTGTCCGCACTTCAATATTTTCGTAATATTCTGCTGTATAATGCTAAATAATTGATATATGTACTTATATTATATCAGTATTTTTAAACGAATATTAATTAAATTTAAGCTATTTTTATGTTATCATTAAATTTAATAAAATAAATAGCTTATTTTAATTAAATTACTAATTTTAGATTTTTTAATATCTAATTAAATGATGAAGAATCATAGTTCTCTCATTCTTTGTTATTATTATAGCCTTCAGCAATGGGACAATTGCAGTATTTGATCACATCATTCAATTTTAATAAAATTATGTTGCATATATTTTGAAAGTTATTTAATTAATTTTTAATTAATTTAATTTTAAAAAATTTAATTAATTTTTGTTAATAATTTTTGTAATATTTTATAAAAATACATATATTTAATTAAAATATAATGCCAATTTAAAAAATAAAAAAAAATAATTTTAGTTAATTAAAAAACTATTTTAATTTTCATTGCTCCATAAATTAATGTGCTTAACCACGCCCATTCGTCCATCTAAAAATAATTTTTAGGTTAGATAAAATAATCAAAGTTCAATTTAAATAATAGAAATTGTTTTAATAATCACAAAAAATAAAAACTTAATCATTTCGTCAGCAATTTTATTCGACAAATTCAAAATTGAATTTGTTTGTTTATTATTCAAATCTTTATTATCCAAAACTTTGGAAACGTTAAATTCATATTCAGCAAAGTTAATATTTATTAATTGTTATTTTTACAAAGCGGATTCATTAATTCACATTCAAACGTAATAAAATTTTTATATTCTGACATTTTTAATAAAATATTGGACTTAATTTTTAATAAAATTTTTAATTTTATTGCGAAAAAATTATGTAGATATTTAATTATTTATTAATTATGCAATTATATTATCAATAATTTTAGCTCCTTAAAAATATAATTTTAATAACCAAATATTTTTATAACTAAACTAAATTGAGTTATACTATATCATATAATACTTAAAAAATTAAAATTTTAATTTTATATTATGACGATTTATTGTTTGCTTTAACATGTTGAATTGTCCACGAAGCAATACTTTCATACTATTTTGTTTGAATGATGCTGAATAATTAATTTAAGTAATTATAATTATATCAGTATTGTCAAATGAATAATAATTAATTTTGAACTATTTTTATGTTATTATTAAATTTATCAAAATAAATACTTAATTCTAATAAAATTATAAATTTTCTATTTAATAATTTTGTAATTATTAAATAAAGAATAATTTGAGTTCTATCATTCTTTGTTATTGTTATAGCTTTCAGCAATTGGACAATTGCGGTGTTTGAACAAATCCTTCAATTTTAATAAAATTATTGTTGACTTATATATTTTTAAATTTATTAATTTGATAAAATTATTAATTTTATATTTTTTAAATTTTATAACTATTAAATAATGAATAATTTGAGTTCTTTTATTCATGTTTTATAATTGTCATGTTGTGCAATCATAATATTTGAGCAATCATACCATCCTAATCTTTATGTTAATAAATTTATTTAAAATTAAAAAATGCTTCTAAGCATTATAATATGTATATGAATGAGTATTATTAATCGAATACTTTAATTTTATTTCAAATTTTGTTATATTGTGTAACATTATTTAACATATTAATATCATATCATTTTTAATACAATTCATTTTCATTTTTTAACAAGTCATTTTTATATCATTCTTATTAGAAGAATAAAATTATCATAAAATTAAAAATTATATTATAAAAAATTTATAAAAATATAATAAAAAATTTTTCTAAATATTAGAAAAATTAATAAATATTATATATTTTACAATTTTTATAAAATTTTATTTTATAAAAATTTAATTTTGTAGATATTAATTTATCAATTTATATATAAAAAAATTAATTTATACAATTTTATTCGACAAATTCAAGATTTAATTTGTTAGTTTATTTTTCAAATTTTGTTGTCTAATACTTTTGAGACGTTGTCGAGTAATTTTGATATATTTTGTTGGTTATTTAGAGTAACTTTCCTTTGAAAGTTTCGCTCCATATTCTATAAAAATATAATTATTTTTGATATTGTGCAGAATATATTATTTATATCAAAAAATATTATTTATTTTTATAAGTTTTATAATTTTACTAACGCATTTATTTTTATTGTTTTTTATTCATTGAAAGTATATATAAAATATTATTTATTTAATATATTGTGTCAGCTCGGCCGAAGGCCCGAGCTGACACCCATCTAAAAGGAGTCGCGAGGGCCGAAGGCCCGAGCTGAACACCCATCTAAAAGAGAGGGCGAGGGCCGAAGGCCCGAGCTGACACCCATCTAAAAGGAGTCGCGAGGGCAGAAGGCCCGAGCTGAACACCCATCTAAAAGGAACTGCGAGGGCCGAGGCCCGAGCTCAACACCCATCTAAAAGGGAGGGCGAGGGCCGAAAGCCCGAGCTGAACACCCATCTAAAAGGAACTGCGAGGGCCGAAGGCCCGAGCTGACACCCATCTAAAAGGAGTCGCGAGGGCCGAAGGCCCGAGCTGACACCCATCTAAAAGGAGTCGCGAGGGCAGAAGGCCCGAGCTGAACACCCATCTAAAAGGAAGTGCGAGGGCCGAAGGCCCGAGCTCAACACCCATCTAAAAGGGAGGGCGAGGGCCGAAAGCCCGAGCTGAACACCCATCTAAAAGGAACTGCGAGGGCCGAAGGCCCGAGCTGACACCCATCTAAAAGGAGTCGCGAGGGCCGAAGGCCCGAGCTGAACACCCATCTAAAAGGAACTGCGAGGGCCGAAGGCCCGAGCTGACACCCATCTAAAAGGAGTCGCGAGGGCCGAAGGCCCGAGCTGAACACCCATCTAAAAGGAAGTGCGAGGGCCGAAGGCTCAAAGTGAATCTTAGTGGAAGGAGTGAGGCGAGGGCCGAAGGCCCGAAGAAATGAAAAGGCAAGGCTAATCTTTCGTTCCAGGCATTAAAAATCGCTAGCGGCGCGCGAAGCGCGCCCCCAAAGCCGTTAGGCTTTCCAAAACCAAAAAATATGGTACCAAAGGCTCCCCCCAATGTATTTTACTGCCACAGTATCGTAATAGGCACCCCAGTGGTCAAACCCATCGCTAGTTGAAAAATATAATAAAAATTTATAAAAATATAATAAAAAATTTATAAAAATATAATAAAAATTTTTAAAAAATTTTTTTAAATTAATAAAAATTTATAAAAATATAATAAAAAAAATTTTTCTAAATATTAGAGTTAAAAAAACTCTAATCTTTTGTGTTCGTTATAAATAAATAAATAAAAATAGAAGGGTTTTTAGATGTTAAGAAAATAGAATTATTAAAAAATAGAGGCGTTTATTATTATTATTAATATAAAAATATTATTATAAAAAATATATTATGGAAACTTTAATATTAAAATATGGTGGTATTCATACTATGCACGATTTTTCCTGTCATCAATCTCTGCGTAATTCTATAAAAATTTTTTTCTTGAATAAATGATTATTTTTAGGTAATTATTAGGTAGGGCATAGATAACCGTGTTTCTCAATTTAACATTTAGAATTATAATTTGGAAATTTTCTTTATTTGTATTAACATAAAATTAATTAACTATTATGTATAAAATACTAATAATTTATGTATTTTTAATTTAGCATACTAGGATGTCATTTTATGAGCGGAAAATAATATTAAACATACATATTGATACCTGGCTTGTTTTTTGTAAATGTTATACAAATTGTAAATATATGTAATTTGTAAATATATGGCTTATTTTGTAAATGAATAGATATAAATTTTTAAATGAATTTATTATATAAAAATTTAGTTATTTTGATTTTTCTTTTTTATCTAAAAATTTAAATTACAACAAAAAGATATTTTGAAAGAAACTGTGCTTTATAGTTGCAATTACATTGCAATTAGATTGAATTCTGATTGATTATAGTTCAAAATCTAAATGGAAATTTATTTAGTTTATTTAGTCTTACATTGCAATTAGATTGAATTCTGATTGATTATAGTTCAAAATCTAAATGGAAATTTATTTAGTTTATTAGAAATTTATTTAGAAATTTATTTTATTTATTTTTTTTTATTAATTTATTTAGTTTATTACATTGCAATTAGATTGAATTCTGATTGATTATAGTTCAAAATCTAAAT
This sequence comes from Meloidogyne arenaria, assembly GCA_036172955.1. Lineage (NCBI taxonomy): Eukaryota > Metazoa > Nematoda > Chromadorea > Rhabditida > Meloidogynidae > Meloidogyne > Meloidogyne arenaria. The sequence goes on from JARQAB010000025.1 coordinate 4,304,781, forward strand.
GGAAATTTATTTAGTTTATTTAGTCTTACATTGCAATTAGATTGAATTCTGATTGATTATAGCTCAAAATCTAAATGGAAATTTATTTAGTTTATTTAGTCTTACATTGCAATTAGATTGAATTCTGATTGATTATAGTTCAAAATCTAAATGGAAATTTATTTAGTTTATTTAGTCTTACATTGCAATTAGATTGAATTCTGATTGATTATAGCTCAAAATCTAAATGGAAATTTATTTAGTTTATTTAGTCTTACATTGCAATTAGATTGAATTCTGATTGATTATAGTTCAAAATCTAAATGGAAATTTATTTAGTTTATTTAGTCTTACATTGCAATTAGATTGAATTCTGATTGATTATAGTTCAAAATCTAAATGGAAATTTATTTAGTTTATTTAGTCTTACATTGCAATTAGATTGAATTCTGATTGATTATAGTTCAAAATCTAAATGGAAATTTATTTAGTTTATTTAGTCTTACATTGCAATTAGATTGAATTCTGATTGATTATAGCTCAAAATCTAAATGGAAATTTATTTAGTTTATTTAGTCTTACATTGCAATTAGATTGAATTCTGATTGATTATAGTTCAAAATCTAAATGGAAATTTATTTAGTTTATTTAGTCTTACATTGCAATTAGATTGAATTCTGATTGATTATAGCTCAAAATCTAAATGGAAATTTATTTAGTTTATTTAGTCTTACATTGCAATTAGATTGAATTCTGATTGATTATAGTTCAAAATCTAAATGGAAATTTATTTAGTTTATTTAGTCTTACATTGCAATTAGATTGAATTCTGATTGATTATAGCTCAAAATCTAAATGGAAATTTATTTAGTTTATTTAGTCTTACATTGCAATTAGATTGAATTCTGATTGATTATAGTTCAAAATCTAAATGGAAATTTATTTAGTTTATTTAGTCTTACATTGCAATTAGATTGAATTCTGATTGATTATAGTTCAAAATCTAAATGGAAATTTATTTAGTTTATTTAGTCTTACATTGCAATTAGATTGAATTCTGATTGATTATAGTTCAAAATCTAAATGGAAATTTATTTAGTTTATTTAGTCTTACATTGCAATTAGATTGAATTCTGATTGATTATAGCTCAAAATCTAAATGGAAATTTATTTAGTTTATTTAGTCTTACATTGCAATTAGATTGAATTCTGATTGATTATAGTTCAAAATCTAAATGGAAATTTATTTAGTTTATTTAGTCTTACATTGCAATTAGATTGAATTCTGATTGATTATAGCTCAAAATCTAAATGGAAATTTATTTAGTTTATTTAGTCTTACATTGCAATTAGATTGAATTCTGATTGATTATAGTTCAAAATCTAAATGGAAATTTATTTAGTTTATTTAGTCTTACATTGCAATTAGATTGAATTCTGATTGATTATAGCTCAAAATCTAAATGGAAATTTATTTAGTTTATTTAGTCTTACATTGCAATTAGATTGAATTCTGATTGATTATAGTTCAAAATCTAAATGGAAATTTATTTAGTTTATTTAGTCTTACATTGCAATTAGATTGAATTCTGATTGATTATAGTTCAAAATCTAAATGGAAATTTATTTAGTTTATTTAGTCTTACATTGCAATTAGATTGAATTCTGATTGATTATAGTTCAAAATCTAAATGGAAATTTATTTAGTTTATTTAGTCTTACATTGCAATTAGATTGAATTCTGATTGATTATAGCTCAAAATCTAAATGGAAATTTATTTAGTTTATTTAGTCTTACATTGCAATTAGATTGAATTCTGATTGATTATAGTTCAAAATCTAAATGGAAATTTATTTAGTTTATTTAGTCTTACATTGCAATTAGATTGAATTCTGATTGATTATAGCTCAAAATCTAAATGGAAATTTATTTAGTTTATTTAGTCTTACATTGCAATTAGATTGAATTCTGATTGATTATAGTTCAAAATCTAAATGGAAATTTATTTAGTTTATTTAGTCTTACATTGCAATTAGATTGAATTCTGATTGATTATAGCTCAAAATCTAAATGGAAATTTATTTAGTTTATTTAGTCTTACATTGCAATTAGATTGAATTCTGATTGATTATAGTTCAAAATCTAAATGGAAATTTATTTAGTTTATTTAGTCTTACATTGCAATTAGATTGAATTCTGATTGATTATAGTTCAAAATCTAAATGGAAATTTATTTAGTTTATTTAGTCTTACATTGCAATTAGATTGAATTCTGATTGATTATAGTTCAAAATCTAAATGGAAATTTATTTAGTTTATTTAGTCTTACATTGCAATTAGATTGAATTCTGATTGATTATAGCTCAAAATCTAAATGGAAATTTATTTAGTTTATTTAGTCTTACATTGCAATTAGATTGAATTCTGATTGATTATAGTTCAAAATCTAAATGGAAATTTATTTAGTTTATTTAGTCTTACATTGCAATTAGATTGAATTCTGATTGATTATAGCTCAAAATCTAAATGGAAATTTATTTAGTTTATTTAGTCTTACATTGCAATTAGATTGAATTCTGATTGATTATAGTTCAAAATCTAAATGGAAATTTATTTAGTTTATTTAGTCTTACATTGCAATTAGATTGAATTCTGATTGATTATAGTTCAAAATCTAAATGGAAATTTATTTAGTTTATTTAGTCTTACATTGCAATTAGATTGAATTCTGATTGATTATAGTTCAAAATCTAAATGGAAATTTATTTAGTTTATTTAGTCTTACATTGCAATTAGATTGAATTCTGATTGATTATAGTTCAAAATCTAAATGGAAATTTATTTAGTTTATTTAGTCTTACATTGCAATTAGATTGAATTCTGATTGATTATAGTTCAAAATCTAAATGGAAATTTATTTAGTTTATTTAGTCTTACATTGCAATTAGATTGAATTCTGATTGATTATAGCTCAAAATCTAAATGGAAATTTATTTAGTTTATTTAGTCTTACATTGCAATTAGATTGAATTCTGATTGATTATAGTTCAAAATCTAAATGGAAATTTATTTAGTTTATTTAGTCTTACATTGCAATTAGATTGAATTCTGATTGATTATAGCTCAAAATCTAAATGGAAATTTATTTAGTTTATTTAGTCTTACATTGCAATTAGATTGAATTCTGATTGATTATAGTTCAAAATCTAAATGGAAATTTATTTAGTTTATTTAGTCTTACATTGCAATTAGATTGAATTCTGATTGATTATAGTTCAAAATCTAAATGGAAATTTATTTAGTTTATTAGAAATTTATTTAGAAATTTATTTTATTTATTTTTTTTTATTAATTTATTTAGTTTATTACATTGCAATTAGATTGAATTCTGATTGATTATAGTTCAAAATCTAAATGGAAATTTATTTAGTTTATTTAGTCTTACATTGCAATTAGATTGAATTCTGATTGATTATAGCTCAAAATCTAAATGGAAATTTATTTAGTTTATTTAGTCTTACATTGCAATTAGATTGAATTCTGATTGATTATAGTTCAAAATCTAAATGGAAATTTATTTAGTTTATTTAGTCTTACATTGCAATTAGATTGAATTCTGATTGATTATAGCTCAAAATCTAAATGGAAATTTATTTAGTTTATTTAGTCTTACATTGCAATTAGATTGAATTCTGATTGATTATAGTTCAAAATCTAAATGGAAATTTATTTAGTTTATTTAGTCTTGTATTGCAATTAGATTGAATTCTGATTGATTATAGTTCAAAATCTAAATGGAAATTTATTTTTTCTGTCTGTATCTTCTCTTTTATGTTTCTTATATTTTATCTTTTAGCTCAATACAAATTTTTGTCTTTGACATTCATGTCGTTCAAAAATTTTACAAATATTTATTTTCCTACATTTTTTACATATTCCATTAGGCAATTATATTTTTATAATTTTTAATTCGATTTCTAAGTCAAAGATTATTTTAATATTACCTTACAAAGAATAGGCTTTGGAGTGTCCATGGGACATCGGGATTAAATTTAGTAGACAGGTAGATCATACCCTACTTTAGTTGTGAAATTTTCACCATTTTCGCTACGGCGTACCATGGACCGAGTCTATTCAAATAATGTTTATAATAAAAATTAAATGAGCAATATAACATAGATCACTAAAAATTATTAGATCAGATTTTAGCTTTAAGGATTATTCTTTCAGATTATTTTTCTAAAAAGTTGATCATTCGAATGCATAGAATTATTCTACAGAATATTCATCTATTCAAATAATGTTTAATAATAAAAATTAAATGAGCAATATAACATAGATCACTAAAAATTATTAGATCTCATAAACTTTAACTCATAAATTTTAATGGGACTCATAAACTTTCATTGGACTAATAAAGTTGGCCAGAGCCGTACTTTGTCTAGTATAAGATAAATAGAAATCATTTTGTAAAATTATTATTCTCTTTTCGCTGTAAAGTTTTATTAGATATCGTTATACTTTTATTCTTTTTTATGAAATAATGTGGATTTTCGATCCACATTAAATGTCTTTTCGCATTAAAAAGTGAAAACCAACATATTTTTGTATAGTTAGATTTTATTTTTAAATAAATTTTTTTATAAAATTCTATTTTTTGATTTTAAATTTTAAGCCCATTAAGAATTAAATTTATATTAATTCCATTTCATTAATATTCAGACATCTTGAGCAGCACAATATGAACTGCATTTGCGTTTGCAAATAAGTCCCCCGAGCCGGTAGGTGCAAGAAATGTCGTTCCATCCACCATGCCGTCCTTCAACCATTTGAACACAAGCTTGGACTATAAGAGGGTCTCCTCCTGTATAATTATAAGAATTTTAATTTATATATACTCACGATTCAAGAAGCATTCTCCTGTTTAGGTTCCCGTTATCGTGATTCCTAACATTCCTTTTTCAGAAAAATTTTAATATTTATACAAATTTTCTTAAAGTTGAAATTTCGTTATGTAATGATGTTTTTAAAGCTAAAAAGAGTTTTTGAAAGAATTCCAATATAATCAAACCTCAATAAAATAAATATAATCAAACTCTTGTGATTCTATAATTATGAAGCTGAGCTGATTTTCCACAAATGGAAAAAGTTATGGAACATCGAAACTGTTAAAATCTTGGTCGGACCAGGGTCTTGAACCAAGAAATCTTTAATGTAAGGACAATGATCAAGTTCCAAGAGCTCTTAATTAAAAATACCTGGATTAGCTCCATTAGGATTTCCTCTTGCCCATGGCGGAATCACTGTATCCGGGGTCACCGAACCATCTTGAACGGATCCATAGTCGCATTTTGAACGATCAGACCAAATACAAGTTACATTTGTGTCTATTGTATTATGATTGAGTAGGGTGCCATAAACACGGTTCATTCCAATCCAAAATCCTCGGAGCATTCTGTCAAAGTTAGCTGCGCTTTTGTTGGTGTGTTCCATACGTTCTGAACAGGCATCAGTAAATTGGCATTTGGTCAACAATGGGCCGGCAATTTTTGTCACAAAATCTTGTTCCTGTTGGCTGTGGATGCTCACTACTTCTGCGCATCTAGCTCGACAGAATATGTCGGCCTATATTTTTAGTATTAGATTAAAGTTTGGTCTCCCTATTGGATACCTTTCTAAGACTGAAAAATCTTATCTTATAGTGAGATGACTTTTATTAGGCTTAATCTGAATCTACTGTCTAGACTAATATATTGAGGTGTAGTTCATTTTCAAACTAGTATTTTACTGAAGCGCATAGTCTCTCGCTTATTATATCTTATTATTGCCTTCTTGATAACGCCTGTTTATTAGCAGCCGAAAGTCAATTAGAAATAGCTATTTTATAGATATACATATATATTATTTTGGATCTAAAGCTTAGGCAGCTAGCTACTTCCTAAAACGTTCTATTATCCAAGCGTATCTTGTATTGGGTGTATCTTATATTAAGGTATATAGAAGGTAAAAGATTTAAATTGTCACCTCATAAAAATTAATTGAATCCTGAATAAAAGCTTTGTACCCATACTCAACACCGCTGTTTGGGTCTGTGAAAAGTTGCCAGTCAGTATCACAGTTGTAATTCCTCGCAGGGCAATTTGGAATTTTTTGGGCAATTAAGGAGTTAAAAAATAATATTATTGAAAGACAGACGACAAAATAAAGAATTTTCATTTTAATTTCCATTTTCTTGGATTAATTTAATAATTATTTATTAAAATAATTTATTAAAATTTAAAGTCATAAGACTCTCTTTATTTAATTTTTGGCCTTCCCAAAAGCTTCGCAGGATTTCTATTTTGTGTTTGCTCATATTTTAAATCTCTTTCAATTTTAAATTTATTAAAATATTTTCTGGCAAACTTTGGGAATTTTTAAAAGAAATTTTTACTTGACGCGTGAATTTCAGCATTGAATAGATACGTGGATTAAATTAAATAATTATTTGGCTGTTTTAAATAATTTTTTATGGAAATTGGAGAGACTTAAAAAATTGGGAGACTTAAAATTTAAAATTGAGTAACTGTGGAGGGAGAGAAAAAGAGAGATGATGGAGGGGGTGATAAAAAATCAAACATCAAGAAAGGGTTGCACATCAGAAAAAAGTTGTCGGTTTCGAGTGTTTTCTATCGAGTTCTATCGAGCCAGAGCTGTACGAGTCACTTTCGTGCTGACTTTATCGAGTCGGGCCATACAAGTTTTTTTCGGGCCATATATGCCAGGCCCGTCTTGGTCTTCTGGTCCATTTTGGTAATCCTAGTCAGGAATATTAAATAAGAGTAAAGTCCTTGTATAATGAAAGTAAAAAACGTAAAACTGACAGATATGGCAATGGAGGATCAATTTTGACTGGCATAATGAGGAAGGTAACGTCTCTGTCCTTCTGAAAATCCGTGCCAAGGGTTATAGAATGTCCTATCTTAATCGCCCTCATTTACAGCGGAGCTACATGAGTGATTAACTTGTAGTTCGAAGCCTTATTTCAAAAAATCACTGCTGTTATCACAGAAGATAATCACAAAACCAGGTGATTAGCATAAATTCAATTGAGGACATCTAGTGATAATTCACTTTGTACTACGCGTTCTAGGCATAAATTGTATTTCACTATAAGGGAAACCTATAAATAATGACTAGGGATGGTTAGTGATAATGACTATGGACTATCAATCGAAAGATATGGACATATAATTTGGACTAAAAATTTCAAAATATGGACTGAAATATGGACTAAAATCCAAAATATGGATTAATATGATCAACATATGCTAAAACAGCGTTTTTCGTGCGTTTCACGACCCAACTAGGCCAGGAAAATATATGGAAATCCTTATAAATCTCATCCCTAATAATGAGTAGTTTAAATTTCACAACTAGAAACTGAATTTGGCAGGTATATCAAGGAAGATAGGTGATAGAATAAAAAAAGACTAGGGAAATGGACCAGTCCGAATTATCTGACTGCTGAGAAAAGGAAATACATATATTAGAGTATCCCTTGTTAGAGAGAGATTAGATCGTAGCTGATTATTCTTCAATTAAATTGATAAAGAAATGTGAAAATATTTATTTTAGTTAAATGCCATAAAGAATATTTTTGATTTTTTTAAATTTCCGAAAAAGAAATTACATTATAAAGTCTTTCAAATCATTTTATCAACCATTCTTTTATCACATCATTTTTATTCAAACGTCTTGAGCAGCACAGTAGGAAGTGCATTTACGTTTGCAAATAACTCCACTGATGCGCCAATTGCATGGAAAGTCGTTCCATCCACCTTGTCGGCTTTCAACCATCTGAGTACAATCCTCAATGATTTGTGGGTCGGCTATAATTTATTAAGATCTTATTATGATCTTTTCGAATGTTGGAGTAAGCTTTAATGTTAGGTTTGGGTTCTGCCAAAAGTGATTAAACTTAGGAGAGAATATCTCGTTCGAACGGTTGGAGGGATAGCATGTGCACCTTTCGAGATAAGAAGTAAGCTGAAGGGAACAAGGCCCGTTTTGACAAGGAAATAGGCTTGACAGACATGAACCGTTCGGACTATAAGGTAAGCTGAAGTGTCTCATTCGAACTAGGCTAAGCTAAGCTGTGTTAAATTACCCTTTCAGTAATGTGTCATTAAGGGGTATCTGCAACTAACACTATTCATTTTGTAGTAAAGATAAATAACCTGAATTCACTCCATTTGGATTTCCACGAGTCCAAGGAGGACTGTTGGTTCCTGTATTCACCGAATTATTAGGGAAAGACCCAAAGTCAACTTCGGTACGGTCGGACCACAATTGATAGACACTGCTATCAACTGAGTGGGCATCTTTAAGAGTCCCCGTGACACGATTCAATCCAATCCAAAATGAACGAAGCTGACGATCGAACGTTGCGTTAGTAGATTGTACAACAGGTGTGCAAGCCGAAGTGAATTGACAACGGTTAAGCACTGGAGCGGCAATACGTCTAACGAAATTTTGTTCCTCTTGGCTGTGGATGCTGACTACCTCTGCGCATCGAGCTCTACAGAATACGTCGGCCTAAATTGTAGGGTTAATATTAATTTGGGGAATTTTTGTGGTTATGAATGACCTCATAAAAATTCATTTTATTCTGAATAAAAGCCTTGTAGCCATAAACGTCTCCTGTATTTGGATCGGTACGGGTATCCCAGTCAGCATCGCATTGGAATATTCTTGTTTGGCAATTCGGTATTTGTTGGGTCTGGATGGAAGAAAATAGTATTGGAAGGATGATAAGAATAGAAGAAAGATGCATCCTTTTAAAATTTATTCCCTGCAATTTAAGTTTTATTATGTCGTTCATACAATGTGGGCTGAAGAGAACATACGTCCCTATCGAACTGGCTGGAAGGTATGTACGCCCAGGAGAGTATAAGCCCGAGTCGACTAGGAACATGAGCCCTTAGGATTAATCCTAATCCCTTTCGGACACAAGTAGGCTGAAAAGAACATGTTCCATTCGGACTAAGAAGTACCTAGGATGGATAGAAACAACCCTACTGATTGGAATAAGCTTGAAAGATAGCATGTCCCGTCGGACCATGATTTAGGCTGGAGGAACACGGAGGAATATCCATTCGATCTAGGACTATTTCTGGAGATGACAGGTCTTCCTCGGACTAGGAATCCGATTCTGGGGATGACAGGCTTCCTCGGACTAAAATCCTCGGACTAAGAAACCGAGATCCCTTTCGGAATAAAATTAAGCATCGACAGGTAGCATGATAAATTTTTTTTCTAAATTTACTGCTTTAACTTTAGAATAGAAAATTATTTAAAATAAAACTTGGATGTGATACTCATCCCTTAACTGCAATGGATTATATATGAAGGATGATTTTAAGCCTTCCTAGCGTGTATGCTCAAACGTGGATTAAACCCGTCTACTCCTCCATCAGTAATCCACGTGACTGAGAAGTGAGAGAAATTAAAATTAAATTTTTTTTCACGCTAGCGAGAGAATTTTTTAAAATTTTCTTCCTTGAAATACCCGCTAACCAAACTTTTTTAAAATAAATTTTGGCAAATTTTAAAGATAAAAATTTATTTTATAATTTAAAATGTCCAAAAAAGGAGATATAGTACTCGAATGGATATAGACAACTTTCTTTATAAATTTTTTTAAATTAATTTTTAGTTCCTTGATGGTCCCAGAGAATTTAATTTTAATGCTGAATAAACTAAATTTTATAAAAAATTTTTTTGCCAATTTTAAAATTGAAAGTGGCGGGCGGCGAGGGTAAAAATTAAAATTAATTGATCAATACTAAATTTTGAAGCATTGACAATTTATTTAATTAAAATTTAAAAGACATTTATTAAATTAAGTGAGGGGAAGTATGCTTGGACCATTTTATCAAAAATCTAGACAGATATTACTATAGATAGGGATTATGTATCATTCCTTCTTCCTTACTGTAATACTTACGCGGCAAATACCGATAAACTTAAAATCTTCACTGGTATCGTATTATAGGTATTTTAGTTTATTCATGTAGTCCCAATACTGAATAACTAACTAAAACTATCAACTCATAATGAACTATCAACCTAATTAAAAAATTGACTGATTTTAAAATTTAGGTTAATACTTAAGTAAAAACTTTATGTAAGTGGTTGAGTTAACATTTATTAACAATCTTTATCAACATTATCTCATTATATTTACATATCACTTCATTTAATCTTCAAGTTATCCATGAACTTTTGTTTAATATCATTTGAACTTTCACAACGTGAAAGAGAGCCATACTGGCACTCAGGGTACTTAAAGTCACAGACAATATTTTTTAATAAAATATTTATTCGTTTATTTAAACATTTTATCCGATATTATAATTATGCTTTTTTACGAATTTTTAAATTTTTTATCTCAATATATGTATAATTCACATATCATTTCACTTAATAATTTTCTAATACTCTTTGACACAAACATAGTTCTCGCATTTAAATCCTTCAGGACATTTTCCATGATGACAGGGTGGGGGTTTGTATGGCGGTGTTGTGGTCGTTGGTGATGGGGTTGTGGTTGGTGATGGGGTTGTGGTCGTTGGAGGTGTTGTTGCTGGTGGAAATGCATTTGGTGGCGGTGTATAATCACAACGTTGACCTCGAAAGCAATGTAATGGTAAGTCACAGTAGTAACAATTTGAAAAGCTATTTCCTCTCCAACAACATTGTGCTGAAAAAAGAAAATTAATTTACATTTATAAATGCTTGTTTGCGTGTTTCTGATGTAGTTGGCGTTATTGTTGTAGTTGTAGGAACAGGAACACAAACATTATACTCGCATTTATATCCGGGTGGACATTTGCTATACTTATCACAAGCTGATGAAAATGTTGTTGCGGGAGGTTGGGTTGTAGTAGTTGTAGATTGTGTTATAATTGGAGGTAGTGCTGGTGGAAGTTCTGAACGAGGCACATAATGACAAGATTTGCCTCCAGCACATCTGTATGGCCCAAGACACCAGTAACAATTTTTAAAGGCATTTCCAATGTAGCAACACTCGTCTGAACTTAAAATTTATTAAAATTTTTAGACAATTCCTTGCAGATTTTGCTTGTCGTAGATTCCTCTGATGTAGTTATAGTGTTATCAGGGACGCAAACATTATCCACGCATTTATATCCAGGTTGACATTTGCCATTCTCATTACATGGTGCTCGTTTCGGTGTTGTAGATGGTGTTTCAGGTATAGTGGGTGGGGCCACACATATGTCCCCGTAGCATCTGAATGGTGGCCGACACCATACTTGACAAGGAATTGGTGTGGGCGATGGTGGAGGAGTTGTGGGAATTGTTGGGGTTGTCGGTGGATTTGTAGGTGGAGGCATATATTTACAGTATTTACCCTGGATACATGAAGTTGGGGCTATACAATAGTAAGTGCAAGTAAAGAGATTCCCTGGGTAACAACATCGTCCTGAAAAATAAAATTAGTTCAAATTTAAAGATATTGGTTTGCTTGGATTTGGAATGCAGACATTATTTTTGCAAGTAAATCCAGGTGGACAGGGGTGGCAATAATCACACTGTGGGCGCTTTGAGGCTATAATTTTTAAATTTTTGGAAATTTGTTTAAATTGGACTAGGTATACGTATTTTGCCGTCGGATAAGACCAACGTTATTAAGCACATTTGAATAAAAACCAACAGTATCAACTTAAATTTGTTTAAAATTTAAAGGAAGGCATAGTGTATTTACCTTCATTTTGGAATAATTAATATTAAACAATTTATTTTAAAAGCTCTAAAATTTGATAGAATCAGTTGGGTTTTATAGATACACGTATTAGCTTATATTATTTCCCTAATTTCTTGTCAATACGTGGCATTGATCTAAAATTCCACTCATTTTCAAAAAATATTTTAAATATTGTTTTCATTTACGTGTTAAAATTACTATAATAAACACGAATAGTTAGAATGAAAGATACGTGTCACACGTTTGAAAATGTTTCATTTTCAAAGCTAATTTTTCAACCAACCCTTCTTCAAAATTAAAGAGGAACTCTATTTTTAACATTATTTACATGTTTGCTTTATGACAAATTATATTCACCAACATTTTATTACTTTGTTTGTTAGTATTGTTTAAATATAAAAACTGTAAACTTTGACGTTTGAGGTTGTGTTTGTATGTAATCCGGTTGGTTTTTAAAGGTGATAGTGTTTGTTTTAAATTTTTAACATGGGAGGTCTCGCGGACCCGGTTACACATCCACCTCATTTATCAGTAGGCTTTAAATGGCAAAGTAACACTAATGAAGTCGGGCGAGGCGCTTATGCAAGAGAAAACGGTTTTTTGATATCTTTCTAATTTCCAAATCAAATAAATATAGCATCGAAGCATTGGAATTTGCTCATATTGTGCTAATTCGGTCTAAATATGTTTTTAATCTAGTTAGGCTTTTAACCTTTAATTCCCTAATAAACTTTTGTTTAATATCATCTGAACTTTCACACCGTGGAAGATAGCCATGCTTGCACACGACAATGTTCCAAATATCTAAAAGTATAAATGCCAAAGCAGACGAGCTAACGCGCAAAAACTTTATCACACAACGGACGCAATAGAAGCTGACTAAAGTCACAGACATCATAATCTCATTTTTATATAAATAAAATATTTATTCGTTTGTTTAAACATTTTATCCGATATTATAATTATGACTTTTATCGAATTTTCAATTTTATTATCTCAATATACATACATATTTACATATCATTTCATTTAATAATTTCTAATAATCTGGAACACAGACATCATTCTCGCATTTATACCCAGGTAGACATGGGTTATACTCATCACCTAATCAGCCCATTTATCTAGTTGTTTAGGAGTTGTTGTTGTTGGTTTAATTGGAGGAGGCACATATCTACAGTATTTGCCCTGGATACATGTGAATGGTGAGAAACAGGGTAAACAAATCTGCCAGCGATTTCCTGGATAACAACATCGGGCTGAAAATGAAAATTAGTTTAAATCTAAAGATATTAATTTGCTAGGTTTACGTGTTCTTGGGACGCAGACATTAATTCTACAAGTATATCCAGGTGGACAGCGGTGGTAATAACCACAGGTTTGTCGCACTATGGCTATAATTAATAAATTCTCGGAAATCTAATATTTATTATACGTATTTTTCCGTCGGATAAGACAATTGCGATTAAGCACATTTGAATAAAAACCAACAGTATCAACTAAAATTTGTCAAAAATCATTGTCAAAGGAGAAGTTATTTACTAGGGTTGTTCACGACAGGTTTTAAAACCGGAATTTTTTCAATTTTTATTAAATTTTATATACCGAAAACTTCTGAAAATGGGTGATTTTTTAAAAAATTCCCCCAAAATAAAGCCAGTATTTAACTAAAACTCAAAACCTTTAACCGGGGTACCGGTTAAGCGAATTGTAGCGATCAACCCTATTATTTACCTTCATTTTAGGGGTATTACCAATGAATTAATTATTTTTAAAGACTGATTTATTTAGATAAAATTCATTGGCTTTATATGTATATACACGTATTAGCATCTTTAAATGCCTATCAATAATATTGACATACGTGGCACTTTAATAATTCATCATTTTAAATAAATTTTTTAAATATTATTTTCAATCAGGTGATAAAATTTTCAAAACAACCTCGTTTAGTTAAAGATAAAAAACAAATTTTCCTAAACATTAAACCGGAACTCTTTTTTTAACATACTTAAAATGTTTGTCTTATGCTGTGGTTACATAAAAGTCGCTTTGCGATTTTCGACAGAAAATAGCATGCAAAATGATGAGAGACAAAATCGCGCGCGATTTTCTCTCCTCTTTTTCCATTATCTTTTCTGTCGAAAATCGCGCGCGATTTTTATGTAACCGTAGCATTATGACAAATTATATTCATCAACATTTTATTATCTTATTTGTTAGTAATGTTTAAGCATAAAAACTGTAAACTTTGACGTTTGAGGTTGTGAAGAGATATTGGGCCGGTTTTTTGAAGATCAAAAAAATCAAATAAAATTTGATCAAATATTTGATTTTCCGACGTCTTCTATTCGTTTGGTTCTACATATTTCTACAAAGTCGAGTCAGATTAACTCTAAAATTTTAATTTTTACATTTTAACTCGAATAGGCCTTTGACGGATTCGGGTCCGGGATTCGAAATATTTTAAATCTGAATTCAGATTCGGATTCAGCACACTCGATTACCTACTGGAAAGCCTCAAAAATATCAAAAGAGCACTTTTTGATCATTTTTTTAATGAACGAGCTCTACAGACTTATCACGGTTCCTTTCCTTTTATTAATTACAACCCATCTAGTATTTGTTTAAATAAGATCCCCCTATAATATAACTTCAACAAAAATGTGCGCACCTGTGCGAATCAACTGGCCGCCGTTTCCTGCTCTAGGAGGGGGAAGACGCCGTAGAACAATTTTGTGATACTGGCTGCAACCCCTGGCATAATCGTCTCTCTACGATGCATCTCTTGGAGGTGTATGGAATTCGAGCTTAGCTCGTCTGCCAGGCGAGCAGAAGAGGTTGGGTCAACTTTAATTAAGACACCAACCTATGTCCTCCCTGGCAGTTGTATTCGGATGGAGGGCTCAGTTTTCTCGATTACGAGGATTCGCCTAACTTTTTTTGAAGTTTTTTTTTTAAATTTTCGAACCAATTTTGCGATACTGGCAAACCAGATCATTTAAGATTTATTTTATCGTAGACATTTATTTAAATAAATTTATGGGATAAATAACGTGCACCTCATTTACTACAAATTAGAATTTACCCTTTTGTAATGGTGTCGCTTAGCGCCCACCTTTTCCCTCCACATGTTCTCTCCTTTATATGTACAGAAAGGTCATGCTTTCTCCTTCCCAATTTCAATCTCTCCCTGGGGAATATTCAATGAGAGCTGTTTGTCTATGCAGTGAGTCAAGCTTGAGCAATTGGAACAAATGCCATAGTTTGTGGGCTGTAACATACTTCTATTTGTAGTAGGATAACTTAGGAGAACAAAATGGGGCAGTAGGAAAATCCCCAGTGCCTTGGTGTATTGAGGATGCTATAAGCAGAGTCTGGCATGCTGCAGCATAAATGCCAAATATCACACAGAGGGGGAATATAGGCATTATCGCTCTTCACACTTTAACAATCAGTTTAATAATCTCAATTTAATAATCAGTATATTTTATACAACCATTTATTTAAACAATTATTTAATAAAGTATTTAATTATAAATATTAACGTTTTTTGGTTATCTCAATATAATTACATATCACTTTCAATTAATAATTTATTTTAATATTCTTTCGGAATACAGTAATTATACTCGCACTTAAATCCATCAGAACACTCTCCTTTCTCACCACAGGGTTTGTATGTTGTCGGTGGTGGCGTTGTTGTTGTAGTTGGAGGCGTAGTTGGTGGACGCACATATTTACAGTATAGACCCTGGTAGCATAAGAATTGTGGGAAACACCTGTAACAGTTTATAAAGCGATTTCCCCACCAACAACATTGTGCTGAAAAAGGGAATATTATTTTAGATATAAAAATATTGGCTTGCGTGGTTTCGGTGTTGGTCGAGGGATATAGCAATATTGGCCCTGGTAGCATGTGAATGGAAAGGTACACCTGTAACAGTTTCTAAAGCGATTTCCACTCCAACAACATTGTGCTGAAGAAATGAAAATTATTTTAGATTTAAAGGTATTGACTTGCGTGGTTTCGGTGGGGTTGGAGGGATATGGCAATATTGACCCTGGTAGCATGTGAATGGAAAGGAACACCAGAAGCAGTTTCTATAGCGATTTCCACTCCAGCAACATTGTTCTGGAAAAAAGAATTTATTTTCGATTTAAAAATATTGGCTTGCGTGGTTTGGGCGGGGTTGGCTTCTTTGTAGTAGTCGTAGTAGGTGGTACGACCTTGACACACTCATTATCCTCGCATTTATATCCAGGTGGACAGGGCTTGTCGTAATCACACGGTGGCCCTCCGGCTTTAAATAATAAATTTGGGAGTTATTAAATTAATATTATACGGTGGGCATCAGATAATACCAACCACAATTGAATAAAAACCAACAGTATCAACTTAAATTTATGAAAAATTAAAATCTAGAGCACCACGTATTTACCTTCATTTTTGGAGTAGTTATTATTAATGAATTATTTTTCAAGACTGATTGTCTTCAACAGAATCCTTATGCGTTTTATATTCACTGATTATTGTTTATACTAACGTTATTCATTTAAATTGCTAATCAGGCGACTAATAAAAGCGTGGCATTAGACGAAAATTTCCTCAATTTAAAAAATAATTTGAATGCTATCTACGCGATTTATCAAAATAAACCACGTCTGTAACTATTGCTAAATCACGCTAAAAACAAATTTCAATAAATTTGTTGAGGGGAAATTTATTTTTGTTTGTTTGTTTAATTACAAATACTCCCATCACTTTATCATTCAATTTGTTAGCAACTTGAAAAATAATAAAATTCAATGAAATTGTTTCCTCCTTTGTTATTTTCTCGTATTTTTATGCTTATAATTTGTTTTAAAATTTATATAGAGATTTAACGTGGCGTAATGTGACTGACAAAATTACAAAATAAAAATTCTTTTAATATTTATATCAAACGATGACCCGGGAATTTTTTAAAAGGAAAAGTCGAAAGAGGAGACTGGCACAACAACGCATTCTCTGGTTTATATAAAGGGTGTCTCAAAAGTAAAAGTAGATGGTGTGAGATTCATGTTAGTCTACTATAGAGTTGTTAGTGTAAAAAATTTAGATAATAATAAAATATACGTTATATTGGCATAATGATCATTTATGTTGAATTATTTTCAATTAAGTTTCCTCGATTTAAATTGCGTCTACTGAAACATGATTTTATAAAAGCATTAATATTGTTAAGGGATAATTAAAGTTTTTCTCATGCTCGATTTAAATGTTGATATGACAAATTAAATAGAGCTGCTAGTTGGTCCCAGTGCTCGTTGTGATTATGTTTTGTGCAGATCAGGAATGAACACCGCATAGTGTAGAAATATATAAAGTACACGCTAAAAGAATAAAGAACCTCCTTGGCCTAACTTCCCAACTGCTTCCCATGAGAGCAATATCGGGCTTAGATAATAAACAAGTTAAAAATCTTTCGGAATGAGCTTATAATTAATGTCAATCAAAAAATTTTCGAAAAAATCAGAATTTAATAATCAGTATAATTTATCCACATTTATTAAAACATTTATTTTATAAAGTATTTAAGTATAATTATAAATCGTTTTTTATTTATCTCAAAACAGATATACATATATCATTTCATTTAATTAATTTTTTATTTTAATATTCCGGAATACAGACATCATGCTCGCATTCAGATCCTTCAGGACACTCTCCATACTCATTACAAAGTTGAAGTGTTGTTAGTGGTGGTGTTGTAGGATTGTAGCTATAGTAGCTATAGTAGCAATATTTATCCTTATTACTAGGGTTCAGCGGTATCGGGATCCCGACCGGTATCGGGCGGTATTATACCGGTCTCTTTGAATACCGATACCGATTTTACTGATACCGATACCGATTTAGGCTAATCCCGATCCCGAGTCGGTACCGGTATCGGGATCGGTATCATCAATCCGAAATACCGATACCGTTTTTTTCTCGGAATACCGGTACCGCTGAACCCTACTTATTACATATTGATCGAATACACCAGTAACAGTCTGTAATGCGATTTCCTTTTGAAAAAAGTAAAATTATTTTAGATTTAAAAGTATTTGCTTGCTTTCTGGCGGAGAGACATCGCATTTACTCGAGTAACATTTGAATGGATGTAAACACCTGATACAGTTTCTAAGGTCATTTCCGGGCCAACAACATTGTCCTGGAAAAAATAGGAAAATCATTTTATAAGTTTTAAAGTAGTGTTCGGCACGAGACGAGATCTCGACGAGATTTTTCGAGATATCGCGAGATTTTTTTCGAGATTCTCGATCTCGATCTCGTCTCGATCAATTTTTGAAAAAATCGAGATTTTTTCGAGATCGAGATTTTTCGAGATTCTCGATCTCGATCTCGTCTCGGTCAATTTTTGAAAAAATCGAGATTTTTCGAGATCGAGATTTTTAAAAAAGATTTTTCGTGATCAGTATTTATAAATTTTGGCGTTTTGTTAATTATTGTTTGTTTCAATTATCAAAAAATTACTTGCATATCAGGGCTGGATCCGCTTCCGCGTTCCGCCTTCCGCAGAATTCCGCTTTTTTTACTCTTCCGCCTTCCGTCTTCCACTTCCGCTTTTTGCGCTTTTTCGCCCTCTTCCGCAAAAATACACCCCTAATAACGAAATTATTTTTGAAGAAATTTACTTTTAGTCCGACGTTAGAAATGGAAGATATTTGGTGACCTGTCTCACAAAATTCTCAAAATTTTCGCACGCGGTGCGGGAAGACTAAAGGCATGGACGTATATCGGAGGATTTACATGGATTAAGGTTAATCCACCGAAATCCCTCTTTATCTATGTATATTAGTGTTTTGGCCGGATATCGTGAGATTCCTAAAATACAAAAATTCTCGCCTGCGGTTCTTGCCTACCAAACCTGGGATTGGGGTATATCTTGGGATTTCGTTTGGGATATCGAGTCCAAATACAAGTGGATTTTATTTCTGGATCAGGATATACAGTGATTTGACAAACAGTTCTTGATCACTTTTAAGATTTTTAGTCCAGAAAAAGCTGAAATGTTGATATTCCTTAACCAAACCCTTCCATTGATTCATTACAAATATTAAATTTACATTTAGATCATAATTATATTGATTGAAATAAATTTTTATTCAATTCTAAGGGATTATAAAAAATCTCGAAATATCGCGATAATCTCGAAAATTTTGGACCGAGATTTTTCGATATCGAGATTTTTCGAGATTATCGATCTCGATCTCGTCTCGATCAATTTTTGGAAAAATCGAGATTTTTTCGAGATCGAGATTTTTCGATAATCTCGATCTCGATCTCGAAAAATCGCAAATGCCGAACACTAATATTTATATCCAACGATGACCCGGGAATTTTTTAAAAGGAAAAGTCGAAAGATGAGACTGGCACCAGAGGTGGGTCGGAATTCCGATTTCCGACGTTTTTTCCTTCCGATTTCCGAAAAAAAATTCTTGATTTCCGAGTTCCGACTTTTGAGCCAGTTCCGATTTCCGGCTCTTCCTATTTCCGACACCCCTGACTGTTCCGACCCACCTCTGACTGGCACAACAACACATTCTCTGGTTTATTTAAAGGGTGTCTCGAAAGTAAAAGTAGACTATTTATGCTTTAGATTTCGGTACGGAACTGAACCGAAGAAGCGAGGATTTTTCGATTCAGTTTCGAGTATCTAAAGATTAACCAAAAACTGACAACCCTAATTTATGTAACATATTATTCATGATAAAGATAATGAAATCAAATAGTTTAAATTATAAGAAATAAATAATGAACAAAAGAATTTTCGAGGGCCAAGTATGCAGGTCAAAAATATTTAAGAAAGTCTAAAATTGTTCAATTAAGCCTTTTAACAAATTTTTAACAAAATATATAACAAAACAATTATTTCTCCAAACACTCTAAATACATAATTCTCATTAAATTAATTTTTTTACATATATATTTGTCTTTTGACTAAAAGTTGATATGAAAAATTAAATAGAGCTGTATTACAGTGCTTTGTTGTATATATCAGTGCCCTTTTATCCAGTGCCTAATCTTTAAGCAAATTCTGCATGTTGCAATTAGGAATGAACCCCGCATAGTATGGGAAATATACAAATAAAGAACCTCCTTGGTTAAAACTTCTAAACTGCTTCCCATGAGAGCAATATTGGGCTTAGATAATAGGCAGGTTATAAATCTTTTGGAATGATCTCATAATTAATGTCAATCAAAAATTTTCGAAAAAATCAGAATTTAATATTCAGTATAATTTATCAAACATTTACTTGAACAATTATTTTATAAAGTATTTAATTATAATTATAAATCGTTTCTTAATTATCTCAATATATGTACATATCATTTCATTTAATAATCTTTCAATATTCCGGAATGCAAACATCATTCTCGCACTTAGATCCTTCAGGACACTCTTTATACTCATTACAATGTTTAAGTGGTGGTGGTGGCGTTGTAGTATAGTAGCTATAGTAGATATAGTAGCAATATTTATCCTTATTACATATTGATCGTATACACCAGGAACAGTCTGTAAAGCTTTCCGGTGGAGAGACATCGCATTTACTCGAGTAACATTTGAATGGATGTAAACACCTGACACAGTTTCTGATGTCATTTCCGTTCCAACAACATTGTCCTGGAAAAAAGGAAATTTATTTTATAATAGTTTTAAAGGTATTGGCTTGCGTGGTTTTGGTGGTGTTGGCTTTAATGTAGTCGTAGGAATAGGAACACAAATTTCATACTCGCACTTATATCCAGATGGACAGTTATAATCATTCTTACAAGTTGTAGGCTTGGGTGTTGTTGTTGGTGGTGGTGTTGTAAGAGTATAGCAGTATTTACCCGAGTAACAATTGAATGGATAAATACACCAGAAACAATTTTTAAAGAGATTTCCTCTCCAACAACATTGTGCTGAAAACGAATGATAATTAAACTTATTAATTTTCGGTTTAGCTTGGTTTGGTTGGGAGTGGCTTCTTTGTAGTAGTCGTTGTAGGTGGTACGATCTTGACACACTCATCATCCTCGCATTTATATCCATCTTTACATCCCTCATATTCATCACCACATTTTTGCGGGTCATCGGAAAATACCAACGCGATTAAGCACATTTGAACAAAAACCAACAGTATCAACTAAATTTGTTATAAAATTTGAAATTAAAGCAGAAAGTAGTTACTTTCATTTTTGGAGTAGTTATTATTAATGAATTATATTACAGACTGACTTGCTTTGACGGAATCTTTAAGGACTGTTATCTTATGACAGAATTCGAGGGGCTTTAATATATAAAGTCACGGCTTATTTCTCTCTAATTGTTTACTAGAAAAATAAAGCTACGTGTCACACGTTTGAGGATGTTTCATTTTCTCAGTTAAATTTTTCTTCCAACCCTCCTTCAAAATTAAAGAGGAAGTTTAATTTTAACAATATTACATGTTTATTTTATGACAAATTACATTTACCAACATTTTATTACTTTGTTTGTCAGTATTGTTTAAATATAAAAACTGTAAACATTGACCTCATTTTGTCAATCGTAAAATGTCCAAGAGCGTACAATTACTCAATTCGTCGGGCTATTGTGCAATTTTAAAAACATGATTCATTTTTTCGTTAAATTTCAATTAAATTTCAACATTTTTGGGGGTTTTCTAGTGAATAAACGATAATTTATTTCAATATTTCACTAATTTTTGGCATTTTTTGTCAATATTTGCCCACTTATTTCAATATTTTATGGCCATATTTTTCGATTTTATTTCAATATAAATCCGAGCCCTATTTATTTCTTTGTTTGTTAGTATTGTTTAAATATAAAAATTGCAAACTTTGACGTTTGAGGTTATGTTTGTATGTAAATTTTTTGTTTTTAGTATTGATAGAGGTGGATTCAAATTTTAAATAAGGGAAGGTCCTCTTACTCATCCAACCAATATTTCGTAAGCTTAAACTGATCAACATCACATTTTAATACGTAAATGAAAGACATTATTTAAATTACAAATTAAATAGAGCTGTATCCAGTGCCACGTTGTATATATCAGTGCCTCCCCTTTACGTAAATTCTCGCATGTTGCAATCAGGATTGAACCCCGCATAGTATGGGAAATATATAAAGTACACGCTAAAATAATAAAGAACCTCCTTGGCCTAACTTCTCAACTGCTTCCCTGAGAGCAATATTGGGCTTAGATAATATGCAGTTATGAATCTTTCGGAATGATCTTATAATTAATGTCAATCAAAAAATGTTAGAAAAAGTCAGAATTTAATATTCAGTATAATTTATCCAACATTTAAACAATTATTTTATCAAGTATTTAATTATAATCATAAATCGTTTCTTAATTATCTCAATATATTTATTTACATATCACTTTCATTTAATAAATTTTTTTAATATTCTTTCGGAATACAATAATCATTCTCGCACTTAGATCCTTCAGGACACTCTTTATACTCATTACAAGGTTGAAGTGGTGGTGGTGGTGGCGTTGTAGTCGTTGGTTTAGCAGTTACCCTCGCAAAAGTTATAGTCGTCCAGCATTTACCCTCGTAACATGTGGTTGGTGGGGAACACCAAGTACAGCCTATAACGTGATTTACATCCACACAACATTGTTCTGAAAAATGTAAAATTATTTTAGATTTAAAAGTATTTGCTTGCTTTTTGGTGGAGAGAGATCGCATTTACCCGAGTAACATACGAATGGATGTAAACACCTGCGACAGTTTTTAAAGTCATTTCCTTCCCAACAACATTGTCCTGGAAAAAAGGAAATTTATTTTATAATAGTTTTAAAGGTATTGGCTTGCGTGGTTTGGGTGGTGTTGGCTTTAAAGTAGATCTAGGGATAGGAATACAAATTTCATAATCGCAATTATATCCAGATGGACAGTCATAATCATTCTCACAAGGTGTAGGTTTTGGTGTTGTTGTTGGTGTTGGAGGGATACGGCAGTATTTACCCGGGTAGCACACGAATGGTGGAAAACACCAGAAACAACCACCTCTCGAACAACATCGTTCTGAAAATGAATGTTTTTTAAATTTTTAATCTTCGGTTTGCTTGGTTTAGGCGTGGATGGCTTCTTTGTAGTAGTTGTAGTAGGTGGTATCTTCTTGACACACTTATCACCCTCGCACGTATATCCAGCTGGACATGGATCATAGCCATCACCACATTTTTGCGGGTCATCGGAAAATACCAACGCGATTAAGCACATTTGAATAAAAACCAACAGTATCAACTAAATTTGTTATAGAAACAATATTAAAGCAGAAAGTAGTTACCTTCATTTTTGGAGTAAATTATTATTAATGATTATATTAAAAAATGATTTAATTTGATAGAATTTTTAAAGACTGTTATCTTCTGACAGAATTCATTGGCTTTTATACATATAGTTAAAGGCTTATTATTTTGTCATTAAATTGTTATTAGAATGAAAGCTACGTGTCACACGTTTGAAAATGTCTCATTTTAATGTAAATATTTTTCAACAACCCTCCTTCAAAATTAAAGAGGAAGTATATTTTTAACAATATTACATGTTTGTTTTATGACAAATTATATTCACCAACATTTTATTACTTTGTTTGTTAGTATTGTTTAAATATAAAAACTGTAAACTTTGACGTTTGAGGTTGTGTTTGTATGTAAGGCGGTCCGGATTTCACAGGTGATAGAAATAAGGGAAGGTCTCATACAACTCCATTTATTCGTAACTCAAAATGCTCATGGTAACTGTTAGGTATGTGTGGGTCTAGTATAAAAGGAGTCGTTAGAGATCAGTCTTGGTCGACACCTGGGTCGACCGGCGCCGTCTGTCCTTCGTCATGCCTTTTGCCACCTTCACTATTATTGTATTTTACCATTCGGATAAACGTTATATTCTATTCCTGTGTTATTCTGTTAGTATCGGACACAACCGCAAGTCGATACATAACAGTAACACTAATGGATTCGGTGAGACGCTTATGCATGAGACGCAGTTCCATCAAAATTAAGTAGGAAGTTTATTTGTGTTCCTAGTATAGAAAATAGTCAATCGCACGAAGGTGGGGGTTATGTATAGGGACCATTACTCTTAATGTTATCTAAGAATATCCTGAAATTACAATCAAAACAGCAAAATGTCAACCAAAAAAATTTCGAAAATGTCAAAATTGATAATCAGTATAATTTATCAAATCATTAATTAACAATTATTTTATAAAGTAATTATAATTATAAATCGTTTCTCAATTATCTCAACATATAAGTCACTTTCATTTAATAAATTTTTTTAATATTATTCCGGAATACAGACATCATACTCGCACTTAGATCCTTTAGGACACTTTTTATCCTCATTACAAGGTTTGTATGTTGTTGGTGCTGGAGTTGTAGACGTAGGTGTCGTTGGTAGAGGCACATATTGACAGTATTGACCATAATAACATGTGAATGGTCGGAAACAAGAGTAACAATCTGTCCCGCGATTTCCTCTCCAACAACAATGTGCTGCAAAAAGGAAAATTATTTTAGATTTAAAGGTATTGGTTTGCTTGGCTTTAATGTCATAGTAGTAGGAACAGGAACACAAATTTTATTTTCGCACTTATATCCAGATGGACAGTCATAATCATTCTCACAAGGTGTAGGCTTGGGTGTTATTGGTGGCGGTCTTGTAGGGATATAGCAATATTGGCCTTTGTAACATGTGACACCGGACCACAGTAGTAACATCTTATCCCGCGATTTCCCCACCAACAACATTGTGCTGAAAAAAGGAAAATTATTTTAGATTTAAATGTATTGGCTTGCTTGGTTTAATTGTGGTTGGCTGTAATCCTGTAGTCTTATGATCGGGAACACAAATATCATACTCGCACTTATATCTATTTGGACATTCACGATCGTTCTTACATGTCTTTGGTGGTCGTGTTGGAGGTATATAGCAGTATTTACCCTCGTAACAATTGAATGGGAGAAAACATAAGTAACAGTTACTCATCTGATTTCTAGGCCAACAACATTGTGCTGGAAGAAGAGATAATTATTTTAAAGTTAAAAATAATGATTTGCTTGGTTTGGTTGGGATTGGCTTCTTTGTAGTAGTCGTTGTAGGTGGTATAATCTTGACACACTCATCACCCTCGCATTTATATCCATCTTTACATCCATCATATTCATCACCACATTTTTGCGGGTCATCGGAAAATACCAACGTGATTAAGCATATTTGAATAAAAACCCCCAGTATCAGCTAAATTTGTTAGTAATTTAAAATTAAAGGAGAGGTAGTTACCTTCATTTTTGGAGTAAATTATTATTAATGAATTATATTAAAGACTGATTTAATTTGATAGTATTTTTAAATACTGTTATCGTCTGAAAGAATTCATTGGCTTTTATATATACATTTAAAGGCCTATTATTCTGTCATTAATTTGTTATTAGAATAAAAGTTAAGTGTCACACGTTTGAAAATGTTTTATTTTCAAAGCTAAATTTTTCTACCAACCTTCCTTCACAATTAACAAGGAAGTTTATTTATAACAATATTACATGTTTAATTAATGACAAATTATATTCAACAACATTTTATTACTTTGTTTGTTAGTATTGTTTAAATATAAAAACTGTAAACATTGACGTTTGAGGTTGTGATATTATGCAAGACGTTTGTTTTTAGAGGTGATAGAAGTGGGTTGAAATTTTAAATAAGGAAACGTCGGTTACTCATTCATCCCATTTTTTCGTAAGCTCAAAATGGTCAATTTAACACTAATGAAGTCGATAAGACGCTTATTCAAGAGACAACGGGCGCTTGGTTTTGGGCGCAGTTCCTTCAAAATTAAAGAGGAAGTACCTACCGCACGCGCAACCTACCGCCGGCCAACCTACCGCGGGCCTAACTTCTGATATTTATATAAACAAGTAAATTAAACCTAGTAGCAAAATCAATAATGTTCAACGGAATTTTATCGCAACAAAACAAAGAAAAATTCTCTAATGATGGAATTCATGTAATGGATAAACCGAGTGCTGATGGTGAGAAAATTTTTTGGCGCTGTGACAAGCGTAAACAACAGAATGCAAAGGAAATAACCACACAGCAGCTGATGAAGAACGTAGTTTTTTGAAAATGGTCACAGCACATAGCGTTCTCAATTATCTCAAGCGTTTCTCAATTATCTCAACATATAAGTACATATCACTTTCAATTAATAATTTATTTTAATATTCTTTCGGAATACAGTAATCATACTCGCACTTAAATCCATCAGAACACTCTCCTTTCTCACCACAAGGCTTGTACGTTGTTGGTGGTGGCGTTGTTGTAGTCGTTGGTGTTGTTGTAGTTGGTGGTGTTACATGTTTACAGTACCGACCCTGAATACATTCGAATCGTGAAAAACAACTGTAACAGTTTGTAAAGCGATTTCCCCACCAACAACATTGCGCTGAAAAAAGGAAAATTATTTTTGATATAAAAGTATTGGCTTGCGTGGTTTGGGTGGTGTTGGACGGATACGGCAATATTGACCATAGTGGCAGTAATATTGACCACCGGAACAGTGATAACAGTTTCTAAAGCGATTTCCCCGCCAACAACATTGTGCTGAAAAAGAATGTTATTTAAACCTATTAATTTTCGGTTTGCTTGGTTTGGGCGGAGTTGGCTTCTTTCTAGTAGTCGCAGTTGGATCCTTTGTTGTAGTTTTTGGCTCATATTTACAATATAAGCCCTTGAAACATGGAAAAGAAGGAAAAAGACAGTCGAAACAATCTGAACCACGGTTTCCACTATAACAACATTCTCCTGAACTAGGAAGAAAATTATTTTGAATTTAAAAAATGATTTTGCTTTTTTTAGGCGTAGTCGTTGGCTTCTTTGTAGTAGTCGTAGTAGGTGGTACGACCTTGACACACTTATCATCCTCGCATTTATATCCAGTTGGACAGGGATTGTCGTAATCACACTGTGGCCCCCCGGCTTTAAATAATAAATTTGGCCCTATCTGAAAATAATGCGGCAATCAAATTTTTTCCTTCATTTTTCCCTTTCCATATTTTTCCTTATTTTGTACAGAAAGGTCAGACTTTTTCCCTCGTTCACTTCAAATGAATTTCCCTGTGGCATGTTTATAGAGAAAAGATTAAAAGCAAAAAATAAAAAATATTACATTTTTGTGTTGTCTGACAGAAAACACGGACGGACAAAACACGGACGAAGACGGACAGACAAAACAAGGACGAAACGGACAGACAAAACAAGGACGAAGACGGACAAACAAAACACGGTCGAACACGAACAAGACACGGACTAACTCGGACAGACAAGACACGCACACAAATCGGACAGAAAAAAGTCTGTCCGTGTCCGTCCGTGTCTGTCTGTCCGTGTCCGTCCGTGTCTGTGGAACCGGTAAAGGTCCGGGAGCGGAACCGTGGAAACGGCAAAGGTCCAGAACCGATTTAGAACCGGTTCGGACGACTCAGACAGACAAACACGGATTGACTCGGACAGGCAAAACACGGACGAACTCGGACAGACAAACACGGACGGACTCGGACAGACACAGACAGAGAAAACACGGACACACACGGTCATAAACACACGAACACACACGTTCAGTTAATCTTTGTGCCTTACGGCACAAATCAAAAATAGAGAGAAATGTAAAGAAAATTACTTTTTTTAGGAAGATGGAAAAAATTTGATTTGGGACTTCATTTCATAAAGAGCCGAAAAATAATCCTATTGCGTTAATAGTCTGAAGGCACAAATCAGAAATAGAGAGAAAAATATAAGAAAATTAACCATTTTTAAGAATAAGGAAAAAATGTGATTGCCGCATTATTTTCAGATAGGGCCATAAATTTTTGGAAGTTAATTAAATTAAAATTATACAGCTGGCATCAGATAATACCAACCACATTTGAATAAAAACCAACAGTATCAACTTAAATTTATGAAAAATTAAAATCTAAAGCACCACGTATTTACCTTCATTTTTGGAGTAGTTATTATTAATGAATTATTTTTAAAGACTGATTTAATTTGACAGAATTTTCAAAGACTGTTATCTTTTAACAGAATTTATAGGCTGCTTTTATACAAATAGTCATCGGCTTATTATTATTTCCTTAAATGTTTTTCTAGAAAACTAAAAGCTACGTGTCACACGTCTGAAAATCTCTCATTTTCAAAGCAAATATTCAACCAACCTCCCTTCAAAAATAAAAAGGAAGTTTATTTTACACAAAGTAACATGTTTGCTTTATGACAAATCTTCACAAGCATTTTTATCACTTGTTGATATCGTGAAGTATGCCACGTTAAATTTGCATATTCAAATTTTATACAAAAAACAGGAAACGTTTAGACTGTTTTATTATCATTTCTTAACAAACAAGGTGATAAAATTTTTTGTGATTATTTTTCATTTAAATTTCTCAATATTGTTTGTGAGCATCCAAAATTAAATTCTCATTTTAATCTCAATTAAATTAGGCTATCACAGTGCCTCGTTGTGTTGAAGTTATAATACACATTTTGCACAAGTAATGAACTTTTCATATTATAGAAAGTCAATTCGTATAAGGGTGGGGGGGGGGGGTATTTAAAAAAGGGAAATGTCAACCAAATAGTTTCGATAAAAATCAAAATTTAATAATCAGTATACTTTATGCATTTATTTACTTTTTAATCATTTTATAAAGTATTTAATTATAATTATAAATCGTTTCTTTTTTATCTCAATTTAAGTACATATCACTTTCATTTAATAATTTCTTTCATTAATACGGAGTACAGACATCATTCTCGCATTTAGATCCATCAGGACAATCTCCATACTGTTTACAAGGTGTCGGTGTTGATGGTGGTTTTGTTGTAGTTGGTGGTTTTGTTGGTGGAGGCACATAACGACAGTATAGACCCTGATAACATGTGAATGGTGTGAAACAATGGTAACAATTTGCCCCTCGATTTCCCCACCAACAACATTTTGCTGGAAAAGAAAATTATATTGAAGTTAAAGTTATTGGCTTGCTTGGTTTAGGTGGGGTTGGCTTTAATGTAGTCGTAGGGATAGCAACACAAATTTTATAGTCGCACTTATATCCAGATGGACAGTCATAATCGTTCTCACAAGGTGTAGGCTTGGGTGTTGTCGTTGGTGGTCGTGTTGGAGGGATACGGCAATATCGACCGAAGTAACATGAGGATGGATAAATACACCAGAAACAGTTTCTAAAGCGATTTCCTCTCCAGCAACATTGTTCTGAAAACTAATGTGATTTAAGCTTATTAATTTTCGGTTTAGCTTGGTTTGGGCGGGGTTGGCTTCTTTGTAGTAATCGTAGTAGGGGTTTTGACACACTTATCATCCTCGCATTTATATTCAGGTGGACAGGGCTTGTCGTAATTACACGGTGGCGGTTCGGCTTTAAATAATAAATTTTTGGAAGTTCGTTAACTAAAAGTATACTATGGGCATCAGATAATACCAACCACATTTGAATAAAAAACAACAGTATCAACTTAAATTTGTTATAAAATTATATAAGTAGAAAGTATTTACCTTCATTTTTGGTGTAGTTATTATTAATGAATTATATTAAAGACTGATTTAATTTGACAGAATTTTAAAGACTGTTGTCTTCTGGCAGAATTTATAGGCTTTTATAGATATAGTCATCGGCTTATTATTTCCTTAAATGTTTTTCTAGAAAACTAAAAGCTACGTG
Organism: Meloidogyne arenaria; assembly: GCA_036172955.1. Lineage (NCBI taxonomy): Eukaryota > Metazoa > Nematoda > Chromadorea > Rhabditida > Meloidogynidae > Meloidogyne > Meloidogyne arenaria. The sequence continues at coordinate 4,334,327 of JARQAB010000025.1, forward strand.
TCACACGTTTGAAAATGTTTCATTTTCAAAGAAATATTCAACCAACCTCCCTTCAAAAATAAATAGGAAGTTTATTTTTAACACTATGACCCATGATCCGCAACAGAAAAACAAATTTTTACAAAAAATTAAAGAGGAAATTTAATTTTTGATGCTCACAAACAATATTGAGAAATTTAAATGAAATATATTTACAAACATTTTATTACCTTATTTGTTAATAACTGATAATAAAACGGTTAAAACGTTTCCTATTTTTGTCTAAAATTTGAATATGGACATTTAACGTGGCATTTTTTTTCAAGTTATTAACAAAGTGTTTAGAATGGAGGGGAAGATAACTCAGAAAGCAAACATGTAATATTGTTAAAAATAGACTTCCTACTTTAATTTTGAAGGAGGGTTGATTGGAAAAATTTTCAGACGTGTGACTCCGTATTTATTATTTTTCTAGCTTCTATAAAAATAAGAATTTAAACAAACAAGAAATTAAAATGGCAAATATTCACACGATTTTATCATCTTGTTTGTTTATAAATGATAATATAATAGTGAAAAGGATAATAGACTGTGATAATAAAAGGACTATGCTAATAGAATATATTTCCTCTTTGATTTACGAAAGTAATTTAATTAAACGAAATTTTAACGATGATCTAGCTATAGGAAAATATGCTAATAATCGACAATTTCTTGATAGATATACAGGCAATTAAGTTTGCTCCCATTTCTTAAACTAACATTCTATTTCCGTCACAAAGTAGGAAATTGTTTACAGTATATGCTCGAATAATTACCCTGGGTAATTGTGATTCAACCTCTCGCTGGAGGGGGTAATTATTCGAGAGGAAGTGCCAAATTTGGGGTATATCTCAATAAATCCTAAAGGGAATCGATTTATTTTTTGATATTATGTCTTGAAATGTTTCAATAATTAAAAATGACAATGATTTTTTAAATATTTTTAAAATTTGTGAAAGAAAATTATTAAAGAGGGTAATTATTTGAGAGAGGGTAATTATTCGAGCATATGCGGTAGTTTTAAAATTATTGCCCTTTTAACTCCATTTTTTGCCAATCAACACATTTATTTGCAACCTAAGTGTTATGTGCGAGACTTCAATGTCTTTGTACTAACAAGAATAACAAGATAAATCAGTAACTAACAATTGTGCTTTATCTACTTGAATATATAAAATAAAGGTGAACAATAGGAATACGAATATTTGCTGGAACGCAGACTAAGACTGAGTGACTAACAACTGACTAATACAGACTAACGACTAGCTAAGACTAAACAAAGACTAACACACAACACTGAGCCTCAGCCTTATATACTAAGCACATACCAGGGGTGCAGCGAATTGAATTTTGAAAGGCGAGAACGAGAAAACGAGAAGCGAGAATGAAAATTAAAAAGCGAGAGCGAGAAGCGAGAGGCGAGACTACCAAAAAAGGCGAGAAAAAGCGAGAAGCGAGAGGCGAGAAGCGAGAATTTTAAAAAAAATTGTAAAAATTTTATTTGCCTAAATTAAATAGTATATTTTTATAAATCATACTTATAATCGTATATTTTTAAATTATTATGAAGAAAAAGCAATTTTTCGACATTATCAGGCAACAATCTTGTGCGTAAATTACTTACAACCAATCCTGCAGTTGAGAAAAGCCTAATTAAAAATTTAAAGGATTAAAATAAAATTTGTTCTCAATAAACCTTTCACTCTCCGATGATGTAGCTGGTGCTGAGAAATAACGATGAGACAATTTTGTCAGTAACGGCCATTTTATTGAATTTTCGCCAGACCAGTATTTAAATGGATCATCAGTTATTTGCAGCCTTTTTGAATGTAAATACTCGTTTACTTCAACCTCTGCTTTTTGATGTGCATTAAGCTCAGCAGGAGACGGCAATTGAGTATTTAGCATATTCTCCATTTCATTATCTCTTTCGTACTCATTAAATAAATCAGCAACTGCACAAGTTTTAGTTGAACTCGAATTGCTTTGATCGGAAACTCTTGCCTAAAATTAGGTATTAGAAATTAAATAATAATATAAAATAGAAAATAAAATATAAAATAGAAAAAATTTAAACCTTAACAGATTCATAAATACAAGGTAACATCTTCTCGCTAAAAAAATTTCTACTAGGTAAATTGTATTGAGGCTTGAGTAATGCGATCAGTCGCTTAAATCCACTATCTTGTACGACGGAAAAAGGCTGAATGTCTGTAGCTATAAATTCCATAATTGCTCTATTAACTTCTAGTGTTTTTAAGCCATCCTTATCCCAAGCACCTAAAAATACTTATTTAAATTTTAGAAAATTAAAATGTACTTTTGGTCTGAGCACATAAATCAATACGCATTTGTTTCAATGTTACTTCATTATTATCTTCTTTTGAAGATGACTGAATTTCAAAACTTCTTTTGAGTGTCATTTGCTTTTCCTTTTCCTTGTTCGATTTTTCCTTTACTTCTGTTGATTGATCCAAAAATTGTTTGTGTTGTTCCGGGTGCTTACTTTTTAAATGTGTTGCCAATGTCGTTGTTGGTGCTCTTGGCGGAAAATCTTTTTTATAATCACATTCTTTACAGAATGCAATTCGTCCAGAGAGTGTGAAATAATTCCAAATCTTTGACATCTCATTTATTTATTCCTTGAAAATAAAAATTAGAAAAATAAAGGGATAAAAAATTCTCGCTTAATTCTCGTTTTTTTGAGAAAAAGCGAGAGCGAGAAGCGAGAGGCGAGACTGCCCAAAAAGGCGAGAAAAAGCGAGAAGCGAGAGGCGAGAAGCGAGAAGCGAGACGAGCTGCACCCCTGGCACATACCCTACACTAAGAATAGGTTTATGTTTTTATGTTACTAAGTGCGAGCCGCAAAAGCGTCTCGTTGCGGCAAATAGGTACCTAGGTCTATTTTAAACATCTTAAGCTCTCGAATAAACCTAAACTAGCCAAGTGCAAAAAGTTTTTGTGTTATGTCAAATTTACGTGGAATTAAGCTGAAGAATCGACCAACCAAATAATTTTATATACCGTAAATGCTCTAATAGTACCACATGTGCTTCTATTTTTCGATCTCCTCGTAGGGTGTGCTTATATTAGGGAGTGTGCAAATAAGGAGTGTGGTTCTATTAGAGCATTTACGGTATTTTATTTTATATTAATCACAAAATCAAGTTACTTTTATGATCATACATTTATTTTTACTTAACAATTTATGTAAAATCTGATTAAGATTTTAATATTTATCTCATATCTTCACTTTCATATCACTTTAAGTTTATCACGTTTTTAAGTAGATGGAGCTAACCTAGCATAATGCGGCAATATAAACCATCATAGCAGATTAATGGGCGAGGACGGCGAGGACAATGGTAACAGTTTTTAAATTTATTTCCAATCCAACAACATGGTCCTGAAACAAAATCATTTTAAAGACTAAGCATGGGGTTGAGTAAAGTAGAGCTGGACTATAGCTATTTTTCCTTTAGCTAATGCAAGAGGTTATTCGGCGGCTGGTAGCGAACCAGCACATACACTTTATTTTTATTTATTTTTATTTATTTGCAAGCTAAACTGGTCAAAGTGAGCCTATTGTTGGCTTGCGAATAAATGGGGTAATAAAAGGGTATGCCTGAGTATAAATTGGGGTGGGTACCTAAAGGGTATAAATTCCCCAGCATCTTCTACACCACGCACCCGCCTGCACTGGCCTAGGATTTAAAAGCTATATTTACAATTGCTTGTTTGGGTACCCTGCCCATTTTTTTCATTCCATAAGGCGAAAAAATCATCTGACTTAGATGTGATAAAACTTTCTCTATTTGATAAGTAGACAGCTCAGAGTTAGCATTGGTTCTAAAAAGCAGAGCTTGGTACTTATCGGCATAAAGTATGTGTTAGAAAAAGAAGAGGGGGGGGGGGTAAATATTGGTATGTATACTTGGTTTCTTTGGTGTAGTAGTTGTAATTGTTGGTTCAGTTGGCATTAGAACAATGCGGCAATATAAACCCTTTTCGCAGATTATTGTATGAGGACGGCGAGGACACCAGTAACAGTTTTTAAAGTTATTTCCAGTCCAACAACATGGGACTGAAAAAACATAATAATTTTAAAGACTAAATATTATGGTTGAATCGTTTGTTTCAATTAAATTTCGTGCCCGTCATATTTGCTTCACGACTTGGAAAAATGATCAGAATTAAAATATGGTAACCAGTTATGTATTCTAGAACTAATGATCCGGTATGTGCTTGTGGTTCATTACTGTGTGTGAGTAGATCTCACTAACCTCAAAAAGGTTTTATGGGAATACAGATAACCTATTGTAAATAGGAGTGTTCACCTATATTGGCGTTGGTTCTAAAAAGCAGAGCTTGTTATAGAGTTGTTTTAACACATTTGAGTTCTGACCATTTTCAATTTGTGGAAGGAAGGAGGGGTGGCCTTGGTTACTTACTTTTGATACAAAAGCCAGATTCACAGACATATCCAACTGGGCATATAGGTGGACATCTTGGGGCTATAATTAGTAAATTTACTAATCTTCAGTTTACTTCTTACGTTTTTTTTGAGATAATACCAATGCTATTACGCATACATGAATAAAAACCAAAAGTATCAACTGAATTTTATTATAAAATTAATGTATAAAGTATTTACTAGAGATGCCAAGACTGTCGTCTTATGTCATCACTAAAGACTTCTTGGGGGTTTCGGTTCTGGGGTCCATTCTTGGGTCTTGAGGATGGGGGGATGGGACTTGGGTCTGCTCAGTGGGCCTGTCTTTGTCTTGAGCCATGAGGTCCAGTTTTGTTCCTGAGTCTTGGAGTCAAGTCTTAAGTCATGGGAAATTTTCGGTCTTAGACATCTTGAGTATTGGTTACCTTCATTTTCGGAATAGTTATTATTAATGAATTATTTTTAAGACTGATTTACTCTAATAAAATTCATTGGCTTTTATATATACAGTTAACGGGTTATATTTTCTCTAAATGTTAATCATAAAAAATAATATTTACGTGGAACTAGGCTGAATAATCGTCCAAATAAATTATTTTAGTGTCACGCTACTTCGCGTGATTGTTATGTCCGTGGATTTTCCGAGCTTTGCTAAATTAACAATTTATCACGTACAAGAATACAAGGGTAGAAGATCGAAGAGAGAGAGAGCTAACACTAAAGAGAAAGTGAGCAAACAATAGTGAAAAGAGAGATAACACACCTTCTCTTCTTCCTACCGATAACATGTTAGAATTTCAATAAAAAATCACGAGGAAATTAATATTTTGTTCTGATGAATATTTTGTTTGTTTTATAACACACACAAACATATTCATCAACATATTAACACGCTATTTAGTAAACAACTGATTCCTCCAGTTAGTGTTGCTTTGACTTAACATTTATGTAGCTATTTAACGTGGCGATTAATGCAACTAACAAACAAGGTGATAAAATTTGAATATTTGTCACAAAGCAAACATTTTTAAAATATAGTAAAGCGGTTGGTCCCGTTCCCCAGTGCCTCGTTGTTCAGTTGATATTATTAGCAGAGCCGCGCATGCTGCAGACATGTGTGAACTCCGCAGAGTATAGAAATAGGTGAATCGCAGTGGGGGAATATAGGGAGAGCGCTCTTCCCTACAACTACAAGACTCGATGGATTGGCCGGCCGGCAACTCTGTTGAATGAATGAAGAAGTGATCTACCTTTGCCTATTCCATTAGAGCTTATAAACACCAGCTTACTTCCCTATTGCTTTCCCATGGATAAGTTAGTGGCGATAATAGGCTTAGATAATAGCGGCTAATAACTCTCTGGGAATGGCCGTTTGTAATATTCTTTGCACCTTCCTGCAAAATTCCGTTAACTAGAGCGACATTGCTCTTCACGTGTTTTTAGGATGATATCCGCCTTACAATATTTATGATAGTCAATTACACGTTAATTTTTTTGCTTAATATATTATTTTTCAATTTGTTTATGTTATGAAAATAAAATTAAAATTATTTTTTTGAGAATGCGGAAGTATAATACAGGGTGTTTCAGCTGAAAAGCGCTATTTGAAAATTCAATAACTTTTTAGTGCGTGGACAGATTTTAACAAAATTTTGTATTTTATATCTATATTTTATGGCATTTTTTTTGACGTAAAAATTATGTCGAAATTCGAACCCTAACCCGAGATAATTTCGTACTCTACCGTTCTGTTTTCCCCTTTTTCCCCACATGCATTCTTACTCCCTTTTGTTTGCTACAAGCGGCGATAGACACTAGAGTAAACACTAGGCGATAGACACTACAACTTGAAGAAAAGTGGGCGGGGCTTCTTCTCTTCGCCGCTCGCAGGAAAAAAAAATAAGTAAGATAGCGCGCACTGAAAAGAGAAAGAAAAGAGAACGGTTGAGTACGGATTTGAAATACAGGGTTAGGGTTCGAATTTCGACATAAATTTTATGTCAAAAAAAATGCCATAAAATATAGATTTAAAATACCAAATATTATTAAAATCTGTCCACGCAGTAAAAAGTTATTAATTTTTCAAATAGCGCTTTTCAGCTGAAACACCCTGTACTACTAATCTGTAAACAACCAACCACTAACAGTAATATATTTAAATGGCCAGAAGTTATCAATAAATATCAGTATTTAAAAATAATTCCTTATTTGCTAATAATAACTATTCAACAAATGAAGGTAAATGCTTATTGTGGTGTACGGAATTTTCGTCTCTGGAACATTCGTCTCCAAGGTTTTTCGGAACTTTCGTCTCCAACATTTTCGGAATTTTCGTCTCCAGCGGAATATTCGTCTCCAAGTCAAAGAACGGAATTTTCGTCTCCGGAATTTTTAGGCGCGGGGAATTTTGGGCGTCGGAGTGAATTTCTTGATTTATTCGAAAATAACAAAAATCAAACTACGTAAGACTATAAAACTATAGAATACAAATAGATCTGAACAAAATATGTCATTCGAAACAGCTCGTCCAACTAGGTCAAACGACTCCAAAATCATCCCGATTCAATAATTCTCAACAAAATTATGATTAATTGAATCTCGCTGGAATAAATAATTTTGTGCTGATACATAGCGGGTAGGTCGGCATTTCAAAGCTGAAAATCAGTAAAAAAGGGATAAGTTTATGTTACTGTTGTAGAACCCAGCGACCGTTGACTCCCGCGAGGCGCGTGCCGCAAAATCCCGCGCGAAGCGCGGGATTTTGCACAAGCGCCTTGCCGATGCCCATAGGTTTACGTTGTTTGATTTTGTGTTATTTTTGAATAAATCAAGAAATTCACTCCGACGCCCAAAATTCCCCGCGCCTAAAAATTCCGGAGACGAAAATTCCGTTCTTTGACTTGGAGACGAATATTCCGCTGGAGACGAAAATTCCGAAAATGTTGGAGACGAAAGTTCCGAAAAACCTTGGAGACGAATGTTCCAGAGACGAAAATTCCGGCACTCGCTTATTGCCTAAATTAAAATTTAATAACAACTTTTAGTTGATCTGTAGAATCTCGTTATACATCTGACACATTATTTATTACACAACCAAGTTACACGGTTTTATTAGAGTTTCACCGGAGTTCCGGTTCCGTAATGTTCCGGTGTTTTTTGGTTCCGGGGACCGGAACTCAAATTGGATCCGGCTCCGGTTTACAGATTTGTTTTTTTTAAATATTAATACTACACGTACTCTCATACTTGGTATAAACGTCCACACGTCATCTATATCATGCTAAAAAAGGGTACTTAGAAAATTCCTAATATAATTGTTCCTTGTTAATTTCTCTATGATTTAAGCCTTAGTTTATCTCATTATCTTAAATTTGAATAAAATTTTGTCATGCATAGTGTATCCGGTTACCCCCTGATCACCCAATAATTCTAAAACAATTTACATCACAAATCGTAATCTCTCAATTTATTGTACGATTCATTCAGCCTCAAACTATAACGGGATTCGACTTATTAATAGGGATCGGATTTTTAGGTCGTAAAAACCTTAAAATAGGACCTAAATAGGTTGTATAAAATGCTAGAATAGGTGACAGAAATAGGCAAATAGGTCGTAAAAATAAAGAAATAGGTTGCAAAAAAAGGTCGACATAATGGGCAAGAAAGTCAAAATTGCCAAATTATTTTAATTTTAGTTCATAAATTTCAGCCCCAAAGCAAAAATTTAAAAAAATTCCAATTTAGAAAAATTTTTTAATTTTGAGGGAAATATTTTTCAAAAAATCGAAGAAAAATTTTTGAGCCGATAAAAAATTGACAAAATTTTTAAAAAATTTTAAATTTTTTTCAAAAATTTTTTAAAATTTTTATTAAAAATCGAAATTTTATGAAAAAATCCCAAAAACATCCAAAATATGTTACAACCTATTTTAGGTTGCAAAATGCCAAAATAGGTTCAAATAGGTCATAATAATAGGTTATAACCTAAAAATCCGATCCCTAATTATTAACTACCAAAATTGTGTTAATTATAGCTTTGTGGCCACGTTGTGGTGAGTACGATCCATGTCCAGATGATTTGGTTTGCACTGATGGTTTATCCTACGACTACAACAGAGAAAACTACACCCAAGAAAGGCATGCCAGACTTTAAATATTTAAAATAACGTTTTATTCAGAAAAATGTTGTACTAGAATAGGACGCCATGTAAATTGTTTCGGATGCCCAAACGGATTCGAATGCCATAGAAGTGATCGTTATTGCCATCCTGTGTATCCTACGACTAAAACAGAGAAAACTACACCGAAGCCAAGCATGCCAATTTTAAATATTTTAAGTAATCTTTTATTAGAAAATTGTTGTCCTCGCTTTGGAGGTGTAAATTGTTACAAATGCCCAAGTGGACAAGCATGCTACGCACGATCATATTGCTACCATCCAGGTTGGTACTATATATGCAGAGCTAGGCCGCTTTACTCATAGGGTTGGGGTGTAACTGGAATAGGGTTCCGTTATGGAGGGGCTTCCAAATCCACGTTAATTCAATCAAATCTTTTTTTGGAGAATCCTTAAGCCAAAAATCATCCATTTTCAGCGCAAAATTCTTTAATTTTATGATAGCCGATAAGCCAAAAATCCTCCATTTTGGGCTTAAATTCAAATTTTTTCAAAAATTCGAAAATCGGAAATCGAAAGAAAAAACACTCGAAAATCGAAATTTCGAAAAAACTCTGCTTCCAACTCCTACTTCTAACTCCTACTCCTTCCGACCTAGGACTACAACAGAGAAAACTACACTAAAGAAAAGCAAGCCAAATTTAAAACACTTTAAATAAATTTTAATTCAGTACATTGTTGTACGCCTTTTTCACGCCATGGAGGTTGTTACGATTGCCCAACTGGACTCATTTGCCATAGAGGGATTTATTGCTACCTTCCAACTACCCCTACAACTAAACCTACTACAAAGAAACCTACAAAAAAGCCTAAATATTAAAGGAGAAAATAGAATTGAGTAAAGTCTAATTAAAATGTTAATCATAATGTTGCATAAAATACATGTTAAAAATAAATGTTAAAAATTATTAACTTGTTTGAGAATTAAATGGATTCAGTGTATTGAGATACTTAAATTGAGAAACTTAAAATTTTTGAGATTGAGAAATTTATTTGGGAAAAATTATTTTAGGAGCTTAAAAATTCCCTCTCTTATCATTATGATTCAATTCTAAATTCCTGAACTTCTATTAACATAGTGGATATATTTTTTATATTAACCATTATCACACCAAGGTACTGTGAACTTTTGCCTAAATTTTTCCACTGGCCTTAAACTCAGTATCCGAGCAAAAGGTTGATACTTCGAAAATTTTTGATTATTTTTGTTCCTTTTTTAATTCTCTATCATTTAGTCTTTATTTGAACTCATTATCTTTAAATTAAATAAAGTTATTCAATAAATAATGCAACCGACACTGAACTTCTATTATCGCAGTTTTTAATATTATCGTAGCCCTTAACTTCTATAACCTACGCCCACTGGTTCTGCGACCGTTCCTTACCCTATCCCTCGAACATACTGAAAGTTATAGCCGATTTTTAAAAATTTCAAAAAACGATTTTAACTTTCAGAAATTTCGAGGGATATTCTCCTGCTTAGCCCAGCATTCTCCTGCTTAGCCCAGCTCTGTTTTACTCTACTTTCTACCTATAAGTAGTTACCCCACCCACTTTGTTACAGTAACTTTACGCGAATATTATCTTCTAGGTAAAGTTAAGCACAAAAAGATAATATTGATGTAAACTTAAGGATTAGAAGATAGGATTAATGTGAAGTGAAGTCTGATTTTTTAAAAACATGTTTTTATGTAGTCTATTGTTCCATTCGTAAAACGTGCAGCAAATTTATTACTCTTACTCTTTATGTTCACAAACAACAATATGGCAAACAATATTCGATTATTTAGCTTTCATTTGTTTCATTTTACCCCTGTATTTACCCCTGTATTATAAGAGTTGTTCCACAATAATCATTAAAGTTTTATTTTATGTATTTAATAGTGATGCTTGGGTATCCCGACACCCGATTCCCGATTACCGGGTTTTTTCTTCTCGCGAGCATCACTAATGCACATATAGTTTGCTTGAGTCGCTCGATTTGTTTTGACAAGCTGTGAACTGATTATACTAGTTATAGTTTTTGAATCTAGCTTCACTTTCACCTTTTCCTTCGATTTTTAACTGAATTAAACTTTGTATTTTTGATAAATAGAAATGAATAATTTTTGTGTAGACAATTTAATTAGAGTTATATTTTAAATTAGCGTTTTTCTTGAGCTAAATTACCGTTTTATCGAGTCTCCTTAATCGGTTAAGATCTGAGGGTTAAGATCCAATCAAAAAAGAATTGGATTTTTCTTAGTATTGCAAAGTTGGGGTATGGTACCAAAACATTTCTTCGTGTTCGGGACCTACGCCCACTGGGTCTGGCACCATGCCTTGCCCTATCCCTCGAAATTTCGGAAAGTTATAATTGTTTTTCCGAAATTTTTAAAAATTGACTATAACTTTCCCGAGAGATAGGGCAAGGAACGGTCCCAGACCACAGTGGGCGTAGGTCCCGAACATGAAGAAATGTTTTGGAACCATACCCCAACTTTGAAATACTAAGAAAATCCAATTCTTTTTTGATTGGACGCATAAACTTTCATTGGACGCATAAACGTCTATTGGACGCATAAACTGGAGTAGAGCCAAAATTTCTTGGTAACAAAACCAGAAATAATTTAACACAAACTCAGAACCTCTATTAGCAAAATAATGTCCATTTACTTTTAATAACAACAACAAAGGTGTATGTTTTAGAGTTAAATTATGTTTTAATATATAAAAAGACAAATTTAATTGCTAAGGAAAAGCGACTGTCGGAGGGACGTCTTGCCTAAATCTGGCCTTAGAAATCGAGAGTGCAAATATTGACTACATTTTCCACATACAATGAAAGGGCACTCGATGCGCGTGATAGAGGCAGCTGACTACGTGTCATATGAGTTGATTTAAACATTTAAACACAATCGTACACAATGTTCTATTCGGACACAATTTTGATAGACTGTAAAAACGTACTCGTTCAATAATTTTGGCAGGATTTAACGACAGCGCTGTACGATTTTTATGCCCTAGGCCTTACTACCCACCCCATGCCTTACTACACACGCGACAACATGGGTAGTAAGTATTAATCAGAGTGTCAAGTATAATGCTGTTAGAGAAATTTACAGACTTGCCCGCATGTTAAGGCATGCTCCGCTCAATGGGCATGTTCGACAAGTCTGTGGAAACGTATAAATAAGCGTTGAATACCCAGCAACAACCAGTTTAAATTATTTTTAAAAATTTTTTTAATTCTCTAAATTCTAAAGGAATATAAAAATAGCCAAACTTTTTTGTTTTTAAGTTATTTACCCTGATTTACCCAGTAAATATAATATTTCCAAATTTTCCAGATGATTTTCTTAAAGCTTTTAAATTCATTCTTTAAAAAAAGAATGTTTTTCTTTTTGGTGTTTTCTTTGATTTGCATTGAATATGCAGTTGGAGGTGGAGGGGAAGGAGGTTCTGAAAAAGGAAAGCGATATGGAGCTGAAGGAGCAAAAATTGATAAAGGAACTGGAAAGCATCCTAAAGATAAAGGACCTGAAAGTTCTGGAAGTGAAAAGCTTCTAAGAATTAAAGGAGCAGGAAGTTCCGGAAATCGAATTCAACGTGAAAATAAAGGGAAGATACAGGAAACGCAACTTTTGCTTGAATTGACTGAGAAAAAGAAAAATAAATACCAAGTGAAAATTCATATTGAACGATGTATGTTGATTAGATTTTTTAGTAGCTGGCGGTAACCCAATCTTAGAACCTCGGGAAGGTCAGAATTCAGTTGAATAATTAAAAAGCCTTAACAGTGAATTTAACCATTTTATTTTTGTTAAATTTCTTTGGAAACATTAAAGTATTCTCGTTCAGCCCAAAAAGATGCAATCAAAGAGTATGAAATGGATCCTGAGCCATATGGAGACGTTGCTTATAAAAAAAGATCTGGTAAGTTTAAGGTGGCTGAGGGTCAATTAATGACTAAGGACTGGCTGAACAAGGGAGACACTAGCAAATGGATGGTTGAAGGAAAATCTTATCAGAATGAAATATTTGAGCATCCATTTGATGATCATATAATGGACCAAAAGGGTGCATTTGATGATAATATAATGGTTGTGCTTCATGAACCTGACGGTGAAGAGAGATTTAGAAGTAAGTGTTTATTAGATGCCCCGGTAGCTCAGTTGTAGAGCTCCTGTGTGTGGTGAGCGAAAGCGCTTAGCAATAACTGTCAGGAGGTCGCATTCGAATCCTCAGGAGGTCTCAGGATCGAAGCCTGCTCGGGATTAAAATTTACCTCGTCTTACTCTAGTAATATTTAAATTTTAGTTCATTATACAAAGAATCGCCTAAACCTTTTTGATTCGGTTAACAAGATTAATTATTTCGTCGAGGAGCAAAATGGAGAATTGGTTATTACACCTGAAGATGTTGAGAAAAATAGGGATACTGAACATGGTACAACAAGTATAGACGACAAATTTTATTCAAGAGGGAAGGAAATAGAGGTAATGAACAATTAACCCGGGCTTATAAGAACACCTGGGGCGTACAATAAAAACTAAGGGGAGTATCGGTAAATTTACATGCTTCTTACTCGAATAATATGTAGAAAACCATGTTTGGGTTGACTTTTTGCAAAAAATAGACCCAGAAACGGCTGATTGCAAATACGTTGTTATATCAGTCTAAAACACACCATGGGTGTGCCGAAACAGATTTTAAAAGCGAAACATGAAAGATGAAAGTCCAAAAAGGACTTCCACACCACTGATACACCTCGTTTTACATTAAATTTTGAAATTTGGTTTGGGACCCATAAGTTTTTGGGACCTTAATCCACTAAATTTTGGTATCGCATATGCTCTAATAAGTATCTCTCCAATAATCACACCCACGAGTCAGAGGTTGAAGCAACAATTACCATGGGATATTATTAGAGCAAATAGGAGTTGAGCATGTGATTAACCACCAGGCAGGCAGAAATATCTATACGCTGACAGAGATATCTCTACATTGCTCACACAAGTGTAGATGCTCTACCACTAAGCTCTCTTACCCTTTTAGATCGTTTAACCCCGTCAAAAGCGTCTTATATGCTGATAGTTGAATCCTCCCCTACATTATAAATTATACCCTCCCATTACTTAATTCTAAAAGGTATTTACACATCAATTAACATTGAATCAACTCCTCAACATTGCTTACTACAAAGTAATTGCTGGTCTTACTTCTGACGATAAACCTAAGCCTTTCAAAAGCCTCAGATTCGTATATGGATTTGTCACCGCCATTGCTAAAACGAAATTTAAAAAAGGATTGCTAAAACATAAAAATTGGCCTGAAAATATTCGTGTAATGGACGAAAAAATTGCTGGGAACAAGGGAAAAACTGCTTTTAAAAAATCAAGTCAAAAGTTGGAAGAACTTGCAGAATTGTGAGCTAATCTAATTTTTTATTATAGTTTCAAGCTTCTTAGGGTCCTTTCGATAATTACAGATCTACTGTATTATGGAATGGAGTAGCACTCCTTTATAGTGTTCGCGATCCAAATAGGTATCTGGGCCAAAGTGTTCATATCCGGAAATTACCTAGTTTTCACTCATGTTTTCAACCCTAGTTTATAGCTAATAAGTAGGAAACGGATTTAATGGATTTCCCTATTTTTTCCTGGCCTAGTTGGGTACTGAAACGAACGAAAAACGTTGTTTTAGCATATGTTGATAAGACTGATGAGTTATCAATCCATATATTCCATATTTTTGCGTTCCGTCCATATTTTATCCATATTTCGTAATTTTTTGTAAAATTTTGCCAAAAATTGGTCCTACTCTCAACTAAATACATCCTCAAAGATGTAATTAGTTGAGAGTAGGACCTCAAAGAGAGTGAGTTATCAATCCATTTATTCCATATTTTTGCGTGTACAGCCCTACGTCTAATAATCTATTCTTCTGCATGTCAACTTAGACAAATCTCGGATCGGAACACCTAATTATAGCTCAAGTTCTAATTTTAAAAATTTAGTAATGACTACGAGAACGACCTCTATACAACAGAAATTCGAATTCTTACTTCAAAACAAGCAAAGAAGGGTAAGAAGGAAAACAAGAAGAAAGTATGGTAAAGAAGAAAAAAACTACGAAACATTTAAACTTTCTTTTTCATTCGAAATTTAAAACAAAGGTGCAGAAATTATTTAAAATTCGAGAATTAATGTTACCGATGGGGTTTAACAGAAAGAGAACTTGTAGAATGCCCATATTTTAGAAGAAATACTGTAATGGCCCTCCTAACCTAAAGTTTTCATTTCGAGATTTTCTGTTCGGAGGGGCCTCAGGAAGAATTTCTATGAGGGTGCTATAAGCGATTGAATCCCCCCCGTTTGGGAAGGAAACCTCTTTTTAGGAGGACACTTTAGGAGAGGTTTCCTCCCAACTAGAGTTGGCCGAGGTCGAGGCCTCGCCGAGACCGAGGCCGAGGTACTAATTGCAATTACAACAGTAAATAAAAAGAGTAGAGTATCGAAAATTTATTTAAAAAATAAAAATTTAAAAAATCAGTTCCGGCGTGAGCGGGTTCTATGATTTACGACCAGATCGTTCTCTAAATTCTCCTTCATCAGACGTGCTGTCAGCTGCTCCTGTTGGTTGTCAGGAACATCCAACTAAAAAACATAAATTTCTTCAATAATAAAAATTTTTTTAACCTGTTCAGCGTTGCCCCCGCCTCTCGACAGCATTCGGTGCATTTTCTGGCGGGCCTTCGGCGGTTTCTTGGTGGCGCAGCTGCTGGTTGTTAGGAACTTCTAACTAAAAACTATAAATTTCTTCAATAATAAAAATTTTTTAACCTGGTTGCCCCCGCCTTCCTCGTGACCGATCTGTCCACCCAAAAAAAGTTGATCCAACTTAAAAAAATATCAATTTTCTTAATAGTGAAACATAAACCTGTTCAAGGTCGTCGTTGCCCCCGCCCTGTAGAGCCACCCCACCTATGCCTTCATCAAGATTGTTTCCAATAATAGCTTCTAAAAGGTTATCAATCTAGAAAGAAAAACTTTTACATAATAGATTACAGTTTGTTTTTAGACTGTGCTCCTGCTAATTGTGTTATCGGTCGGCTATTAGTTATTTTTTTTTATTAAATTCGAATATGAAACCTGAGCTTCGGCTTGGTTGCCCCCGCAGCCAGCTTCGTCACGGACTGACACATTCTCGATAGTCCTATCAGATTGGTTTATCTAATAAAAACTCAATATAAATAATCCAAACATATAAATAAACCTGCTCTGCAGACGTATCTGGATCCTCCTCTGTGTGGTCTCCATTAAGTGTTAAGTCTTCGGGACCAAGGTGATGTGGTGATGGGGCGGGATTGCCCCCGCGAGCTGCGTCTACGACAGGAAGGTTTTTCGGTATAGTTCTATCCAGCACTTCCATCTAAAGAAGCAAACTTAATATAATTAATACAAACTAATTCGTACTTCTTTGTCAGACGAATCTTCGGCATGCTCGAGGTCCGCGAGAGTTGGAATTGGAATAACGAGTTCCTGACCTTGATCATTCCAAAAAACTTTACGGCCAAACTTTATGCGAGCCCCCGCTGGGCTGTTAGCTTCAACTCTAGTAACATTTTCAAGGTTCCAGATGTCCCACAGACGTTCCATTGACCAATCGAAGGCAGCTGAGATTGGAATTCAGAATTTGAAAAATTGAAACACCAAACCTGCTATTTTTGCAGTACAATTAGCAATCCTTGCAGGGGTTTTTTGCCCCCGCTGACGCTTCACCGTTGGTCGGAAGTGGTCAGTTCGAGCGACCAGCATTGAACAGCGTAAGGCCATAAGAGCTTTATACTGCGCAACGCCAGTCAGATCTGCTCCTTCAAAATAAAAAGTAATTAAAAGTAATACTTAAAAAAACCGGCTTCGAACAGCCCTTTCACTTTTTCATTAAAAAACTGCCAATGACGGAGGTGGGCTTTCGCCCCCGCAGCACCAAACTGCGATTTCAGCCAATTGGAGTACTGAGCCCCACGCTTCATTATCGCGTTCTGTCTGTATTTCCACATAGCTTTATCCATGTCTAACATATATATACAAAAAACCTTAAGAAATTAGCTTGGAAAAATAAAAAGTAAAAAAATAACTTATTAAAAACAAGAAAACTTTACAAAATGTTTATAAAAAAATTAAAGTTAAATAAAACATGCAAAAAAACAATGCGGCGGGCCCCCGCAATCGTTAATCTTGTCGTGTGCGGGTATTTGCAGCTTCTCCAGCAGCATAACGCGGTCTCGGGCACTTGTTAGCCTTGTGACCCTTAAATATAATATGTAAAACAAAGCAGAAATAAATAAACAAACCATATGACCGCAGTTCCAGCACTTATTGTGAGTAGAAGGCCCCCGCGCATTTGGATGCGTCCGTGGGCAAGTCTCGCTGGTATGAGTTGACGTTTGAACACCGCAGCTGAAACATCGAATTGAGCGGCCAACGATGACTGTTGATCCATCAATTCTGTGGCCCGTGCCCCCGCTTGGGCATTCACTAGTCTAAAATTATAGAAATAAATTATACAAACGTAAAAAAATTAAACCTTATGGTTTGCACCACATCTGTTACAACCTGGGCCAGGTGGCCTTTGTTTAGGATTGCCATAACGTTTGATAACTTCTGCAAGGCTATCAAAATTGTAGAGCTGCTCATTAGCCCCCGCTGCTGCTTCGGTAACACAATTCCATAGTGGAACCCCATTCCACGACGCGGAATTCATTGCTAAAATACTGTCAAAACAAAATTGATAAAATAAACCTGCTAAATACTGCCGTAGCATTTGTTCGTCCCTGAAAATTTCCAAAACACGAACAGCTATCTGAGCTGCTAACACACCAAACTCAGCACTTACACCAGTGGCCCCCAAGTAATTCCTAAAATTCTTGATCGGTATCCGTTATTATTGTGCTGCGGGGGCCCGGCAACAGCAAATATTAACTTTGCTTCACGACGCTCTAATGCCATTATGCTGTTGGCTGACTGCTTAAAAGTTTTTGGCATTTCAACTTTTGCAGAATGTTTGAACTATCTGATTTTGTAAAAATTGAGCGGGGGCCAACTTACATCATTAATGACTACAGATCATGTTTGTTTAATAAAATTTTTAAGTTAACGTTGTATTTACTTTTTTTTTAAAGGTCTGACCGCAGTAAAAAAAAGCAACGGAATTTCCATAGATAATCAAAAAGTTAAACATTTTTTTTGTTGTTCATCTTCGCCCCCGCGGGGGCTTTGTTCTCACAACTTGCGCATTTGCACTTTGATGAACATTTGACATTGTGTTTCTTACAGCCACACCGTCAGTAACATTTTCGTCACTGATTTTTGCTGCAATAATATCTACTAAAAAATAATATTGAGAAAAAAATACTAATTGCAATTACAACAGTAAATAAAAAGAGTAGAGTATCGAAAATTTATTTAAAAAATAAAAATTTAAAAAATCAGTTCCGGCGTGAGCGGGTTCTATGATTTACGACCAGATCGTTCTCTAAATTCTCCTTCATCAGACGTGCTGTAGAATTCAAATAAGCTCTTTTCTCACGTTGGCCCCCGCGGTCGACGTTTCCATCATCCTCACCGTTGTTTGGTGGATTGGCTGGCGGACCCTCAGTGTTACCTCTGCAAGGCTTAAAACATAATAGTTAACTTTATATATATGTAACCTTTGAATGTGAGTTTCTTTTTTTCGATGGTTTGCAAACACACTCATTGAATGGACTAACCATCATGCTTCTTGGGGGGGGGGGGGGGGGGGGGGGAAATTAATATTTTATTAAATAATGAACCCTGAATGTTAGTCCATTCAATGAGTGCAGAAAAATTCAAAAATTACAATATAATAAAACCATATACTGTAGATAGTATAGGTCCCGTGAAAGTTATTATGGGGGTATGTCAAGTAAGGTTTTTATCGAACCGGAGCCGTATCTGATGTCTAACCCGTCGTAATCTTGGTCGGTTAATTACCCTATATGAGCGATATATGGGGGATTCCGGAACCGGAACTTCCGGTGAACCCTACTAAATGCACACGATCCCATTTTACCATTCCCCCAATATTTTTATATTTTTCATTTGCTTCTTATGTTAGCCTGAAAATCCACAAATTCTGACAATCCCACAAAATTTTCGCTAAAAATTCCCAAAAATTTAACTCAGTTCTATTTTTCAACTTGTTTATATTCTATTAGCTTTTATACATTTTATTTTCATTCTATGTAGTTGTAGACACAAGAATCTGATATTGTTGACCCTCAGATTCATTTTTATCAATCGGCTTATATTCCCCCGATTTTGATAAAACGTTTTAAAAATTTTTGATTTTCTTTGCTTATAAGGGTACAGCCCAAGTAGGCGCGCGGCCATAACGGCGCAAAGCACTAACTTGCTTTAAGATTTCAGAATCTTACCAAATTTAGTATTAAACAATTCCTCTCATCGAGCTAAAGAGATCGGTACCAAAATTGATAAGGGTCAGAAATCTTCAAGCAGGTTAAGGCTTTGCGCCTTTATGGTCGCGCGCCTACTTGGGCCTGTCCCGATTATAGAACTAATACACCTCAGAGTCCCGAATCGTTTGAGTTCCAAGCCTCATAACTTATGAAAGGGCTGATAATTTTTAATGTTTTTGGTACCATTTGATAGAGAATTAAACACAATACAATTACCAAAAAAATCAAAATTTTCTACTGATTGATAAAAGAGTTATAATCGATAAAGTGCCGAAAAATCACTTTCTGAAAAATTTAGCTTTTATCATAACTATTTTTATGTTTTTAATGTTATACTCAACCCCAGCAGAGGTGGGTCGGAATTCCAATTTCCGAAAATAAATTTTAATTTCCGATTTCCGAAAAAAAATTTTTAATTTTCGATCTTCGAAAAAAAATTTTAATTTCCGAGTTCCGAAAAAAATTTTTAATTTTCGATTTTCGAAAAAAAATTTTTAATTTCCGAGTTCGAAAAAAATTTTTAATTTCCGACAGTTCCAATTTTCGACACCTTCGTCAGTTCCGACCCACCTCTGACCCAAAAAACTTGACCTGTACGTTTTGAGCGAAGGTCTATAAATATAAATCAATTTATCCCAACAAAAATTTTTTACAAACATTTTAAAAATCACAAAGGAATTTTAAACAATCTTCGAGCATTAGCACTCGTAACTCTTATCACTTCAGCTACATCAATTCCTTTTATTTTCGCAATAAATTCAGCACTCAGACGGGCATTTGCCGGCTCATTTCTTTCTTCTCTGTTTGGGCCTAATACGGGTGAGTCTGTTTCAAGGCAAAGACGTTCAAGTGGGACTGTACGCACAAATTCTTCCTAAAATTTAAAAAAATTAAGATTGAAGACCGGACTGGGAGTGTCATACGAGAATCGAGATCTCGAAAAATTCTCGACCTCGATAACCGCGATTTTCAATCGAGATCCTAGATTTCAATCTGAAAAATTCCCCGACTTTCAGGGACCAACCCTAGTGATCATTGAAAAGCTCTATTCATAAGTACAGGTTCTGGATTCCCAAAAAATTTTTTATTGGAATAAATAGGTCTGTTCATCCAGAACTAAAGTACGAACCAAGTCTAAGGCCTTGCGTTTTTACTGATTATCTCTTTCGCCCATCCCTGGTACAAGCGCACAAAACCTCAATCATAAGCCCTAACATGAAGAGCAGGTATATCCCCTCAAATAACCTTTTTGACCATTTCGAGCCCTATACATCTCTTAACACAAACTAATCTAAATTTCAATCACCTTTTCTTTATTAACAGTAAAAGCTGGAGCCAAAGAAAAATGAAAGTCGGCCTCCACACCCAAACGAACACTTTTAATATTGCCTGTAAATGCATGCAAAAGAACATTTTTCGCTCCAAGGGATTGTAATTGTTCTATTACAGGCTTTCCAGCAGAACGAGAATGGACGTTTCTTTAATTAAAAAATCAGAATTTAAACAAAACAGAATTACCAAAAAATCAGAATTTTTTGAAATCAGAATTTAAATATCAGAATTAAAAAAATCAGAATTGCAAAATCAGAATTTTGAAAATCAGAATTTTTTGACATCAGAATTTTACAAATCAGAATTTCCAAAAAACCAGAATTTTAAAATCAGAATTACGAAAAATCAGAATTTTACAAATCAGAATTTAAAAATCAGAATTTTACAAATCAGAATCACCAAAAATCAAAATTTTACAAATCAGAATCACCAAAAATCAGAATTACAAAATCAGAATTTTAGAAATCAGAATTTCAAAAAATCAAAATTAAAAAAACCAGAATTTCCAAAAATCAGAATTTCAAAAAATCAGAATTAAAAAAAATCAGAATTACCAAAAATCAGAATTAAAAAATCAGAATTATAAAAAACCAGAATTATATAAATCAGAATTTCAAAAATCAGAATTACAAATTAGAATTTCAAAAATCAGAATTTTCAAATCAGAATTAGGAAAAAAATCAGAATTTTAAAAATCAGAATTTAAAAATCAGAATTTTAGAAATCAGAATTTCAAAAAATCAAAATTAAAAAAATCAGAATTACCAAAAATCAGAATTAAAAAATCAGAATTATAAAAAACCAGAATTATATAAATCAGAATTTCAAAAATAAGAATTACAAATTAGAATTTCAAAAATCGGCTTTGTTCGTTTTCCGAAATTATACCCAGAATTTCAAAAATCAGAATTATCAAAAATCAGAATTTTAGAACAGAATTTAAGAAAATCATAATTTACACAAATCAGACTTAAAAAATCAGAATTACAAAAATCAGAATTTTTTTAAATCAGAATTTTGAAAATCAGAATTACCAAAAATCAATATTTAAAAATCAGAACTACAAAAATCAGAATACAAATAAATTCTAAAAATCAGAATTTCAAAAAACCAGAACTTCACTTTAAAAAATCAGAATTATCAAAAATCAGAATTTTTAATTTAAACACAACCCCCTTACAAAGTCAATCCCAACTCCTTCGCCAGCTCAATTTGCGAAGCAAAAACAGCTCTTTGTTCATCCTTATCGCCGCTTCCATTAGTTAAATATCTGGGGGTGAAGTCGAGACCAACCTTCGAAAAAATTAATTTTTTGAGAAACAAAAAATTAAAAACCTCCCCAATTCCATGCAATAAATTTGCTTCGTAAGCCTCCCTAATTGATTTTTCGACTTGTGTGTCTTTATATATTTGTTGAGTGACTGAAACCCAGCCTTTCTAAAATTAAAGGAATAAATTAGGGTAAAAATTAGGGGAAGAATTGAATTTTCAGGAAAATTGATTTTTGAAAAAATTTTTAAATTTGGGATTATTATGTCTGCGGATCAGACATATTTTAGTAAACCTAAAATGACCCTAAACTCTCAATTTAATGAGGCAATCAATTATAATATTTATTTCTTCAATTACATTTATTAGGGTCAAGTGAGCGCTCCGAAGAGCACTGAAAATGATGGAAATTAAACAGCTATATATAGGGACTAGGAAGGGCGGTAGGATGATAATAACAAAGAAAATGTACAAAGGAAAAGTTTAAGGAGTAAAGGTGAAGGGCAACAGTTTAAATAAGATGATTGGGAAAATATTTGAAAGTTGGAATGAGGGAATAATTTGAATAAATAAGGAAATGGGGCAAAATAGATAAAAAGTAAAATGATGAAAAATAATATAAAATATTCAAATCACGGACATAACACTCCTTCCTCCTTCAAGAAATCCATCTCCAATAGTGAAGTCCATTCGTCAGAAGAGTTGTCCGTCTTTTAGGTGCCCTCCGCTTAGAAGCGGGATTATTTATTTTTCTCCGATTTTCATAAAATCTTCTCACTTTGATCTAGTGGCATGCAAATTTAGTATCGGGATTTAATATTTATTCTTTTTAACCATTTTATATACTCTATTTTCTTTTTTTTTTAAACTTCTTTTTCAAACTTCAAATAATGCTAACCTACTCGCCACATGGCGAATTAATCTCTCGTCGCTCACACACCACAGAGCGGAATAACTCAAATCACAAATTATCAAAAATCCTTATTTAATTCATAATAATAATATTTATTTCCAATTTTTTTTACATTTTTTGAAGTCTCCGATTAGTTGTGCTAAACGGGTCGTATTCCTTCAATGTCGTCAGATATATCACTGCTTTGAGATTCCACTAAGGCAGCTCTCAGCTATCATCCTTGTGGACGGCATATAGCTCTCTGGAGGTAAATACTGCGCAACATAGACTTATACAGTTACGAGGCTATGGCCGTCTTACGTTTAAACAGCTGCGCATTTCCCGCGTCTTACGCTTTACTAGCCTATCATCCAGGCTTTTCTCTACGCCCATCACAACTCGGGCTTAAATCACTAAATTACTAATGTCTCTCCTCGTCCCTTAACAGTGACGGCTCTTTATACATTAATCTGAAGGCATACTAAATATAATCTCGTGTAAAACGGCTTTTCAATCCTTTTGAATTTAATTTTTTCCTCGGGTTTAACCCGGCATCTAAATTTTCTCTTTTTTCTCTTTCCCCTTTTACTAAACTCGGACCATGTCCGGAATATTATCATTTTTTAAAATTTATACCAAAAATATCTGGCTCGGGTACTGGCACCGTTTTTGTATTCATACCCGGATATTTTTTAAATTTATTTATCTCGGTTCGTGTCCGGTTTTTAGTATATATATTATTTTCTCGGGCTCTACCCGGTTCGCTGTCCGACCGCGCCATTATTATGTCTGCGGATCAGACATATTTTAGTAAACCTAAAATGACCCTAAACTCTCAATTTAATGAGGCAATCAATTATAATATTTATTTCTTCAATTACATTTATTAGGGTCAAGTGAGCGCTCCGAAGAGCACTGAAAATGATGGAAATTAAACAGCTATATATAGGGACTAGGAAGGGCGGTAGGATGATAATAACAAAGAAAATGTACAAAGGAAAAGTTTAAGGAGTAAAGGTGAAGGGCAACAGTTTAAATAAGATGATTGGGAAAATATTTGAAAGTTGGAATGAGGGAATAATTTGAATAAATAAGGAAATGGGGCAAAATAGATAAAAAGTAAAATGATGAAAAATAATATAAAATATTCAAATCACGGACATAACAGGGATCAAATGTCATCAAAAAAAATTTTTTTTTTTATTAAATTTTCTTACATTTTTTTAAAATATTTCAAAAATTTTGAAAATTAAAAAAATTTTTTCAAAAAAATTTTTAAAGATGACATTTGATCCCACTTTTTGAAAAAGTAGGGAGAGGTCGAATTTCATCGTTAAAAAAAATTTTTTTAAATTAAAATATTTTTTTTTGAAATTTTAAAAATTTTTCCAGGCCTTATAAGGTAAAATTTAACCATAAAAGGCAAAGAAAAGACAAGAAAAATTTTAAAAATCTAAGAAAACCTGAACAGGATGAACACCCAAACAAGGCTTAATAAAATCTGGAAATTCTTTCGCTAGTTGGAGAATGCGTGGAAAATCGGTAGGATATTCTGCTACAACGATGGCATGCACTACACCAGCCTTTAAATTAAAAGAATGAGAAATTTAGGGAAAATTAATTTGGGATCAAATGTCACCTCTACGAAAATTAAGAAAATAGATTTTAAAAAATTTCTAAAAAATTGTAGCAAATTTTATTTTAATTTTTTAGAGGCTTAGAAATATTTTTAACACATAAACAAACCAAAAAGTCGCAAAAAATTAAGTTGGGACCAAATGTCACTAACAATAAAATTAAAAAATCGTGTTTAAAAAATTTCAAAAAATTCTAGAAATTTTTAAAAATATTTTAGGAGGCCTAGAAATTTATTTTAATAAAATATAAAATAATAATGAGAGCAAAAACACGAAAAAATCTCAAAAAAATTAAATTTGGGACCAAATGTCACTTACTCGGAAGAATAAAAAATAAATTTAGAAAATTTTTTAAAAAATTCTAAAAAATTTTTAAAATATTTTAAAAGCCTCAAAAATATTCTAAACTAAAATTCACCCAAAAATCAAAAAAAAAATTTAAAAAAACCTCCTTCGCCCGTTCAATTACTTGTTCAATATCTTCATTAAAAGAGGAATCTGCCAAATGACAGTGACAATCAATCATTTTTCCCGAAGAAAATTAACTGAAAAAAATTTTAGAAAAATTAAGAAAATTCCAAAAAAATTTTCAAGTAAAAAACGATAGAGTAGAGGCCATAGAAAAAGACAAAATAGAAGGAAGAATTGAAACAAGCCGTTTCAGCGCCGTTTGAGTGTGTCTATTTTTTAAGGGTATACTGTCAATTGAGAGAAAATTAATTAATATTTTAATTTTTGTTAGCTTTCTATTTTGGAGAATATTTTTTTTTAATTTTTAATTTTTTCAACATTTTTTAAAAATTCAAAAAATTCGAAAAAAATTTTTTTTTCAAAAAAATTTAGAAAATTTCAGAAAAAATTTCCCTTACAACAAAAGTAAATATAAAAAAAATTTTCCAAATTTTTTTAGTAAATTCCGAGTTTCCAATATAGACCACAAAATTTTTGTTGCCTCGCAGTGTCAGACAAACTCAAATTTCTTGAGCAGCACTACTCCCCAAGCAAAGGTGTTTCTGGTCTAGAATTGTAACTTTGTTTAGAAAAGCGGATCTATAATTACGAAACAAAGCCTAGAAGAGCTGGTAATTTGACAAAAAATTTTATTACGAATCGTGTTAGAATTTTAAAAATCCGAGTCTCTCTGAGAGACGTTCGAGACCGAAAATTTTCCAAGACTCAGGACTCAAGACCAAGACTACACCCCAAGACCAAGACCAAAGAAAACCAAGAAAAGTCTTGGAATCAAGACCCAAGACCAAAAGTCTCGGACGTCTCTAGTCACTCAGAGACTTGTAAAATTCAAAATTTTATTAAGAAATTTAATGACCTTTTTACCTTTCAAAATACACTTGCACTTTTTATTTAAAAAATTTTAAAAAATTAAAAATAAATTTAATTTCACAATAAGCACTTTAACAATGTTGCCCTTTTAAATAAACAAGCACTGCCTTTCTTTAAAAATTTTTTATTTTCCCTGCTTTCATAATTTTTGGCAATTTCCGTCTCATATCCCTTTATTTAACCCCCTTGATTTAATTAAATTACTCATTAATTTTAATTTTCCCGACTAATTCCCTAACCAAGCTTCTTTAAGATGCTTATTTTATTCATTATTTTAATCCAAATTTTAATTAAAAATTGTGGGGCGGTTGAAGGTAGAAAATTTAATTTTTGATACTTATTTTCAAGCAAAGCTGAATCACCCCCAGAAAATAGACAATATATCGGAAGGACTCTCGCTTGATTTTGAGAGCTCTCCGATTTGTTAATCGCACACTAACCGCCCGACAGATCAGCCAACTATTTCTAAGGATTCTTTCGATAATCATAGGGGAAATTGTTGAATATGTTTATAGTAGCAACCCCGAAACTTATCCCAAAAAATAAGTAAAAGGACACCAATGATCGTCTTTACTTTGGCTTATTTCCTGGCATTGAGGAACCCAACGGCACTATGTATGTATAATAGCATGGCAGTGGACTTAGCGGAGTACTTATGGAGTAAATGGTCAGTAAACAAGGGCTAAGAGGAAGGGGAGGCGTGGTAGAGACTTCATCGGTCCTACATTAATCTCTAACAGTCCTGGGAGTACTCGGTCAATTAGGGAGAGGCTTCAAGTCCCTTATAAACTAGGCTTATATTTAAGGTGAAATTCATCCTTTGAATGTTGTTCAACCACAACAGACTTTTAATGCTCCCCAAATTATTCCGGAAACTTTTGAAGCTCCTAAGAGTGTCAGCTACCCAGAGGTTCCAATCTATGGGTATCGAAGAATGCTCAAAGACGGAGGCAATAAGAAGGACGAAAAGCCCACTGGGAAGGAGGGGAAAGCGCCAAAGCCTTCAAAAAACAAATTAAAGGCTCGATACAACGTGGAAGTTAAAAATAAATTTAGCCCCTTGAACGGCTTGACGGAGGCACAGGAGAAAAAGTTGTTCAACAACAAAAAGGAGAAGAATAAAAAAGATTTAAAGTGTATGGAAAAGTGTGAAACAGAGTGTGATGAAGCTCCTGAAGAGCCTCCAATTAGAAAATCGAGTAGAAAATCGAGAAAATTAATGAATGAAAGTATCAAGGACGTGAACGTCACGTTTGACAATAAGCCTAAATTTAATTGTTGCAAGCGCCATACTATGAGTGTTCTGGTTACTGCATTTTTGACTTGTTCTGGACTTAGAAATTACGCAAATTTGCAAACTTCATTTATATGCGATATTAGTAAGTTTAAAACGAGCAGGTTTGGATTGAGCTTGAAATTAAGTAGGTGTCGCATAGGGGATGTGGGATACACTAGTAATAGGCCGCTGGGAGAACTCCCCTTTTCCTGTGCGCTCAAAGAAGGTACCTGATGTTCCCCCCGGTACCTGATGTTCCCCCCCCCCCCTTAGTTCGCATGGGGGATGTTATCTTCAGCCTACTTATAGTCTGAAGGTGGCATTTTTCTTTTGCCTATTTACATCCTAGCCTAAAAAGAATATGTCTACTCCGAGAGGCATATCTCTTCACCGAGGGGCATTCATCGAAGGCGGGGTTCCGAGCGGGGCATGTCCTTTCAGCCTACCTACTAGTCCAAACGGAACATGTCTCTTCAACTTACTTCTTATTCCGAGCGGGGCATGTCCCTTCGGCCTACCTACTAGTCCAAACGGAACATGTCTCTTCAACTTACTTCTTATTCCGAGCGGGGCATGTCCCTTCGGCCTACCTACTAGTCCAAACGGAACATGTCTCTTCAACTTACTTCTTATTCCGAGCGGGGCATGTCCCTTCGGCCTACCTACTAGTCCAAACGGAACATGTCTCTTCAACTTACTTCTTATTCCGAGCGGGGCATGTCCCTTCGGCCTACCTACTAGTCCAAACGGAACATGTCTCTTCAACTTACTTCTTATTCCGAGCGGGGCATGTCCCTTCGGCCTACCTACTAGTCCAAACGGAACATGTCTCTTCAACTTACTTCTTATTCCGAGCGGGGCATGTCCCTTCGGCCTACCTACTAGTCCAAACGGAACATGTCTCTTCAACTTACTTCTTATTCCGAGCGGGGCATGTCCCTTCGGCCTACCTACTAGTCCAAACGGAACATGTCTCTTCAACTTACTTCTTATTCCGAGCGGGGCATGTCCCTTCGGCCTACCTACTAGTCCAAACGGAACATGTCTCTTCAACTTACTTCTTATTCCGAGCGGGGCATGTCCCTTCGGCCTACCTACTAGTCCAAACGGAACATGTCACTTTAGATTATATTCTGGTCCTAACGGAACATATCTCTTCAGCCCACATCCTATTTTGAACGGGGTATTCTCTACTACATTCAATTAATTCTCTTTAATAACAACAGATTCGAACTATGGTGTATTTGATACTGTGACTTGTGGGCAACAATACAACTGTACTCAGCCTCCCTGTGAACTTACGGGATACGCTTGTAATGCTGAACAAGAGTATATAAAAGTACCATCCAAAGATTTTCACGAATATATTGGCGAAAGTCAGCCGTTCAGAATGTATTGCCCGATAGGTCAAGGTGGAGAGGATGTGTTGGTCGCTGAGGGATATGGAAGCTGCGATGATAGTGGAAGTCGCAAATGCAAAATTGATTTTGAACAAATTGTGAACTATAATCAGACATTGAATTAAGGAGAGAGGAGAGATAAAAGAAATTGAAAGAAGATGAAATGATAATTTTTTAGAAAAAACGAAATTTAACTTTATTCGATGAATATAAAATTTTGCTTCCTTTTTTGCTTTACGTGACAAATAGAAATTTATTATTAAGGTAACCAAGAGTTAAAGGTACCCAAGAGTTACGAGTCCATTACTCCAAGAAGCTCGAGTTAAAAGTTGGACATCTTATAGAGCCAGTCTCTTGGTAGAGACCTCGCTTATAGAGACACTATTGAGGGGGAAATAAGTTTTGAAGCTCCAAACTATTATAAACGAGCAAATAAATAATTGTCGCTAGAAGGGCTCCACGCAAAGCAGAGATTCCCGTTCCCTTTCCTGGCTATAGTCAGATTCAGGATAATAGTCTTATCCTAATTAAGGATCCCTAATTATAAGATACAATTTCTAATTCCAACGGTACCTATCTTATATTTAGTATCGCCAGTATTACTCTTGAATTTGCTAAATATTAGAGATCGGTCTGGATCTGGATCCAGTCTGGAACTTTTCCTGGAACCAGAGTCCAGATCCGGGCATTTTTCGATCGTCCTGGATTTTTCCAGGATTTGGATTTTCCTGGATCCAGATCAAAAATCCTGTTCAGGTTACTAAACTAAATTCAGATCCAGAATAAGATCCAAAGAGCTCTACTAAATATAATATTTTTTATAAAATTTTTACTAATTTTTTCAATGCATCCCTCAAGTTTTTTTATCGTAAAATATCCAAAACATTCCCAAAAAAATTTTTTTGGGTGGGCGGCAAAAATTCTTATGCTATCCAACAGCATTTTAAACGACTTTCTAGGAATATAAGGAAGAAATATCGTTAAATCCCTCACATTTTATATTAAATAGGAGAACGTAACAGCTGGTTAATCTTGAGTGATTTGAGTAGAATGGAAGGCCCAAAGCTTTATATAAAACAAAAATTGTTTGTTAGTTAAGTGAGTTAAGTTAAACTTAAACTAAAATGCCTCTGGCAATTGTTTAAGATCAATAAAGCCAAATTTCTATAATGTAAGGAATAAGGGAGATCTAGCTGGTTAGGATTTAGAACTCTTCCTAGGCGATGATATAAGATAGATTAAAGGCTAGGTGAAAGCAACTGAAAGGTAATTGAGTCGGAAGAGAGTTAAAACAGTCATATCAATACCAGAACCATTTTAAACTATTCCTAATTAAGAGATGGAATTGATGGTTGAATCTCTTTCTAAAAGCACCTTACAAACAGACAACTCCCTCCCATCAGAAGCGCTCTATAACATCATGCTAAATAACTCCTACTAATTCTCTATATCCCATTATATCCTTCTTAATCCACTAATCGCTGTAGCCCACTCTAATCTACTAAATATCCTTCGCAACCCATATATCCTTCTTAATCCATGCACTTATAATATCTTCACTTCTACTAAATCTTACTAAATCCTTCTTAATCGACTCTAATCCACTAAATCCCCTTCTTAATCCATGCAGTCATCCCTCTTTTCAAAAATTTCTTTTTTCAATCAAAAATTATGTTTACCCCTTCCATTTCAAAATAAGCCTAGTAAACGAATCATTCCCCTTCAAAAGCTTTTAGGTGAAAATATGAGAAGGTTGAAAAGATGAATAATATTTAATGTAAGAATTCTTTAAAAAAAGGAATGAATAATCCTTTATATTAATGCTGTAACAATTTTTTATTCAATTTTATACACACTAGAATATTATTTATTGTTTCTCCTTCTATAAATTTAAAATATTTTTTTCGTAATATTTTTAAAAAATCACCTTTTTTCTTGTTAAAATTATTAAATAAATTTCCAATTAAACTCAACTATTATGTCCGAGTCCACCTCAAAAATGGCCTACACCCAGAAGACCTACGACCAAAAGCCTGCACCCAGAGGACCTTTGACCCAAAAGACCTACAAATTTTTAAAGCGAATATCGAGGGATTAAGGGGGTCACCTCGGTCCGAGTCCCCCCAAAAAAAGACCTACGCCCAGAAGACCTATGACTACGGTTTCACCGGAAGTTCCGGTTCCGATTTCGGTTCCGGAAATTGACCTAGAGGACCTATTGTTTTAAAGGACCTTCAAATTTTTAAAGGGGTTCAGAGGGATCAAGGGGAATTCTGATGGATTAAGGGGATAAATGCCCTTCTCTATAAAGGTACCCTTTCTCTATAAGAACCGATGACCCTACCCTGTCT
Organism: Meloidogyne arenaria; assembly: GCA_036172955.1. Lineage (NCBI taxonomy): Eukaryota > Metazoa > Nematoda > Chromadorea > Rhabditida > Meloidogynidae > Meloidogyne > Meloidogyne arenaria. The sequence continues at coordinate 4,364,959 of JARQAB010000025.1, forward strand.
CCATTTCATAACATATAACTATGGGTGGGTATAGGATCTCTATCTAATTCAATCACACTAATCCATCGATATCCGTTTAATCCCTCTAAATCTAACGATATTCCCTTTTGATATTCGCTTTTGAAAGTTGTAGGTCTTTTGGGTGTAGGTCTTTTAGGTTTACCCCATAGGTCCGTTTCAGGTGATATCCAAAAATTTTTCAAATTTTTCAAGAACCGACAACCCTATTTTCAACAAACCCTTAATATTTTTATTAACCCATATTTATTTAACCTTTATATACACATTTTTTTAAAAATTTTGGTTAAAAAGCCATAAAAATTTTAAGAATTTTTTTAGTTAAAAAACATTTTGTTTACCAGAATAGTTTATCAATCCATCAAACCTTTAAAAAATCTTTTTTTCACATTCTTATTTACCGGAAAGCATCAGTTGTTCCCACAAACATGATCTTCAATAAACCTTTCCTAGGGATTGACTGATCCATTACATAAACATTTTTCTTTTTATCACCCAATCCAAAAATTCTCTTTTAAAGTATGGCTATCTAACTACAATTTTTATAAAAAATTCGATTTTATCAAAAGAAATTATTCCATTTTGTTTAGTGTAGGTCTCCGAACCTTTCGGATTTTCGGAGACTCTCCGAACCTTTCGGTCTCCAAACCTTTCGGGATACAGCCTTGATTCTCACCATAATCGCTGAATCCCATCCCTCCTTGGAGACATCCAAGGGAGGGACAAGAACGTAAGTTCGTAGACCGTTTGAAACAATTAGGTTTATACCCAGTCCTCCTCATAGCTGCCCCATGACATTCCTCCCCTCCCGTCCTCATCCCTCCCCCTCATGGCCCCCTGTCCTCATCCTCCCCCTCCCCCTCATGGCCTTCCTCGCATTTCGTCTCTTCAGGGATTAACCCGGTTTGTATAGGTCCATATCCGAGTTTATCACCCAACATTCTTTTTAATATACTTCTTAATTACACAACATGTCTCAGTCTCTCAATTAACTCTCTACACCCTTAAATCATAAAATTTTTCTAACAAATTTCCCCAATAAAAACACACATTTCTGATCCATATTTATAGATTTTTATCTTCTCTAACTAAAAATAAAAATTTTTTTATTTTACTTCTCTATTACAACATTAATGATCTAATAAAGGGACAGATGTGTGTAAACCGCCTACACACAAAACTAAAAAAAAGTTTTAAAGCCTGGAGGCGGCAGCATATGCTCAATTTTATTTACTTACTATTTTTAACTCAAATTCTTTTTACTTAAAAACTTTTATTTTTGGAATCGGATTATTAATACTAAGAGCTTTAAAGAATTTATTTTTCAGCTTAGGCTTTTCACATATTTTCATTTACCATTTTTCACATTCTATTTTTCAAAATTTTCGTTTCGACCCACCCGTGATACCTAATAGAGACGTCCGAGACTCTTGGCTCCACAATTCACTCAAATCCCCCGAATATCCCTCTTAATCCTTTGATATCACTCGATATCCCCTTAATCAACCCAAATCCTCTGAAACAAATCCTCTGAATTATTTGATTTTGACTAATACCATTCTTATTAGTACCCTCTTGCGTGTAGCTTAACATTTTGTCTTTTACTTCTGGTACCTTTAGTCAGTTACAATTTATCTTATACCATTCTTCTAGTATACTTTTGTCTTTTACCATTTAGTCTTATACCTCTTCTTTACTCTTTTGTCTTAGTTTTCTTATTGTACCCTTTTGTCATTTACCATTTTGTCACTCTTATACCTCTTCTACCCTTTTGTCTTAGCCTTCTTCTTGTACCCTTTTGTGTTTTACCATTTTGTCTTATACTACTTCTCTTACCCTTTGTCTTAGTTTTCTTAATGTACCCTTTTGTCATTTACCCTTTTGTCTTATACTCCTTTTACCATTTTGTCTTATTCTCCTTCATATCTCTTTCTTCCTTATTTTTTGTGGCAGCCATTATAAAGGAGAGAACAAACTAGTGTACTATTTCTCTTTATTTTTCTCAATATTTCACTTCTTATACTTTTTTATTTTTTTCTTTTTCTCTTTCCATATTACCTCCCCATTTAAAATTTTTTGAAGTAAATAGCCGTAAAAATAGGAAGAAATGAGTCTTTTACAGACAAACCATTCTCAAATTATATATAGGAAATTTTTGGGACGGGGGGTTTTTTTGACCCCCTAAAATTTCAGTCTTGTGACGGGTGCCGGAATTTTGGTCACTGGAATTTTGGTCACCACAATTTTTCGGAACTTTGGTCACCAATTTTTTTGGAATTTTGGTCACCAGCGGAATTTTGGTCACCAAGTCTAAAATCGGAATATTGGGCACTGAAATTTTGGTCACCAATAGGAATTTTGGTCACCAAACAAAATAAACAAATCTTATCTAAAACTGATAACAAAGTGATAAAAAATTGTTTTTCAACCCCCTGATGAATATTTTCAATGTTGATCACTCTGCCAGTTAATCAATCATCAGGTAGAGTGATCGAGACTGATCAACCGAGTGAGTGATCAGCATAGAAAGTGGTAAACATTGAAATTGATCAACTGGGGGTTGAAAAATCATTTCTTATCACTTTGATTTCAGTTTTAGATAAGATTCTTTTTTTCCGTTTGGTGACCAAAATTCCTATTGGTGACCAAAATTTCAGTGCCCAATATTCCGTTTTTTGACTTGGTGACCAAAATTCCGCTGGTGACCAAAATTCCAAAAAAATTGGTGACCAAAGTTCCGAAAAATCTTGGTGACCAAAATTCCGGTGACCAAAATTCCGTACACCCTTGTGACTTGTTGGAATACTCTCATTCTCTACCCCTTTTTGCTCCTCATATAAAATAAAAGGAAGAATTCTTCTATAAAGATGGGATGAAATATTTGTGGTATAAACTTTTGCACCACACTGTATAAAATTTTTGGAACGGGGGGTTTTTATGGACCCCCTACATTTGTAAGATATTTAGCTAAACACTTGTTCTCTAACCACTTTTTGCTCCTCATATAAAATAAATGGAAGACCTTTTCTCTAAAGATGGGTTGAAATGTGTTTGGTGTAAACTTTTGCACCACACTGTATAAAATTTTTGGAACGGGGGGTTCTTATGGACCCCCTACATTTCTAAGGATATTTCTACTCTTTTGTTCTCTAACCATTTTTTGCTTCACATATAAAATAAAAGGAAGACTTTTTCTCTAAAAATGTGATGAAATATACCGGGTATGGGTTAATTTTTTTATATATAGATAAAATTTTTGGGTTGGGGGTCGTTTTGACCCCCTACATTTATAAAGATATTTAGCTAAAATCTCTTTTTCTCTAACCATTTTTGCTCCTCATATAAAATAAATATATATAAAAAAGTATCCTAGTAGGAATTGCATACGTAACTTACCGCCATCGCATACGTAACCCATCGCTAGTTATTTTTATATATAAATAAAATTTTTGGGTCTGGGGGTCGTTTGACCCCCTAAATTTGTAAAGATATTTAGTTAAACTCTTGTTCTCTAGCCTATTTTGCTCCTCATATAAAATAAAAGAAATGACTTCCATAGAAATGGTATGAAATTCCCCTCAGTTGGACCCCTCCCCTATATTTTTATATATAGATAATGAAATTTTTGGGACTGGGGGTCTTTATAGACCCCCTTCATTTTAAATTGTAGTATAAATATTTGTGTTCTCTACCCTTGTGTGCTTCCCATATAAAATAAAAGAGGACTTTTCTTTACAAACTGGCCTCTTTTCATAGCTATACGGCTAACTCAATCGTGCGGTACTGAAACGGTTTAGAATTTTTGGGACGGGGGGTCTTTGTAGACCCCCTAAATATTTTAAATTTTTTCTCTCTAACCTTATGAGCTACCCATATAAAATAAAAAACGTCTTCTTTACAAATTACCGACTTTCTCTGAACCCTTACGACGTGACTAAATTCTATCGTAACTATAATTTTTGGGACTAGGGGTTTATATTGCCCCCTATTTATAGAAATTTAAAATGTTTTTGTTCTCTAAACTTATGTGCTACCCATATAAAATAAGGTAGACACTTTCTTTTCAAAGTATCTTTTTCTCACGAAGAGAACAGACAGCAGTTTTAACCCACTCAAGTGGCAAGAATTTTTGGGACTGGGGGTCTCTGTGGACCCCCTTTATTAAAAATCTTTAAATTTTTTTGATGAAGAGTTCTTTACATCTTGCCAATTTTCTCTAAAGTTCCACGATGTAACTATAAATTGTCGTAACTAATTTTTCGAATGGGGGGTCTTTGTGAGCCCCCTGGATTTTAAAAATAATTGGTCTTTAATTATTATTTAGTCTTAAAATACTAAAAAATTTTAAATAGAATTATTAGGATTATAAGCTAAATTGAATACTTTTCTCTATTCACTTCTTTAACTTCCACACAAAACTCTTGTTCTCTACCCTTTATGTGCTTCCCATATAAAATAAGAAGAGACACTTTCTTTACAGACTAGCCTCTTTTCTTAGTGAAACGGCATGGAATCGTGCGGTACGGAACAGTAATAGAATTTTTGGGACGGGGGGTCTTTATTGACCCCCCTACATTTTAAAAATTTTTGAAGAAATTTTTTCTCTCTAGCCTTGTTTTTTCCTCTAGAAATATAAAACAAAAGTAAACGTTTTCCTTCAAATTCCCCTCTTTTTCTCAAGCATAGGCAGCATACTCAAACACACTGACGTGGAAAGAATTTTGTGACGGGGGTCTATGTAGACACACTACATTTTATTAATATAGATAAAACTGTTTTGTTCTCTAACCTTTCTTGCTACCCATCTGAATCGTAATTCGAATTTTGGGGCCGGGGGGTTTCTTGACCTCCTACATTTCAAAAAATTTTAAAGATAAACATTTATGTTCTCTAGCCTTGCTTTTTCCTCTAGCTATATAAACAAAAGTAACGTTATTTTTACAAATTCCTCTTATTCTCCAGCATAGGCAACATACTCAAGCACACTAACGTGGATAGAATTTTGGGGCTGGTGTCTATGCAGACACGCTACATAAATTAATATCTATATAAACATTTTTGTTCTCTAACCTTTCTTGCTACCCATATAAAATAAGAAGAGAAGAACTCTTTACGTACTAGCTTTTTGTTCATCCAAAGGGCGTACGGAAACGTCGTAATTCGAATCGTAATTCGAACTGAATCGTAATTCGAATTTTTGGACCGGGGGGTTTTTCTGACCCCCTACATTTTAAAAAAATTATAATGTAACACTTTAACTCCCCATAAAATGAAGGGGACTTCTGTACTAATTTCGATCTTTTTTAGATTATTTTGGATTATTTTGGGGTCTTTTTAGACCCCCTACATTTAAAAATTTTTAATGTACACTCTTTCGTTCTCTAACCCTTTCTGCTACTCATATAAAATAAAAGAGATGTTTTCTGTATAAATTGACCTCTTTGTCTAAAGCTTACCCCCGATGTAACTAAACTCGCCAGAGTATAATTTTTGGGCTGGGGTTCCTTCTGGAACCCTTTTAATGAAAATCTTTAGATTGTAAGAAATAAATTTGTCTCGAAATATTTTTTATATTTGAATTTTCTAATAAGATTATTTGTACTTAAAATACAGTGTCTTTTGTCTCTAATAGCGAGCCATCCTTTTCTCTCTAGTTGAAACTAATCTAATTTTTGGGCTGGAGGGTCTTCTATGAACCCTCTTTCTTTAAAATTTTCCTTTAATTTTCTGGAGATCATTTCTATATCTTATCTGAATTAGCAAGAAAATACAGTGATTCCTCTTTGTTATGATTCCAGGAAATTAAATCTCACTGAGTTCTCTTTCTCATATTAAGGTATCTTGACTCGGATAACAATCTTTATACATAAATACCGTATTTTCTCCAAAATAGCCCCCTCTCCAAAATAGCCCCCCTTTCTAAAATAGCACCCCTCTAGAGGTTGATCGAAAAATAGCCCCGGAGGCTATTTTAGAGAAAATACGGTAATTATCTAAATTTATATTCGTGATGATTAAAAATATTCGAGATTTCTTTTAAAGCGAGAATAATCATTTTATAAATATTTTTTAAAAATTTCGATTTCTGGAAAATTTTTTGAAAATTTAAAAATTAAAAAAAAATTTTTTTCAATTTAAGAGTGCCTTCTCTATACTTGTGCCTTTTATATTAATTTTAATTCTTGACTTAAAAGTCTAAAAATCAGCAAAAATGGACGCCATCAAGAAGAAGATGCAGGCGATGAAGATCGAGAAGGTGGAGAAATTTTTTGAAAAATCAAAAAATTTTTTTGAAAAAATTTTTCTTAAAGGATAACGCCATAGACCGGGCGGACGCTGCAGAAGAAAAGTGCAGACAGACTCAGGAACGCTTAGAACGCGTTGAGGAAGAGTTGCGCGATACTCAGAAGAAGATGATGGTGAATTAATAATATTTTTTGAATATTTATGGAAATTTTTGAAATCGAAAATTTTTTTGAAATTTTTGAAAATTTTTGAAATTTTGAAAATTCTTTGAAAATTTCTGAAATTTTTTGAAAATTTTAGAAATTTTTGAAAATTTTAAAATTTCTGAAATTTTTTAAGAATTTTTGAAAAATTTCAAAATTTTTGAAAATTTTGAAAATTTTTGAAATTTTTAAAATTTCTGAAAATTTTGAAATTTTCAAAAATGAAAAAATAAAAAAAACCCCTAAAATTAAAATCTTAAGGCAATTGAAAATGAGTTGGACAAGGCACAAGAGGACCTTTCCTCCGCAAACAATGCGCTTGAGGAGAAGGAGAAAAAAGTGCAGGAGGTGGGTCATTAATTAAAATTTTGTGGAAATTGTGGCACTGTTTCGATATTTTTTAGTAATGTATTTTTGTGTATGGGTTGTGTAAATGCAATTATGTGTGAATTTCTTCGAATGCAATTGAGAAAAAATATTTTTTGGGTATTAAGCGGAGCGTTTGGGCTTGGGTAAGTCTAAAGTGACACTTGCGGTTGTTAATTAGCTCAACTTTCTTTTCAAGGTTCCTCTCACGCTTAAAGTTATAAAGTCGATATACATAGGAAGGACACTCACTGCACCCAAGTAAGTATCTTAAACTTGGGTGTAGAGATGGTCTCTTCCCAGTGAGTGTCATTTAAAGTATATGGGGGTCACTTATGTGTACCCCATGATATTCATAAATAAGCTACGATTGTATAGTGTTGAAGCTTACACTACTCGGGGGGCTAGTTTACCCTAATTTTTTTTCAGACGTGGACTTGAAGCCTTTATATCTAGTTGCTTCATAATTTCTCCAGTTTTCGTCTTATTTAAACAATTTTTTCCTATATTTTTATTTAACAATTAGCATTATTTGTAAGCATTTACAACTTTTCTCTCTCTCATTATTTTTTGAGTACTACCCCTAAATTGGTTGATTGATATCGTCACGCGCACACAAAACAAGTTGTTGTATTAAAAGAACAAAAACAAGCGTAGATTATTCCAAAAAGTTTATTTTTCTTTAAAAATACAAGCCTGATTAGCTATCATTTTTTGTTGTGATTTTTAATGGGAATACTGCTAAAATATTTTTTGTTTTTAATGATGGAACAGAATAGGGAAGTTAAGCTCTTTTCAATTTTAAGCAGTAAAATTTGTTTTGTTACTAGTGAGTGGTGGGAGAGGAGGGGAGTCCCGGAGTCGGAGCCGGAGCTATATTTTAAAAACCCGGAGCCTAAGCCGGAGCCAAGATTTTCAAAGCCCGGAGCCGACATATGGAGCCGCCAACAAATGCCAAATACCCAGCACTGGAGCGTACTATTTTAACTTATAAGGGGTCCCCTTCCTTTCTCCCTTTCCCTCCTTCAACTATTTATATAAGACCCCTATCCTCCTTCCATCTCTCACAGTTCCCCTCATCTCTCCTCTTCATATACCTTCAGAAATATTTTAGCCAAAAATCACCCACAAACGATGCCAAATTATTATTTTTAAAATAAATAACACTTTATAAATCCACTCCATAAAATACAAAATTTAAAAATTTGTTGTATATTTATTTATATTTTTGTTGATTTGATCTGTAAATTTGCGCAACGCCGATAAAGGAAACAAAGCGATGGAATTTTGCTATCTATCATATTCTGTTCTTTAATTTTATAAAAGTAAATTGAACTTTTCAGAATTTTCTATTTTATTAAACTAATTAGCTTTTTATGAATATGATGGTTATATTCTTTCCGGAATTTTGTATTTTTTTATAAAATCAGAATTTTCTCTTTCAAAAATAAAATCAGAATATTTGGTAATAATGACGGGGATTCCGGAGAAAATACAAAATATTCTGATTTATTAAATAATGAATGTCTTTTCTTTATTAAATCAGAATTTCCTTTTTATAGAATAAAATCAGAATTCTGTTAATAATTTGTGTCTTACCGGAATATTTTCTTAAATTCTGGTTTATTAAATAATAATGTGTTTTCCTTATTAAATCAGAATTTTTTCTTTATATGTAGAAGTCAGAGTTATAATGTATTTTCTGGAATAATTCAAAATAATCTGATTATAACTATATTCCGGAATATTCGCTAAAATTCTGATATTAAATAATGTGTATTTTCTTTATAATCAGAATATTTAAATCAGAATATTATTAATTTAATCGGAATATTAAATCAGAATATTCCTACAAATCAGAATATATGTATGTATATTCAATAATTATAATTTATTTTATGGAATAATTCAATTATACTATAATTATAAATTATTTCCGGAAATTATAAATTATTAGCGATATAATGTATTTTCCGAATATTCACTAAAATTCTGACTTATAAAATTATTTTTTATTTTCGTTATATTTTAGAGATTTTTTATCTTAAGTTACTATTCCTTTCTAAAATTCTTTTAATTTTTGTATTTTGTTATTATTACTTAAACACATTCCATTCCTCTTGCCTCATTCCTCATAATCATAAAAAAATTTTCCACTCATAGCGCGCAACATATATACCTCAAGAAACACTTGAAGGTCGGCGGCTGGTATGCTTCTCGCCAGCCTTTTTATATTTGTTATTGTATAAATATCGCTTCACTTTAAGGTCGCGAATTCCTCAACAATTTTCTTTATTATATTATATTTTCCTCTAAAAAGTAGCAGCTGCTTAAGGAGAAAAATGCACATTTTTGAAAGAACTCATAACCTCATTCTGTTTCATTAACATAAAAAATTCTGATTTTATTAAGAAAAATACAGAATTATTTAATAAATCAGAATTTTCTTCCGGAATATACATTAAAATTGGAAATAATTTATACTTTCCGGAATTTATAATTATATTATAGTCGAGTTATTCCGGAAATACATTAAAACCAGAGTTATAATTTCCGGAAATAATTTACAGTTATAGTATAGTCGAGTTATTCCGGAAAATACATTTTAATATTAAATATTCTGATTTTATTGTTATATTGAGAAAATTCTGATTTTATAAAGAAAATACGATTATCATTTAATAAACAGAACTATAATTTATAAAACAGAATTATAATAAAATATTTTGCATTATTCTGGATAATAGAATATAACTCTAATTTTTTCTAAAAAGAAAATTCTGATTTTATAAAGAAAATACAACGATTTTTATCAAATCAGAACTTAGTAGAATATTCCGGAAAATACAAAGAAATACAAAATATTCTGATTTAACATACTATTAAATGTTCTGATTTATTTTTTCTTTTATTTTAATTAATTCTACACCAAATAGATTTGATCAGCACCGTTTAAAAAATTAGTTAAAATAATTATAAATAAATTTCACTATTTTCCTACATAAATTCTTAGCCCTTTCCTTTTTGCCCGATAAATCTGAATTTTTTGTCCATTTCTCCTTTTCCATTTTTTCTTAAACCGTCCGGCTGGTTCTAACGACAACCCCTTTCTTTTCCTTTAATTTCTCATTATTTAATTGACGGTTTGGCAAAAAACAGCGAGGACAGGGAAATGAAAGAATTAAAAAAAGACACGCGCAAAACAACTACTTTTAGCACAAATGTGTTTTTCCCGTTTTAGTGCATTCCCTAGGCAATTATGCTGTTTTATTTAAATATAACGCATTCTGAAAGGGTTTTATTTAATAAATAAAATACAATAATAAAAAAATACATTTCAGAATAGATTTTATAAATCAGAATTTATATAGTATTTTCTATTTTCCAGAATGTATTTTGTATTTTTCAGAATTAAAGTTTTATAAGCTCAATAATTATTTTCCGGAAATACTTGCATTATTCTAAATCAGAATTAATTCTATTTGTATTTCCGGAAATAAACTTTATTTAATTAAACTACTTCCGGAATGAAGTATTAAGTTTTGTATTTTCCGGAAAGTATTAAATTAATTTTTATATTTTATCCATACAGAATTAATCAGAATTGGGTAACTTTATTTGTGTTTTCCGGAAATTAAATTAAACTTGACTTGTTTTCAGTATCGAATTATTAATTAGATTATTATTTTCCGGAAATAATTTATTCCTAGATTTTTTGGTATGCGTACAACCAGAATAAATCAGAATTTTGTAACTTTATTTTGTGTTTTCCGGAAATAAACTTTATTGGATTAAACTTTTTCCGGATTTTTATATTTTTTCCGTTCAGAATAAATCAGAATAAATTTTTTCCGGAAATAAATTTTATTAAATTATATTCTGTATTTTCCGGAAGTTATTTTGTATTTTCTTTATTATTTATTCACAGTTGTACAAAATATTCCCCACAAATTCTTTTATTTAAAATCCACACAAGAGTATTCCAGGAATGCGACTGTCTTTAGTCTGTTTGCCTTCCCTGTTGACAACCAAAAAATTCTGAAACTATCCCAATCTCTTTGTATTTTTACTAGCATTTTAAATCTTTCCCCCAAACATTTACTATCATTTTTATTTTTTTTCAGTATTTTTTCGCTTAACACCGCACGCGTTTTAAGGCCAATAATACATTGACATAGTCATCATTCCTTGTCCATACTCACTTTTTTTTTATATTTTTTTTCGTTCCCAGTTATTCACCCCTTTTTATATTTGTTTTCAGCTTTTTTATGGTGAATCTGTCAACATTTTTTTGTATTTTCCCCCAAAAAAGATTTTATCAAGGCTAAAATAAAAATATTATTTTATTTTGTTTATTATTAGCTAGCTAAACACACATTTAAATTTGTAATAATAATTTTATAGACCAAAATATATTTTTTTTAATTTGTAAAAATATCTGTCTGCTCATACACTTTTTACATTAATTTACTTTTTTTTAAATTTTTTGTCCATAATGAGAGACACTCTGATCGAGGGAGACCCCCTTCCGTTAAATAGTCGTCATCTCGTTATAACTACACTTATTTACACACCTTTTGGATGGGTCAAAACTTTTAGTTGTCGGTCAGGGCATTTTATGGTGTTATAACGAGAATTAATTGTATTTCCTTTATCCACTCGTTATATTAACACTTGTTGAATGATTTGATTTTGCTGTCCTATCGAGAGTTAATAAGGCTAGATAACAGTCAGTCCATTCTGTGGGGGGGGGGGGGGGATTATACAGAGATTCATTATATCATGGCGACTCTCGTTATATCACCAAATATTTACACGCCCATGATTATTCTTTAATCGAAGATTAATAGGGCAGGGGCTGCATATCTTGTAGTCCAACTTGTGGTGTTATTTGAGAGTTAACGAGAGTCAATTGAATTTCCATCTTACCCCTATTTATTATTCTTTTCATCTGTACAAATCAAGCTTCAACTAATAATTATTATAAATATTTTACTTAATATTACAAATATTTGCGCAAATGCTTACAAGCATTTTATTAGGTATAAGAGTATAGGCAGTCTTCCCTATTTTCTTTAATTTTCTAATGCTTTTAAAACAAATTAGGGAAAATTACCAAGTACTTTAGCTATCCTATTAAATATTTATCTGTTTTTGTTGCATTCCTTGGGGTTGGGATTACCTGCTGTGAGTGTTCTAGACACACATTTTTTCTTTAAATATAAACAAATAAAGCTTCCTATATCCTTAAGTAAGCTTTATTAGATCCTTAGAAATATCCTTAGAAATAATTTTAAGACGAGCGATAAATAGAATTTTAACATAACTAATTGGCTACTTCCACTACGGATACCCTTGTTGTATATGTTTTGATAGGATATTATGCTGTCTCCGAGTGCTGGGTCCAGTGCTGTTTATCTTATTTGAGCCATCTAGGGCACTAAGAATGGAATCACCATTTCGAGGTTTAGGGTTACATGTATACGAATCTCTTCCTAAGCTTCCAAATCTTCCCAATCCGTTCAGAAATCCACTCCTAATCCCTTCCTGAATTCGTTACAAAATCCCTTCATGAATCCTACCAAGTCCGTTCCCAGATCCTTTTCTAATCCTTTTCTTAATCCGTTCCCAAATTCCTTTCTAAATCCTCCCAAGTCCGCTCCTAAATCCCTTCACAAATCCTCCCGAATTCCTTCCTTAAAATTTCTACTCTAACTTGTTTGTCATTTAAAAATATAAGCAAGATAAAATCGAAAAAGTTGGCTGTTCTCCCTTCAAATATAAATATATTTTAGAGTAAGCTAGCTAGAATTTGTTTGCTCAATCTTCAATACATTCTTCCTCTCTCCCCAAATTTTTTCTTATTTTTAAGCATACAAAAAGCCTTTAGGTACCTTTATTTGTTAGTTCTTTTGTGCTTCTTCTTTCTTTCTTTTATCTTAAAAATCTTCAAAAAAATATTTATTTTGTTCTTAGAAATCGAGTTGCTTTATTTTACTTAATAAATATGTTTATTTACCAGCTTGATTTCAAGTAAATTTTGTGTTTTTTTCTATTTTTTCCGCCTACTCATTTTTGTGTTCTTTTATAGTTAATGCGCAGGTCTTTTAATTTTATTTTGGTATCAAATAAATTTTTAAAAATTTGAAAAAAATATTTTTATAGTGAAAAATGATCAGTTTATCTCGAAATTAGTTTGTTGGATTTTTAAATTTTTTTCAAAATTTTTCTCTGATTTTTTTTCTCGCCATAATTTTCATTCATATATCCGGCACTATATACTTTTACACATGTATAGTATACTAGACCTTATTTGGGCTACTGGGCCTTACTGGGCAGTATACATTTTTTGGAATATACAATCGACTCTCTGACTAATATCTCTCCCTAAATTGACCCTCGATCACGCATCTCTTCAGTGATGGGTTACCTCGATCACATCTCATCATCATCTTTTTAGGTTCTTCTGCCCCTTCGAGTTCCGACCTTTATTAAATCGAGAGTTAATATTAGCTTTACATTTGGATACTTAAATCCTCCAAATCAGAATCTATTAACCTCTAATTTTATACAATTATTCTCAAGTGTTATTTATCATCTTGGTCAATTTCAGAATTTTTGGTTGAAATTTTTATTTTTTTCTTAATTTTACGTTTTGCGCGTTGCTTACTTAATATTAACAAAATTTATTAAAATAAAAATTATTAGAAAAATTAGAAATTAAATTAAAATGGCTTCAAGAATGGAAAAAGGTGCTTCACAGCAGACATCGCTTTTAGATGTACTTAAAAAGAAAATGCGTCAGGCTCGGGAGGAGGCGGAGCAGGCAAAAGATGAGGCTGATGAGGTTAAGAGACAATTGGAGCAGGAGAGAAAGAAACGAGAAGATGTAAGGAAGTTGAATAAAAAATACAAAATCAGAATTTTTAAAAGAAAATACATAAATCAGAATTTTTTAAAGAAAATACAACAATCAGAATATTTAAATAAAAATACAAAAATTAGAATCTTAATAAAATACATAAATCAGAATTTTCAAAAGAAAATACAATCAAACTTTTAAAAAGAAAATACAGCAATCAGAATATTTATACGAAATACAAAAATCAGAATTTTGAAAAATAAAAATACAATTTCTTAATAAAATAGGCGGAAGCAGAGGTAGCTGCTCTCAACCGCCGCATCGTACTCGTTGAGGAAGATCTTGAACGTACCGATGACCGTTTAAAAGTTGCTACACAGAAGTTGGATGAAGCGTCAAAAGCAGCTGATGAGGCTGAGCGGTTAAATAAATTTTTTATTTAAAAAATATAAAATACGCCAAAAAATATTGCGCTGCGACTAGCGAATATCTTTTTCAAATTAAGCGCTAATTTTTTCTTTTATTTTTATAAATTTGAATTTTGAATGTGAATAGTGTGGAATGATTTTAGGTGATTTATCTTGTATTTTTGTTTGTGTTTTTACTGAAACAGTGCCCGTTTATTTGAATTTTTCTATAAAATTAATGAGTTTAGGCCGAAGCTGAGGTTGCCTCTCTTAATCGCCGTATGGTTCTCCTTGAAGAGGAATTGGACAAACTTGAAGAGCGTTGCAAAGTTGCGACTGAAAAAATGGAGGAGGCTACCGTTAACTGCGACGAATCTGAGCGGTATTATAGGGGAAATGTATTCTACCGGGTGATAGGGAATATTAGAATAAGGATTTGTGTTTTTTCCTTACTAATTTATACTAAAATTTGTTTTCCGGAACTTCAAAATCAGAATATTTCTTTTTCGTTTGTATTTTTCCGGAAAGGATTTAAATCAGAATTTATATAAAAAAATCAGAATTTATATATTTTGGTTTGTGTTTTCCGGAAATTATATAAAATCAGAATAAAATAAAATCAGAATTAATATGGGTATTTTCGCTTGTATTTACCGGAAAACAAATAATTCCAGAATAGATTTAATTTAAGTATCAGAATTTGTATTTTGGGAAGGCTCTAAATATTATCAGAATTATTTGTTCTGTATTTGTGTTTTTGTTTTTGTATTTTATTACTGTCGCTTATTTAATGTGTTTTATGGTGTTTTATGATTTTCTTGTATTTTCATGTCGCTTTATTTTATTATTAAACTTTGCTTTAATATTCTGCTTTTAAATAAAATATTAAAAAATTTTTTGCTTAAATAAAATTTCTGATTTGAATGCTTGATTCAGTGCTCGAAAGTCTATGGAAACCCGTTCCCAAGCAGACGAGGAGCGTGCAAATATACTCGAGGTGCAAGTAGATGAGGCTAAGGTGATTGCTGAAGATGCCGATCGCAAATATGAGGAGGCATGTTTTTCAATGCTTTTAATACTTTTTAATTATATTTGCTTATTTTCTATCTTTTTTAAATCTTTATTAATCTTTTGTGTGAATTTGAGCTGAAAAATTTTTTTTTGGCAGCGACGCGCACCCAAATAATAATTAAATAACCTGAGTGAATTTTACCTTATTCTAACCTAAAATTAATTTTTACTTAATAAATAAAATTAATTGTGTGTTGTGTTGCAGTGAACGCAAAGCAATGCTTCAACGAGCTACTGTAGACGACGACCGTTGCGCGGAGTTGGAGACACGGTTGCGCGAAGCCCAGTCTATTCTACACGAAGCAGAAGCGAGGGCTGATGAGGTTTTGATGTTAATTTTGTAGCTTGCTGTGTTTTGCTTTAATAGTTAGAAAATTTAAATTTGTTTTTCGCGCGAATTTTTGCTTTGAATTTTTACTTAATTTTTTTATGCTTCAATTATTTTTATATTAATTAATTAAGTAATTAACTAATTCGATAATCCTTCCGGAAAATTATAATAAAAATAAAACTTTCCGGAAAAGACAATAATTTTCGGAAGTTTTATATTCCCTCCCAGAAATAATTATTCATATCAGAATATTTATTCCGGAAATTCTGAACGTTTTATTATATTTTCCGGAAGGTTTGTATTGTTTTATTATACTAATATTACTTTCCGGAAAAATAATAATCATCCGGAAAAATAATATTATCCATTAAATAATAATATATTCCGGAAAGTATAACTCTAAATAATATTTTTTATAATTCTGGTCTTAGTTTTAATTAATTGTATAACGTTCCGGAAGCATTTTAAAATTTAAATTTGTATTTTGTCTCATAATTTGTATTTTTAATTTTGTCTTTTTCTATTTATGTTTTGTATTTTTGTCCTTTTCCCCTAAATTGTTCTATTCTCCTTTATATCCTCCCAAAGGTTTATCACCTTCATTCCCTCTATACATAAATTCTCTTCCCCTTTTAGCCAACGCAAGGTCATGGAGAACCGCTCCCTTCAAGATGAGGAGCGCGCCAATGCCATCGAGGAGCAACTCAAGGAGGCTCAAAGTTTGGCTGAGGAGGCTGATCGTAAATACGATGAGGTCCGCTCTGATTTCTTTGAGTGTGTGTTCTGCTTTTTAAAATTAATCTGAAGGCTTCTATTGGATTTTAAATTAATATTGTTGTATTGATACAAACGAACCTCACTTATGGAGACTCCCAGTTTAAGAGAGATCCTAATTTATATGACACTTTTCAGTTGAGAGACACCTCCATTCCTAACACCCCAAATCAAGATAGACATTCATTTTAACAGACAACCCATTTTAAGAGACATCTAACTTTGGAGACCTCCCCAATTTAAGAGACACTCTCAATCCAAGAGACATGGATAAGGAAAGAGGGCCCTAAGATATGTCTTATAGTGAGGGTCGACGGCTTATTTTATTTTTCGTTTTATTATTTTCTTTCAAATTTTGCTGAATTTTGCTTCTTTTATTTATTTTTGCTTCATTCTGCTCATTAAATTAATTTAAAAAATTAATTTATATTATGCAAATTTTCAGGTTGCTCGCAAACTTGCAATGGTTGAGGCAGATTTGGAGCGTGCTGAGGAGCGTGCCGAAGCTGGAGAGAAGTAAGTCTAACAAAATTTTTTGATAATTAAATTTATTAATCTTCCTATCTAATTACACTCCCTATCTAATTAAACACCCTTTCTAATCTCCCTCTCTAATTAAACACCCTCTCTAATCAACTTTAAAATTCACCCAAAATCTACTTCTATAGCAAAATTGTCGAGCTCGAGGAGGAATTGCGCGTTGTAGGAAACAACCTCAAATCCTTGGAGCTTTCGGAAGAGAAGGCAATGCAACGCGAGGAGGCTTATGAGGAGCAAGTGCGCTCAATGGAAGTTCGCCTTAAAGAGGTGTGTATTTATGGTACCCTCGTATTTTATCGTCCTTTATAATCGTCTTTGATTTGCTCTGACCTTTCTGTTTGATATTAATTAACTCAACTAATCAAACTGAACTCAGTAAAACCAGTAAAACATTGAGCATAGTCAGTAAGGCAATTGAACATGGCAGGGATGACCTGAGTTAACCGAAAGACGAAACACTGAGTTTTCCGGACCCGAAATCTTATTTGAAGGAAAATATGAAAACAAGGTACAGTGAGGGGCTAGCAATAACTGCTAGCAATAACTATCCCACACGACCACTACCCCAACAACGACCCCAAACACGACCGGCTTTCTCCTCATACCCCGGGTACGGTGAAGGGCTAGCACTAACTGCCAGCGAGTCTCAGGAGGTTCGATGCCTGCCCTAAGGGGGAGGCTCCCTCCATGACCCCCCCCCCCCCCATATACTTCTCTCTCACTATACTAACACCTCTAATTTTGTCTTTTTTATTTTCTTCATTAAAATTTGTCTCAAGATCTATTCGTTGTTTGAAAAAATAATTTTAAAATTTTTTGGCTTACCTAACGCTTATTTTTTGATTTTAGCAAGATTGTAGAGCTTGAAGAAGAATTGCGTGTTGTTGGTAATAATTTGAAGTCTTTGGAAGTTTCGGAGGAAAAGGCTTTACAGAGAGAGGATGTTTATGAGGAACAGATTCGTAACTTGACTGGGCGACTTAAGGAGGTTCTGTCCATAAAAATTAATTTTAATTGAGGGTGGGGAGTACGGTATTGCTCACTTTGGAGACAAGAACTTTCCCTCTATTCCTTCCCAGGGATTCCCTGTCCAAATATTTTAGAAGTTCCTAATAGAGATATGAATACGCTTCATAAGTAGGCACAAGACTTGAGAGGCGAAAGGGATTCGAGCTCGAAATTGCAAAAAATCCCGTTCCGATTACCTACTAGATTTTTGAACAGCTCGTTCAAAAAGATAGCTGAACGAGTTTCAAATTTTTGAGAATTAAACTCCTGTCATACTTAGACTTTTTTTGAAAAAAATTTTTAGGATTGAGTTAGTCCCCATCAGTCTTAACTCATATACCTATGCTCCCATCTGCTTAATTATACCCCCATCCCTTCCCTAATTTTTAAAGGATTACGTTAGTTAAAGGTATACTTTAGTTAAATTTTTCGTTGTTTGATTCTAAATTTTTAAAAGATTTTTCTGTTGTTTGAACTGATTTTTAAAGGCTTATAGTCCTTGTCTTTGAAATTAAATTGAATAATTCCGAGTCAAATTACTTTAAAATAATTTAAAGGCTGAGACTCGCGCTGAGTTTGCTGAACGTTCGGTTCAAAAGCTCCAAAAGGAGGTTGACCGGCTTGAAGGTGGGGGTTCTTTTAATAAATATTTTTTCAAAAATATTTTGCTATCTACGTTGCTTTGCTTAATTTTATTTTTTATTTGTACGTTCAAAATTTTTTTAAACTCAGTCTTTCGTTTTAGAATCATATTTGTATTGGCATTCTGTCAAAAATAATTTTTGTGACATTTTGTCGAAAAAATAATTTTGTGGCATTCTGACAATAATAACTTAGTGGCATTTTATCGAAAAAATTTTTTGTGGCATTTTATCGAAAATAACTTTAGTGGCATTTCGTCGAAAAAATTTTTTGTGGCATTTTGTCGAAAATATTTTTCTGGCATTTTGTCGAAAAATTTTTCGTGGCATTTTGTCGAAAAATTTTTCGTGGCATTTTGTCGAAAAAATTTTTTCTTGACATTCTGTAGATATTCTTTTGGCATTCTGTCAGAATTTAACTTTCCTTGGCATTCTGCCAAATTTTTTTAAAAAATTAAAAACAAAATACAGATGAGCTTCTTGTTGAAAAGGAACGTGTTCGCAATCTGACCGCTGAAATCGAGCAGACGGTCCAGGAAATTCAGGGCACATAAAATAATGAAGGGATAATATTAACAATGGGGAACAATGATGGAAATTAAAATAATAAAGCTTTGTACTCAAACAATTTTTTAAATATTTTAGAGTTGTATCTGGTTATAAGGTAACAAGCCTCTTTTTAGTAGTCTGAAAGGTAGTCTCTTCAGCCTACTTCCTAGTGCGAAAGGAACATGTATTCTTTAAACTTCTCCATAGTCACAAAGGGTCTTGGTCCCTTTAGCTTACTTTCTAGTCTGGAAGGAACGGAGATAACATTTCCCTCTCTATTTATGGTCATGTTCTCTCCAGAGGAAGAATCATCTCCTGAGAAAGGATAATGTTCTCTACACCCCACATCCCAGTCTGAAAGTTCATGTTCCCTTCAGCCTACATCAACGTCGGAAAGGGGCATATCGACCCACTTCTGGAAGAAACGGAGATAACATTTCCCTCTCTATTTATGGTCATGTTCTCTCCGGAGGAAGGATCCTCTCCTGGGAAAGGATCATGTTCTCTACACCCTACATCCTAGTCTGAAAGTTCATGTTCCCTTCAGCCCACATCATAGTCGGAAAGGGACATATCCCCAATTATAAAGGCCCATAATAGCCCTATTCCCATAGACTGGCATTATAATCAGATCAACCTTAATCGTCTTTTGCTTTTAATAAATTAATGCTCTTATTAGCTGTTCGTTTATTTAGTAAAATAATTTAAAGCTTATTAAGCATTTTTAATTTAAAATTTTTGTGCTTTGACGTGCTTTAGCCTAATACTTTTCTATTAATACTTAATCAAAATTCACTATTTTGACCCGAATTCGAAATTTCGACTCATATTCGATTACGAAATTTTGATTTCAACTTCGATTCAAAATTTCGATTTGAATTCGACATTTCGATTTGAATACAAAATTTCGCATTCGGAATTTTGAATTAAACATGCTCTAATTTTCTAACACGTTTTAAATTAAACTTTTTTGTGTGTTTTTGCAGTGGATTACGAAGATTTGCGTCAAAAGAATATGCTTATGCAATCGGACCTTGATCACTTTGTTCAAGAATTGCATTCAATTAACAACTAAATTAAATTTTTTAACACCTGTTTGGAGTGTTTTAATGATGAGAAAACTTTTGCATTTTAAAATTTATTTAACCAAAAAATTTTTTTGTTTGATGTGTGAGTTAAGGGTTGTGTTTAGCGGCATTTTCTGAAATTTTTTGATACCCTTTTAAACTAATATAAGAATAGGGTTTCCAAAACTGACTGGTTTCTAATAGAACCCTAAATAGAAATATGGGTCGAATAATTTTGAATTCGAAATTCAGCCTAGTTTTCGATGTTTCGTTTTCGAATTCGAAGTTTCGTTTTTCCAATTCGAAGTTTCGTTTTGAAATTCGAAATTTCGTTGTCCAATTCGAAGTTTCGTTTTGAAATTCGAAATTTCGCTTTCCAATTCGAAATTTCGTTTCTCAATTCGAAGTTTCGTTTCAATATCGAAGTTTCGCTTTCCATTGCGAAATTCGTTTTCCCATTCGAAGTTTCGTTTCAATATCGAATCTCGATTCATTTCCATTTCGAAGTTTCGAATTGGCCTTATCATTTTTTGGCCAATCTGTTCAGTATACGTTTCCTGAGATTGCCTCAATTCACAATTCTAATGAGGCAATCTGATTCAATGCTGATCCCCATCTATTTTGGCAAGCCTACCTCTTGAGAGATGCCGCTCTAAACAGCCCTTAACCTCTTTTATTTTTTCCAATTTTTAGAAATTTAATTCGAAAATTACTATAATTAAATTAACAATTAATCTTAGTTTTATATTAAAATATTATTTTTTTATTTTTTATTGCAATCCAAAATAATTTTTAAAAAATAGTTTGTGATTTTACATATACATTTCTGCATAATGCAGTTTTTGAATGTTTTTTTGAAAAATAAATAAAAATTTTGTTTTTTTTTGTTGAGTTTATTGTCATTTTTGAATTAAATTCGTTGCTTGGTTAACTTCGATCTACGTTGAGTTGCTTACTTAAAATTGAACAAGTATCTTATCTCTGAGACATTAAATTAATATAGACGAACTCGTCCACGAGAAGGAGCGTTACAAGGCAATCTCGGAGGAGCTTGACTCCACTTTCCAGGTTTGAAAAAATTTTTTTTTAATAATGCAATCTCGATAGACGTTACTATGAGCAATTGAAACAACGTAATAAGAAGAGTAACGTCTGTCCTAGCGTACTAAGGAGAGGTGTCCTAATGAGGAGACGCGTGTATCATATCATTCGATCACTTGGAGTTTATATTAAACATAGCTGAATCTCCCACAAAGACACTTCTTACGTATGAAAAATTATGTATGAGCGAGGAGCGGGAGTCTAGTTGTTTCCACAGTAGAAAAATAATAATTACAGTAAAAATAAATTAAAAAATTAAATTTAGGAGCTTTCCGGCTACTGAGAAAGTCAAACAACTTTATTTGGCTCTATGGAACTGGACTTGGAAAAAATGTAATCGAAAAATTAAAATGATTTAAAGGCAGCTTTAGAAATAAAATACCACCACTAAAAACAAAATTTTTTTGTTTAAATGACTGCCCAAAAGGGGAATGGAAATAAATTTAAACTAATATTTAAAACTAAATTTTTGAATTTTTGGCATTATGTTTATTTTGCGGAAAAATTATTTTTGAATTATTAAAAAGTTACCATTTTGGGATAAAATGTCATTTATAAAATTTATAAAGTTTTTGCGGAATTTCGAAAATAAATTTAGGGAAGTTTCGTAAAATTACGAAATTTCGTAAAATTTCGCGAAATTTCGTAAAATTTCGAGAAATTTCGCGAAATTTCGTAAAATTACGAAATTTTGAGAAATTACGAAAATAAATTTTTACTCCATTCCCCTTCATTTTCTCAATTAAAATGCCTTGTCTTAACTAAATTTAAATACCCTAAAAATCAACCACAAGCGCAACAATATTTAGATGAATCCCTTTTAGAAATGAAGATTTTTTAATTGTAAAGGAATTACCGCTCCGAGAGAACCGGCCGTGAGAAGGGCTCCATTGCCTTACTTAAAGCGTAGACTCGTCCACACGTCAGAAAGATTTTTGGAAAAATTTTCAGAAATTTTCAGAAATTTCAAAAAAATTTTCTGGGGGTGGATGTCTACGCGGCAATGGTAAATGCCCGGTCAGTGCGGTGTCCTCGGGGCGGTATCTCCTATTAGAAAAGACGAACTTGAGCGCACAATGAGAACGATGCCAACGAGAAATTTTTTAAATCCAAAGGTGACCTCCCAAAAAATATTCCTTCCTCCCAAAAATTAATTTTATTGTCGAGAATTTAATTTTAATGTTCTGCTCCTCCTTTTTTGCTCTTCCTCCTTATTTTGTGTCTTGCCATCATTTTTTGAATGATTGATAAACAAGAGGTGTTAAATTGTAGATTTAAAATTTTCTTTTGGTTGTGTAAGGTCAACTAGGTTGAGAGAGACTAGGAGTCTCTCAACTAGGGAAGGACCAAGGTTTCACTTGAGAGACACCTAGATAGATACTGAGGATCTCTCAACTAAAGGTGAATGACTAGAGGTCTCTCAAATAGGGGTGTAAGACCAGAGTGACTAAGGATGTTCTTTTGATTTTGTAAGGTCAACTAGACGATGATAGACTATTGGCTGTCAACTAAGGGGTTCATCACCTGAGTGGATTCTAGGAATCTCTCAACTGTGCATGAATCAATAGAAGTCTCTCAAATGGGGGGAGGGGGTGTGAGACCAGCAGGACTAGGGATGAGAGTCTAGTGATCTTTCGACCAGGGTCTTTTTGATCATATACTGATTAAACTCTAATGTCCTAGATAAAATATGGGAGCTGGTTAAGGCCTAATACTTTATTCTTATTGTTAGTTCACAGGGATAAGATATTAAAAAAGTGCTTCAAATATAGCTTTCCTACAATCTGTATAGACTGGAACCTTTGAAAAATCTTGGGAATAGTTTTTTTTGGAAATAATTCTTCTCCCTAATTCAGGCTTTTTTGACCATTATACATATTACCTGAGAATAAAAGATTAAATAAAACAAAAGCTAAAATCTTTAAAAATGCTTTATCAAAATCGGGGGAATATAAGCCGATTGATAAAAATTAAATCCGAGGGTCAACAATATCGGATTCTTCAAACTACAGCTAGATAGAGAGAAGATTATATACATAAAAAGCTAATCACTAATAAACTGGTGCCGAAATAGTATATAATTTTATGAAATCTGCCATCGAAAATTTTTCCAGGGGTCTCCTTCGTTTGATAGAGGTCGCTTCCAAAATCAGTTTAAGAGAGGTCTTCTCAAAGGTTTGTTTGATACGTGTCTTGTCTCTCCTCCAGACGTGTCTCCTTCATATCTTTCTCCTCTATCTCTCTCTCTCCTACTTTCTCTCTCGTCTCTCTCTCCTCCAAGGCATCTCTGGTTGAGAGAAAGGAGAGTGTTTTGGAGGAATCCACAGAAGTGATGTTTGATTTAGATAGGAACCTTACTTTATTTCCTTTAAAATAAGACCGTGCCCATAAAAATTTTCATTAGCCCTAAATTTCCACTTTTAAACTATTTCGGCACTCTATCCAAATCTATGAAAGGAAGGAAAAAATATAAAGTTCTGAAAGTATCTTTCAACAGCCATTCCAACTTTTTGGATTCGCTTCTAATTCTTCTTTAAAGGGTTTGGTGGAATAATAGTAATAGCTTTTGTATAGAGGTCGTTGTTGTAGTCGTTACTAAATTTACAAAATATACATAGAAGCAAATTGAAGGGGGGGGGGGGTTGCCTAAATGACTATGGGCCTAAAAGACCTATGGCATTGAGATATCAATTAGTGATCTGAATTTTGTATCTTACAGTATTCAACGATACTATGTATTCAACGATACTATGATACCGTACTATGATAACTAAATGCCAAAAAATACTGCCGGAACGGTCCGACCTCTTGTATCAACATTGGAAGATGGAACTTTTAGAAACTCAATTGCGCCTCTTATAATGATGCGAAATTTAATGAGTTTAGTTTGGCTTACAAATTTTGAAGTTCCGCCAGTTTTGTCAACGACTTTACAAAATCTGCAGTATGCTCCTTTCCTGCAAGTTGATCGTCCGTGGAACAAATCTTTTCAGGCCAATTTCCATATTCAAGCAATCCTCCTTTAAATTCATCTGCAGCAATAGCCGTGACAAATTCATAGACGAATTGACGACATTTGTAAGGTATTCGGTCATTGGAAGTACGGCCCGCAATTACTTTGTAGTAAGCAATGTTGAGGAGTTGAAACAATGTTAATCGAAGAGTGAATATCTTTTTGGGATACAATAAGTTAGAGTTGGATATGTCCTTAGCTTAAAAGGCTCTGAGGCTTTAGCCGTTCGGGTTCTTAGTGTGCTATAATGTTAGTCGTTATCCTTTTCAGTCAGTCTTAATCTTACGCTCCAATATTCGGAGCTAGCCATATTCATATTTTTCATTAATATGAATATAGGGGTATGATAAATAAGGGTGTGATAAATCAATATAATGGGAAATAAGGGTTTGATAAACCAACATAATGGAGTCCAAATTATCCAGACTATAATCTAGATGATCTTTTACCTCCATTTTTCCACGTTTCTGTGGAAAAAATTTGCCATCCCTACATCTT
The DNA here is from genome assembly GCA_036172955.1 of Meloidogyne arenaria. Taxonomy (NCBI): domain Eukaryota; kingdom Metazoa; phylum Nematoda; class Chromadorea; order Rhabditida; family Meloidogynidae; genus Meloidogyne; species Meloidogyne arenaria. The sequence goes on from JARQAB010000025.1 coordinate 4,389,654, forward strand.
GTACCCCGTACAGGATCTCCTTTATTCCAAATATTTTCTTCAGGCATAATAACCAATTCTCCCTCATGTGGAATAACAAAATAATTCTTCTTGTTAACCGAATCAAAGAGGTTTAGGCGATCCATTGTAAGATGAACTAGAAATAAATTCCGTGTTTATTTAATTATATTGCTCTTGATAAACACCTACTTCTAAATTTCTCTATCCCGTCCTCAAGATCGTGAAGCACAACCATCATATGGCCATCAAATAGAGGCTCGAATATTTCGTTCTGATACTCTTTTCCTTCAACCATCCAATTGCTAATGTTTTCTCCTTTGTTACTCCAATCAGCGATTCGGTCAGCCAATTCCTTTGTAGTCATTGTTTGACCCGCATCTGCCTTCAGTTTACCAGATCCTTCTATAAATTTAACGTTTCCATAGAGCTTTGGATCCACTTTATGATTTTCAATGTCTTCAGCTGGATGGTCTAAACAAAATTTAGAAAAATTCGAAAAAATAAAAATTCTTAAATTGACTTTCTCTATATTTATGGTTGCATACTCTGCAGTTTTATAAATTTTTTCCAAGGTTTAATGGAAAAAGTTTAAGGAAATGAAAATTCTTACACTTCACATCAGCAATTCCCAAAGCTTTGACGACTTTTTCAACGTTTATGGTTGAATATTTATCATGTAATATTTCCTCAATCACTTCGTTCCCATGTTTAAGTACTTCCTTCCAAGGTTCAAGGAGTAACACAGTACCTCCATCGACTATAAAAGATTAAATAATTGATATTTTGTATATTATGCAGAATTATTATTCAACATACATCGTTTAAGATAAATTTCCACTCTGTAACGTTTCGAAACATTCGGATCAATTGAGAGCAGCATGTGTCCTCCTCCTTGTACATTTTCCCTGTTTTTGTGTGACCATAGTTGTGTATAGGAATATTGTATCCAGCACGGTATACTTTACTTGGATCATTCTTAGAAATATAGCCCGCGTGGAGAGTTAAATTATCATGAAGTTGAGTAATTTGATTTGGATCATAATGATCACTGTTACCAACATTGTCGCAAGCTTTGTTGCCTTGCGCATTAGTTGGGTCATACGCTTGACTAGGAAAATGGTGACCAGCATTGCTACGTTGAGTGCCATCATTTAAATCATCTTCAACTTGGTTTCCATATTCATTGCCTGCGTAACTTTGTCCACTTGCAACCCCTCTTGGGTTCCAGAGTTCTCCTTGATTCCAGTTACCATGGCTTCCATGACCGCAACTTGCCAAATGAAAGCCAAAAATAAGGATTAAAATGCGTAAAAGCATTATATCATAAATCTAATAGTCTCTAAGTTAATTAAGGGCAAATTAAATTAATGAAAGTTATAAATTAAGGAAGTAAAGAATGTTACTTTGTGTTCATTATGCCCATTATATGTGTCAATCTTTAAAAATTCGATACCGAAGATTAGGTTCTGTTTAACGGTCAGGTTTTGGTTGATCAAAGGATTTCAGTGAACTAACAGCCAGTGATGGGAAAGTTCCAAAATTTCTCTGGAACTAGTTCCAGTTCCGGAACTAGGTTTTTAATTATTTTAGTTCCAGTTCCGGAACTCCATTTTTAAAATTACTTAGTTCTAGTTCTGGAACTAGTTCCAAGCTACTTCGTCGAGGAAATTTTGTCAAAAATATACCCACAAGAACTAGTTCCAGAACTAGTTCCAAAGCTAGTTCCAGACATTTACTAGTTCCGTAGTTCTAGTTCTGGAACTAGAACTAATTAGTTCCGGAACTGGAACTGGTACTTTGCCTATCACTGCTAACAGCCATAATATATAGAGTATTTATGAGCTTGTCAGTGAGTTTGGTTCTACTGTAGCAACAAGCACATCATTCCGATTTATTTAAATTGAGGAGGATTGAGTTTAATTAAATCCTTAGAAAATTTAAAAATCCTCAAAATAATTTTTATATTATTAGTTATATTAAAGGTAAAATTTTTTTAAATATGTATTTGTGTGGGGACTCAATGAATTTAAACAAAATTTTATATTAAATCAACTTTAAAATTGCTCATTATAATGAAGGAAATATTTAATTGGCTATCATAAGGAAATATTTATTTGCAAGGAAATATTTAATTGGCTATCATAAGGAAATATTTATTTGCAAGGAAGTATTTAATTGCAATCATAAGGAAATATTTAATTGACTATCATGTCTATCCATATCCCTAGTGCTTGCGTCAATCATGTTTGATTATTACTTCCTGCAAATTTATAATTGATAGTATCGCCTGATTTATAAACACGCTTCAATTGAGTTAGAAGCTTACACTGTTTCGAAATTTCGATCTTCTATGCCTTTTTCTTTCTATTTCTAATTTTTTTTGGCGCCAAATTGAACAATTCTGGCCTCTTGGGAATTCAAAAAATTTCGCCTGCGGCTCAAAACCTGTGATTCTATTTTTGCATTTATTATATTCATGTTCATGCTGTGGAAAATTCATTGGATGGGAGATGGAATAGATTGCAAAAGCGGTCTATTCCACCATCCAACCCGATGATGGTTTTGCAAGAGCGGACACAACAACATTTGTACTTGCCAAAGTAAGCTTATAAATAAACAAAATCTGTATCTGTACAAAATCTGTATTATTAACAAATAATAATTACAAAATACAATTATTAAAAGGACAAATCGAGGTATTTGATTATGATATTGAGTGATCAATGGAGCTAGGGAATATTGATGGATTTTGAGGATATCGGGGGATATAGGGGGAAAATAAATCCGAGCATCAAAATAAAGCCGAGGGTCAACAATATCGGATTCTTCATATACAGATAGATAGAAATATTTCCTGTTTGATAGTTTTTTTCCTCCGTTTGATAGAGTTTCTCCTCAAAAGTCAGTTAGAAATCATTTCGGATTCCACATTTTATTTTTTAAAAGTTTCAGATTTCGTATTTATTCATAGATTTCGTCCGGTCCTCTTATACACCCCATGGTGAGTCAATTAGTTCAGGTAAGGAGTGATATTAAAGGATTTGTTTCGATTGAGAAGACTATTCAAGACTAATTTTCCAATTTCAAACTTATTTAATATTTAAAAAATATTTTTAAAAAGAAAAACATAAATTAGATATACTAAAATAAGAAATTTCAAAATTAATAAAAAAAATATTTAAATAATCAATCATGTGTCTATCACATCTATCCTTCATGCCTGCGTCAATCATGTTTGTTTAATACATCCCGCGCATTTGTTATTAAAAAAATGCCCTTTTGCCGATTGTTTGTTTTTTCGAAGACCGTTTTATGTTGTGTTTGCCACAACACTAATTTAATCTATTTATTTTAGGCTTTCACTAAGTGAGGATCAATAAATTAAATATTTTATATTTTAAACTCTCAATTAAATTGAGGAATATTTATTTAAGATTTATTTAAGTTTAAGTTCAATTTAATATGAAAAGCTAGAAAAGGTAATGTGTATTTATAGGGTAGAAACAGGCGGGAATTAAGTATGTTTTATGTTGAGACGAGGTGATAAAGGAATGACAAATGTGAAAAGAAAAGGAATCTTTTCAAGCTACGACAATACCAGAAGATAAGTATTGTCGGCAAAATTTACCCCTAAATAATTCCCTCTAATTAAATTAGAAGTCTTCTTTAAATAAATTTAATATTTATTCAGTAAAATATTATTTTTAATAATAATAAAAGCTTAGGAGAGAAAATCCTAGAAAAATGACTTTTCAAAGACAAGTTCAAAGAAGAGTGAATAATAATGGTTTGGCCTTTCTTTATATAAAAGCCAAGCGGGAAAACTGAGCAGAATAGGCGATAAAGAGAAGGAACATAGAAAATAGGAAGACGGAAGCGATTGGAATGAGTGATTAAGTGTAAAGCCTGGGAAAATTATAATAAAAATATTTTAATAAAATAGAAAAATAAAAATAAAATAATAATTAATAATTTTATATTTTATTTTCCTCATTTCCCCTTGTTTTCACAACAAATGTTATGAGACTTCGGCCCTAGTACAGAATACATCCTCCACGTTGGATAATTCCATGATATCTCGTAATGTCCAACCGCTTTAACGAATAGGTGCGAGTTGGTTAAGTAACTAATAATTTATTTGCAATGTTAGTAGGATATTCGTTAAGTCAAAAATCGTTGATCAGAAACCATTCGACTATGATGGTCCACTTTCATAGTTGAAAAGACATCCAGTTTGCGTGTTAGAATCAATGGTCCGGTATTGCAGTGTATACTATGACACTAGATAGAAGAGCTATCTATTTCTGAAATGGATTTTGTTGGAATACAGCGAACCTATTGAAATATGTAGAGCTTATATGTGGTGAAACAGTGTTAATGCGTTTTTCTGGACCTTATATTAGGGTTGTCGGTTCCTAGAAATTCTTCTGATATCCTAACCGAACCGAGAACCTAAACGAAAAATCTTCGGTTCGCTTCAGTCCAGAACCGACAACCCTAGTTATATTAATTAGAAAAAATCAAAAATTTTGAAAAGTTTTATCAAAATCGGGGGAATATAAGCCGATTGATAAAAAATAAATCCGAGGGTCAACAATATCGGATTCTTCTTTCTACAGCTAGGTAGAAAAAATACCGTGTTTATTCTATTATAACGACAGTCTCTAATATAACGACGGGAGCAGGCCAGTATACCGCGAGCCCAGTATACCGCCGAGTTATAACTTCGTTAAAAATTGTCGAATCCGGGACGCCTTGGTATGTTTCGATTCAGCTCGTTGAGGCGCATCGAACCATACCAGGGCCTCCCGGATTCGACAATTTTGAACGAAGTTATAGCTCGGCGGTATACTGGGCTCGCGGTATAACGGGGTGTACCCTATAACGACACCCTAGAAGAGGTTTGAAAAATAAAACAACATGTCGTTATATTAGAATAAATACGGTATAGATATATAAAAAAGAAAAAGTTTTGTTAGTTGTGTTTTTCAATTCTTTCAAACTCATTGTGTTTTCTGCTTCTAATCCTCTACAGGATTTGGAGGAATGAAAGGAATAGCTCTTGTATAGTCTCTGAGGTTGTAGCGATTACTAAATTTTTAAAATTTATAACGAAGCAGAACATTAGTTTAGCTTACAACTGTGCAAGTTCCGCCAATTTTCCCGATGAATGGTGAAAAGCAGTTTCATTTCCCTCCTCCTTTTCTTTGAGTTGATCGTCTATAAAACGAATATTTTCAGGCCAATTTTCATAATTGAGCAATCCTGCTTTAAATTCATCTGCAGCAATAGCCATTATAAATTCGTAACCAAAATGGCCACATTTGAAAGGTGTTGGTTTATCTCCAAAAGGACTAACTTTGTAGTAAGCAAGGTTCAGGAGTTGATACAATGTTAATGGACGAGTATAGACCTTTTTTAAGCATAATTAAATTAATCACAAAGGATATATGCTTGTGAGCGAGGAGGATTTTATACCTTTTATTAATGTCAATATATTGCTGCCTCGGGATATTAAGCAAAATTGGACCCCTTTCGAAACATAAAATCTAAAGAATCTATTGTCAGGTATGTCTTAACCTGACACTAACCCCGGCAATGTGTTGCACGCCGACCCGCACCTTGCCCCGAAGTTACTTTAAAATAATGAATTTGTGCTTGCAGCGCTAAAAAGTACGAATTCTGGCTTCTTGGCATTGTAAGGGCAGCCGTGATTAAAGTATCCAACTTATACAAAGCTGATCTTTTACCTGAATTTCATCTCGACGTCTTGTACCTCGTAGAGTTCTCCTTTGTGAATAAAATGTGGCATCCCTCCATCTCGTACCACGTACAGGATCTCCTTTATTCCATACATTTTCTTCAGGCATAATAACCAATTCTCCATTATGTGGAATAACAAAATAATTCTTCTTGTTTACCGAATCGAAGAGGTTTAGGCGATCAATTGTAAGATGAACTAAAAAGAGATTGAAAATTTAATAACTTGGATGTATTAGGATTTTGTTTAGTTGGATAAAATCTGCCATCCCTCCATCTTACTATTATAAGCATATAGCTATTTAATTCCTAAGGCTGTGCAGTAGGCGGCGTGGTGTAATGGCTAACACATCAGTCCGGTCTACTGAAGATGCTGGTTCGCTCCTAGCCGCCGATTAACCTTTTGCACTAGCAAAAGGAGAGAAAATGTGTCATCCCTCCATCTTACTATAAATCCGAAAGGATTTCCTCTGTGTTTATTTAATTAAAATATTCATGATAAACGCCTACTTCTAAATTTCTCTATCCCGTCCTCAAGATCATGAAGCAAAACCATTATATGGCCATCAAATAGAGGCTCGAATATTTCATTCTGATAAGCTTTTCCTTCAATCATCCAATTGCTAATGTTTCTTCCTTTGTTACTCCAATCAGCGATTCGGTTAGCCAATTCCTTTGTGGAGATTGTTTCACCAGCATCTGCCTTCAATTTTCCAGATCCTTTATTAAATGTAACGTTTCCATAGAGCTCAGCATCCTTTATATGATTTTCAATGTCTTCAACTGGATGGTCTGAAAGATATTTTAAAAAATTCGATAAAATAAAAATTCTCGAAATTCACATTGGCTATTCCCAATGTTAACATGACTTTCTCTATATTTATGGTTAAATACTTTGCTCGTTCTTTCCCAGGTTTAAGGAGTTTTATGAATCTTTTCCAGGGTTTAATGGAAAAGGTTTAAGAAATTGAAAAATCTTACATTCCACATCAGCAATTTTCAAAGCTTTGACGACTTTTTCAACGTTTATGGTTGAATACTTTTCATGAAATATTTCCTGTACTCCATTCCTATGTCTAAGTTCTTCCGTCCAAGGTTCAAGGAGTAACACAGTACCGCCATCGACTATAAAAGATTAAATAATAGATATAATGTATATTATGCAGAGTTAATTTTTAGTTAACATACATCGTTTAAGATAAATTTCCACTCTGTAACTTTTCGCCTGATTCGGATCAATTGAGAGCGGCATATGTTCTCTTTCTTCCTCATGTACCTCCTCATCACCTTCTCCTGTATTGCCCAATCCTTCCGGTGGCGAATTATTCTTTCTAATTTTCTTTCCACGGGACTTCGAAGAAGAAGCATCACCCGAATGCTTTTGCCCTCCTCCCCCTGTTCTTGTGTGACCATAGGTGTGCATAGGAATATGGTGTTCATCTTGGTTACCATATACATAGCTTGGATCATAACCATGGAGATTTACGTTTCCAAATTGTTGGGCAACTTCATCAAAATTATAATTAACATTGCTTCCATCTTGGTTCCAATCAGTGCTTCCATCTACACTACTTGGGGCATAGCCTTGTGTAGGACTATGTCCAGCATGTGGATAAAAAGTGTCCTGATGTTGAGTATATCCTTGGTTCCAAGCAGTGCTTCCATCAACACTATTTGGATAGCCTTGCCCACTTGGAACCCCTCCTTGGATCCAGTATCCGTTTTCATCCCAGTATCCATCGTTTCCATAACTAGCGCCTCCCTGGTCAGCGCTTCCATGACCGCAACTTGCCAATTCAAAGCAAAAAATCAAAATTAAATTGCGTAAAAGCATTTTAATATTTAAATTGTCAACTATAAATATTTAATTAAAGAAAATTAATTTAAGAAATTTAAAAATAATTCTTTATCGCTATATTAAATTAAATTTTTATTTCCCCAACTTTTGGCCATGATAGGGCGATGTGGGAGTGCCGTTGGTGAATGCTTACAGATTTAAGAGAAATTAAAAAAAATTAAAAAATTAAAAAAATAAAAACTGCCTGTTGCTGGGGATTCAACATCTATTTATATGGACACGCACCATTGGCGAGCATGTCCATCGAGGCGGAGCTTGCCCTGACATGCGCGTAAGTCAGTAAATTTCTCTAACCGCTATATACATAGCCCTAATTAAAGCTGCTGGGCAATTTTAATAGGGCAAACACATGCAATCAGGGATTCTCATGACTGCCACATATCGTAAGTCCCATGTAGCGGCGGCAAATTTAAAAATAAAAGACCCTAACTAAGACGGCAAAATAATTGCCCGGAATTGTCATTAATATATTTTTATTAAATTATACCAAAAGTGGATTCTTTTTACGTTAATAAATTTATTTAAACCTTATATACGATCATATATGTACGATTTCTTGTGTTGACTTTTCTATCTTTGTTTTATTTTATATTTCATAGCCGCGAGGGAATTGAAATTTTAAATTTAGGATTTTCTATGTTTGTTTTAAGCCATTAATTCGCATAATATTGCAAGACCGTCAAAGTTTACTCTAAGTCTAGCATGAACAGAGGCTCCCTTGCATCAGCGTTTCTCAGAATCAGGACCCATCACAGTTTTTTTCCTTGGATGTCTCGAGTCGAGAAAGATGTAATGCCGAAAATGGGATTTTTCCTTTTTAGTGTGAAAAGTTTAATGGGAAATTCGAGGTTCGATTCAGGGTATAGAAAATTTCCCGTTCGGGTTTCGGGTCTAAAAAAGTCAGGGGTTCGGGTAATCCGAGCAACCCGAGAGGTTTCTTTACATTATGTACGCACATACTATTAGCTCCCAGTACCGGCATTGAAACTATTGCAAGTAAATACAAAGCAATTTATCTTAATTCTATCTTGCGATTTAAAGCAAAAAATCGGAGCGATCTAGATACCGTAATTTGCAACGTTTGAGGCATGTTTTACGCTTTTAAACTTTCAATTTTGGAGAAACCAATAACCCTATAGAGTATGTCAGTGAGGTTGGTTTTACTGTAGCAACAAGCACAACATTCCTATTTTTTAAAATTGAGAGGAACCGTATAAGTAAAGTGGCTGGGCTATATCTATTTCTCTCCTTCAGCTAGTGAAAAATGTTATTCAGCGGCTGGGCGCGAACCAGCATTTAGTAGACCGGACTGATGTGTTAGCCATTACACCACGCCGCCTTCTGCATAGCCTTAGGGATATTATTAAATCCTTAGAAAATTTAAAAACCTCAAAATAATTTTTTAATTTTTTATATGTTTAGTTAGATTAACGTTAAATTTTATTATCCTATTTAGGTGGGGACTCAATTAATTTAAACAAAAATTTAAATTAAATTGACTTTAAGATTGATTATTATAATGAAAGAAATATTTAATTGTCTATCATAAGGAATATTTAATTGACTTTCATTGTCTATCCCTCCATATCCCCAGTGCGTGCGTCAATCATGTTTGATTATTACTTCCCTCGAATTTATTATTGATAGTATCGCCTGATTTTTAAAAGCGCTTCAGTTGAGTTCGAAGCTTACCAAATAAGCGTTGTTTCGAAATTTCGATCTTCTAAAACTTTTTTTTCTATTTCCGATTTCTAGTGATGTTCGAGACTCTCGGTCTCGACTCTCGAGTCGAGAAATTTCTCGGGTTTTTTGAGCTCTCGGTCTCGGTCTCGGTGTTTTGGTCTCGGAAAACGAGACTTTGATATTAAATTTTTTAAGGACAAGTCTCCAAAATTCTCAATTTTTTCGCCTGCGGCGCTGAAAAATGGAAGAAATCTGGCTTCTTGAGCTCCAAAATTCAAAAAATTTTCGCTTGCGGCGCCAAAAATGGAGCAAAAATTTTAATTTAATAAGAATAAAAAGGAATAGAGGGATACTGTGGATTCTGAAGGATTAAATTTAATATCAAAGGATGCGTGCATCGATGGATCAAGAAGATATCGTTGGATTTGTAGGGATATGGAGGGATATGATGGTATCTTAACAGATTAATGTGAATATCAGTGGATATATATAATGTTAACTTGGGGATTCATGAAATTTTGGTGATTATGAGGGATATTAAGGGTTTTTGGGGATTAGGAGGGACATCAAGTGATATCCCTCTTAATCTCTCGGTCTCGACTCTCGGTCTCGACTCTCGACTCTCGTTTTGGTCTCGGTCTCGGGGTTGATTCTCGGTCTCGGTCTCGACTCTCGACTCTCGGGATTTTTTGACTCTCGAACATCACTACCGATTTCTACTCCCGATATTTTCAATTTTGAAATTTTGGAACGATTTGCAATTTTGACGCCAAATTGAAGAATTCTGGCTAGCTGGCAATAGACGACATACATATTACTGTTTATATATGTCGCAGTTCAGACGGTAGTGCGAAACTTGCGGACCGACTTTTGCGGACCATAAGTTTAGGTTTTTGTTTTTCTATCGTAACTTTGTCAAGCCTGTACAATCACGATGATTTTGATGTCATTTGACTCAGCTCGTCGAGCTCTTTCGAATGAGCTATGTTTTGAGAAATTCGTCGGGGCCGCAAGTTTCGGTCCGCAAGTTTCTGCCTGCCGTTCAGACGGACATTCAGACGACTTTTTTCATATTAAAAATTTTCTAAGAAATAAAAAAACAAAATAAAATCGTAGGAATATAAGCCGATTGATAAAAAATAAAGCCGAGGGTCAACAATAAATCCGAGGGTCAAAATAAATCCGAGGGTCAAAATAAATCCGAGGGTCAAAATAAATCCGAGGGTCAAAATAAATCCGAGGGTCAAAATAAATCCGAGGGTCAACAATATCGTATTCTTCAATATACAACTAGATAGAGTGTTGATAGAGTATATACCTCCGTTTGACAGAGTGTCTCCTCCACAGTCCCATAGAGAGCTTTATACTTTTATTTCGCCCAGTCTTGCTATACATCCCTTTGGAAGGACGAAAGCTGCCTTGTTGGCTTCCAAACTTCCCAAAATTTTACCTTCGGAGCTAAAAGAGAGGGATAAAAGAGATGGATCAATGTATCCACCATCACCGGTGCTGAAGAAGGCTCTGCCCGCACCCTGCTCGCTTTGTTAATCAAAAATTAAAAGCTAAGAAAAATAAAAATCTTTAAAAATGCTTTATCAAAATCGGGTGAATATAAGCCGATTGATAAAAAATGAATCCAAAGGGTCAAAAATAATGGTTAAAAAATATAAAAAGCCATTTAACGATAAACAAGTTGGAAAAACAGAAATGAGTCAATTTTTGGGAATTTTTGCCAAAACTTTTTGGAATTTTCTGATGGTTGAGAAGTTAGTGGTAAATATAAATAAAGAAAAGAATGTTAAAAAGGTGCCGAATAATAAATTCAAAAATTTATATTGGAGTGTAGGGCCTCTACTGGGTTTGGAGGAATAACAGGAATAGCTGTTCTATAGTGTCTGAGGTCCTTTTGAGAGATGTATCATACGAAGTATTCTCGTTTGAGTGAGTCTCCTTCATTTGGGAGAAGTCCCTCCAAGGTCAAATTGGCATAAGTCTTTTCTGGTTGGGGAAAAGGGGTCTCCTCTTTTTGGGAGAAAAAGAGTTCCTCCAAACAAAGTTTTTTTTCTACTTTAAGGTTTTCCCAGACCTAAATACCTCCACCTATGGTTTCCTCAAACGGTTGAGGAAAAGGGGCCTTCACCGTTTGAGGAAAACAAAGGAGGAGTCGTGTAGTTTTGGTAAACCTCAATGTATTTCTCTAAAGTGTCTACAAAATTCTTTTTCGTCAACCCAGATTCCCCACTCCAATAGGTATAATAGAAAAGAAAAAAGCAAAGAAAACTTGAAGGCTTAAAAGTTTTTTCTTTAAAATCCAGTCCTTTTTGAGTTTCCTTCTAATCCTTCTTTAATGGTTTGGAGGAATAATAGGAATAGCTTGCGTATATTTGTCGTTGTCGTAATCATTGCTAAATTTTTAAAATTTATAAAGAAACAAATTGAGTGAGTGGAGTTGACTAATTGATAGGTCAGTGTGATAATAACCTACAAGATATAATTTTCCTTACGGTTTTCAAAATTTTATTAGGATCGGAGTACGAGTAGAAAAAAGCCCAGGTTTCGGTTATCGAGTAACAGGTGATATCCAGATATAAATAAGTGATACCCGAGCCCTATATCCAAGCTGAAAATTTTTGCAAACATACTATCAGGATCAAAACCCGCCAACCCTAATTCAATATCGCCAATCCACCAATAATTAAAAATACGCTTACAAGCGTGCAAGTTTTGCCAATTTTCTCGATGAATGGTCAAAAGCAGTACTTCTGCATTTTTCTTCAATTTGATCGTCTATAAAACGAAAATTTTCAGGCCAATTTTCATATTGAAGCAAATTTCCTTTAAATGCATCTGCAGCAATAGCCATTATGAATTCATAAGCAAAATGACCACATTTGAAAGGTGTTGGTTTTTTCCCAAAAGGATTTACTTTGTAGTAAGCAAGGTTGAGGAGTTGATACAATGTTAATTGACGAGTAAACACCTTTAAATTCAGTGTATCAAATAGCGTTGTTGCCGAATGGTTAACCGAACCGGAACCGTTAACCGGTGTTTTTGGCGAATTAACCGGAACCGAAAACTTAGGGTCGAAAACCGGCCATACGCCAATATTAAATCCAGTGTTGCCTGAGTGTATTATGAAGCCCGTCTTATCCAAACTTTTATACACAGCAGAGATGGGTCGGGTTGGGATAGCTATAAATACACCATATCGTAACACCCAATTTTTAAAACGTATCGTAAATTGGAGTTTATTATCTGGTGAAGATACAAACTATCCCAAACTTTTATACAAAGCTTATCTTTACCCTAATTTCTCCCTCATCCTCTGAATAAAATTTTTCATCCTTCCATCTTGAACCACGTATTGGATCTCCTTTATTCCAAATATTTTCTTCAGGCATAATAACCAATTCTCCTTCATGTGGAATAACAAAATAATTTTTCCTGTTGACTGTATCAAAGAGGTTTATGCGGTTCATAGTAAAATGAACTTAAAAGGATTTAATACTTTTCAACTTGGATTAAATTACTGATACACAACACTGTGATATGCTGTGTCTTCGGATGTCTACCAAACTTTTTCGAATATAACCGGAACAAAATCCAAAGGTTTATAACCGTATTTATCTATATCCGACAGGAATTTTGTCTGAAATCCCGTCATCCGTTTATTATATTGAAAAACACCCATGAAAAACACCCACTTCTGAATTTCTCTACCCCGTCCTCAAGATCGTGGAGCACAACCATTATGTGACCATCAAGTAGGGGCTCAAATTTTGGATCCTTATAATTTTTTCCATCAACCTTCCAATTGCTAGGCCTATTTTTGTTGTTATCCAGATCAGCAATGCTATCAGCTAATTCATTCGTAGTTATTACTTTATTTGGACGTGCTTTCAGATCAAGTGATCTCTCGAGAAATTTAACCTTTCCATAGAGCTTTTTATCCTTTGTACGATTTCCAATGTTTTCAGGTGGATGGTCTGAGCAAATTTAAAAAAACTTAAATGAAATAAAAATTCTCACATTCAACATTAGCTATTCCCAACGTTAACAAAACTTTTTCAATATTTATGGTTGAATACTCGTCACGTCCTTCCCAAGGTTCTAGTAGTAATACGGTACCGCCATCGACTATAAAAGATAAATAATTGATATAATGTATATTATGCAGAGTTAATTTTTATTCAACATACATCGTTTCAGATAAATTTCAACTCTGTATTGTTTTGGTTCATTCGGATCAATCGAGAGCGGCATGTGTTCTTCTCCATGCACATTCTCGCCACCTTGTCCTTCACCTTGATTCCTCAATCCTTCCGGTGGCGAATTATCCTGTTTAATTCGCTTTCCACGAGAACGCGAAGAAGAAGCGCCACCCGACTGTTTTTGGCTTCCTCCCACTGTTCTTGTTTGACCATAGGTTGACATAGGAATATGGTGTTCATATTGGTTACCATATACATAGCTTGGATCACCATGGAGATTTAAGTTTCCAAATTGTTGAGTAACTCCATCAAAATTATAACTAGCATTGCTTCCATCCTGGTTCCAAGCAGTACTTCCATCTACACTACTTGGGGGATAGCCATGTCCAGTGTGTGGATGAAAAGTGTTCTGATTTTGAGTATATCCTTGGTTCCAAGCAGTGCTTCCATCTACACTATTTGGATAGCCTTGCCCGCTTGGAACCCCTCCTTCGATCCAGAATCCGTTTTCATCCCAGTACCCATAGTTTACATGACCAGCGCTTCCGGAACCAGCGCTTCCTTCACCGCAACTTGCCAATTGAAAGCAAAAAATAAGAATTAAAATGCGCAAAAGCATTTAATATTTAAATTGTCTATTATAAAAATTAAAAAAAGTTAATTAAATTAAGAAAGATGCTTTATTGTTATAAATTAATTCACTTTTATTTGCCCAAATTTTGGCCATGCCAGGGCGGAGTATCCAAAAATTAAGAGTGGAGTTGTATAGTGAAGGATATACGCAGCGCTTGTAAGAGAGAAAGATTCTGTATGTATATCCATGTATATTAATTACCGATTTTGAATCGCATCAATCTGCATGCCCATATCGCATGATTTTACTTCCTCTTAATATTGAATTTTTATAAATTCTTCTTATAGACACAGGGGTCGCGACAATTGCGGAGAGTATGTTTATCAGGGATGGTAATTTTCAATTTTTAAAAACGGAAGGACAAAATCGGCAGACGGAATGCGGAAGCGGAAAGGCCAAAAAAGGCGGAATTCTGTTGAACGCGGAACGCGGAAGAAAATCCATCCTTGATGTGTATGTATATCCATGTATATGTATATCCAATTACTTCCCTAGCGTGCGTCAAGCATGCTTGTCTATAATATCCATCGCTTCAATTATTGACCGTATCTTATGATTTTTAAATGCGCTTCATACATATTATAAATTTATTGACTATATTTTTTAAATATTCGATAATTAAAAATTAAAAAAAAATCCAAAAATTAAACAAAAACTTTTGTTTTATTCTTAAATTTGAAGTTTTATTAATAAATGCAACACGAGAATAATAAATTTAAAATTTGAAAAATTATCACCAACGGAGGCACACTTTTTAAAAATATTTTTTAAATTAAAATAAATTTATATTTCAATTTTTAAATTTTTAAAATTGAAAATTAAAAAATGAATTTTTATATATTTAACATTTTCAAACAAAAATCAAGAGCGGAGAAAATTTTCTCCAAAATAATTATTTTTGTAATTATTATACAGAATTTTTATTAATTCTTCATAACATCGCCAACTACTCTATTTGAATATGTAGGAGATAAAGCAGCCGAGATTGGAGCTGATAGAGAAAAGGCGCGAAGCGAAGGAATTACTTAAAATTTTAAAATTGTTAAATTAATTTTTATTTTAAAGTTATGCGCCCTATTGACTTTTAAGCGTCCCACGGACTTTTAAGCGTCCCAAAAATAGTAGTATATGCATCCCATCAGAGAATATTTCCATGGGACGCTTAGAAGTCCATGAGGATGCTTAGAAGTCCAAGGGATGCTTAAAAGTAGAGCCATTATTTTTTTTAATTTAAAATAAATTCAAAAAATATATATTAAGTAAAACATATTTACACCCTTACCATCATTTGTCAACAAATCAACAGGAGAATGAAAATCAGAATTAAAAGAAAAATAAGGCGAAAATGAAGAGTTAATAAAATCGTTGCTAGAAATGCTGCTAGAATTGTTTCCATTATTGGTTGAGGTTGAGGTATATGAAGCAGAACAGCTACTGATACTTGAGGTAAAATGATGGGCGATATCGTCATTGTCTGTTAAATTATAGTTAAATATATATTTTACGGAATAGGATGAACGCTTTCCGGGATAAATTTTATAAACTTTCCGGAAATTAAATTGCATCAATAATAATACTTTCCGGAAATTAAGTGTAACCCTTCCGGAAAATATTAAACTATTTTCAAGTAAATAGAAAATTTCCGGAATCAAAAATATATCCTTCCGGAAAACTATTTTAATATACTATGTAGATTCAATTTTTCCGGATATGTATTTACTTTCCGGAAAAAAATATATTTACTTTCCGGAAAACGATAACTTAAGTTTCCGGACTCAGAGGAAGTTTCCGGAAATTTATTTGTTTCCGGAATTAGTCATTATTGAATTACAAATAATCTCTACCTTGTCTTCCATCATCACTGTAGGAAGAACAAGAATTTATGCTACTGCTTGCTGATGAAGAATGAACTGAATGTTGTGAACTTGAATCTCCACTTAGAAGAGGCGTATTTCTGTAATGGTACTCCAAATTTAAAGAATCCTCTGCATCGGAAGAGGAATAATAAATTTCAATATCTTCATGATCCAGACTTGGAACTTGGTTAGCCTTAAATTTAAAATTAATTATGAAAAAGAAAAACTAAACTTTCATAATTAATTAATAAACTTAAGTTTGATATACATAAATTTAATAAAACTTAAACTTTTAGAGATTAATTTATAAAATTAAGTTTCCGGAAATAAATCTAATAAGAATTCGGAATTAATCTATAAACTTAAGTTTCCGGAAATAAATTTAATAAAAATTAACATTCCGGAATTGCTTTATAAACTAAAGTTTCCGGAATAAATTTAATAAAAATTAAACTTTCTGGAACTACTTATAAACTTAAGTTTCCGGAATAAATTTAATAAAAATTAAACTTTCTGGAACTACTTATAAACTTGAGTTTCAGGAAATAATTTAATAAAAATTAAATTTTCCGGAACTACTTTATAAACTTAAGTTTCCGGAAATAAATTTAATAAAAATTAACATTCCGGAATTGCTTTATAAACTTAAGTTTCCGGAAATAAATTTAATAATAATCAAACATCCCGGAATTACTTTGTAACTTTCGCTTCCGGAAATAAAATAAAGTAAAACATTCCGGAATTAATAATCAGTTTTCACCTCCAATTCGCTATGATCACTATTGTTAACAACATCCTCAACATTTCTTTCAGGAAGAACATCAACTGAAACATTTTCTTTGTTTAATACTGCATTTTTTGTAGGGGTTGTATTCCTCTCCTCAGACTGTTCCTCCTCCTCATCTATAGCCACCAAACGAGGTTCAGAATTTGAGCGTTTAATCTTCAAATAAAAATATTTTTCAAAAAAAATTTCTGAAGCACCTGAGGCCTAAAATTGAGAGAACCAGTTAAAAGAAGCTGTTTACGCCTCGGACAGCTAATATTATTTTTGGAAAGAAGCAATAAAAGCGAATTTTTGCGAGCACGTTCAGTTGCCAATTTTTCACGTTTATACTCCTTAATTGGAAAAATTAAAATTTTCAAATTCTCAAAAATTGTTTCAACTTGTAAAGCAGCTTGTAAATACTGGTTTAATAATTTCTCAAGTCGTTCAGGCTCTGTTGGCCTTTTGCATAGAACTGCATGGCATCTAAGCTCGGGTTTCATACGTTTGCCTTCGTGTTTGTAAATCCAACAAAAAACTCTCTAAAATTTTTTTTTTAATTTTATAGGGTAGAGGGTATTTAATTACGATTATATTCGAACTTCAATATCCAATCCCCCCAATAAAAGGTACCCATCAATTTAAGATGTTTCATAAGTTAGTTTGGCTGAAAAATGGAACTGCCGAGAGAACTACTTGAGCGTTAGTTTGGCTACAAGATGGAGGTGTTGAGGGAGCTGTCTAGGTGATACCTTCCATTTAATATACTCCTAGTTATAAGGGACGATTTTTTCAGCGCCAAGTGTGTATGGGACTGAAAATTCACCAAAGTGTGAATAAAGGGGAATATAGTTTTATTCAAAAAATATTTTAAAAAATTCCAAAATTCACCGGATACTGCTGCGGAGCTGAACAAAAAGTAATTCTGTGTGCCCAATATTCGGTTAGCCCCAATTGCTTCGTTTCAGTCTTGATTCCAGAATGGGTAACACATAAACTCATTCGAATAGGTTGTGGAACAATTTTGTTTTCTTTATGTTGCTTATTATTTGTTTGTTTTGTAGCATTCCACATACGCCAGATAACACTCAAGGGCCGTTCGACGCTTGCTTCACCTTTGCCTAGACCGGCGGTGAGAACATTTCCCAAATAAATAACCTGAATTTTTTCATTTTTATTTAAAACTTGAAGCAGAATTTTAATTAAAAATATTAAAACTTGAAGCAAGTTTAAAAAATTAAAAACTTTGCACAAGTTTAATATTAAACTTGAAGCAAATATTAACGCTGGTTTGAAACTTGAAATAAAACTTGGAAATTTTAAGTTTAAGCTTAATAATATTAAAACTTGAAGCAAGTTTAATAAAAATTTGAAAATTTGAAAGTTCAATATTAAACTTGAAGCAGGCGGTAAATAATAAAATTAACGCTAGGTTTTAAACTTGAAATAAAACTTGGAAATTTTAAGTTTATGCTTAGTAATATTAACACTAGAAGCAAGTTTAATAAAAATTTAAAACTTTAGACAAGTTAAATATTAAACTTGAAGCAGGCGGTAACATAAAATTAAAGCAAGTTCAAAACTTGAAATAAAACTTAATTTTTAATTTAGCTTGAACTTAAAAGTAAGCTTAGATAAAGTTTAAACTTAAATAAAATTTATTATTTCGTAAGTTCTAAATTGTGGTTTAGGTTTAATAAATGTTCAAGTTTAAGTAAAACATTACGATAGGTTTTAAGTTTAATAAAAATTGCTTCAAGTTTCAAAAGCATCCTACTAAAATTTAAATTAAAGCTTCAAGTTTACTACTAATTAAAAAATATACTTCAAGCTTAAGAACAATTTAAGTTTCATGTTTAAGGTATTTTTATTCTTAAAATTAATTACTTGACAAGTTGGTTCAGGCGGATTCATATCATAACTTTGTTTTTTCCGTCGAAATATAGAAGGTAATGAACTCGAAAAAATATTTGTATTTGGTGTAGACTTGCTGGGCATTATTTTAATTTTATTAAATATTTCTAGAAAATTTTTTAAATTAAAAAAATTTTTTAAAATAAAAAAATTTTTTAAATTAAAAAAATTAAATTATATTTCCCATTTAAATGTCAATTTCTCAGCATTATTAGTTAAAATAAATTTATTGAGTAACCAAATATAGAGTCGACTAATAAGGAAATAAAAACAAAGAATGAAAAATGGGCATGTCTGTTGAGGGGCAAATATCAAATTTCATTAAAAAATTAAAAAAAGGGAGGGAATGGGAGAATTAAAAATCTAAGGATTAAAAAAAATAAAATTTGGGATTAAATTTAAAAATAAAAAATAATATCTAGAAATTAGCTATATTATTTCCACTAATTTTTAATTTCCAAAAATGCTGTCTGCAACATATATATTTTTTGGTTACACTCGTAAAAGCATTAAAAAACTTGGAATATTCATCACTTAACATAGATAATTAATCATTTTCTCATCCACACGTGAGAAAATGTGTGGATGAGCAACTTAATTTTATATTAGCTTTACTTGTTGGGGATGAGCGGGTAAAATTGATGTTAAAATAGAACGAAAATGCACTGTGTGAATAACGATAAAAGGGGGAAATAACGAAAAAAATTGATAAAATCTAGACAGTTTTTAGATGGAGGAAGCTGTAAATCTGTTGAAATAAAATGGGAGAATTAGACGTGATAACTGGGAAAGTTGGGTTAAAAGTAAGGGGGATAAGGAGGAAATAAGATAAGGATAAGGGAGAGAATAGGAAGTGATAACTGAGAAAGTTAGCTGAAGGTAATCGGATAAGGACATTTAACGACACTGGAAATAATTAGAAGTGATAATTGTGAGAGCTGGGATAATAATGGTAAGGAAAGTGGTATATTAGGATGAGGGATCTGTTGAAAAATCAAAAATATTTAGGATAACGAAGAGAATAAAACGAAGAGAATATAAGAATAAAAAAGAGAATAAGGAATGATACCTGAGAGAGTTATCTAAAAGTAATCGGATAAAGATAATGAAATGTGAGGATACGGGAAAGAAGTAGACGTGGTACTTGGGAGAGTTGGGATTAAAGAGTTGTAATAATGCTAAGGGAATCTGGCATGATAAGTGTATTATTAGGATGAGGGATCAGTTAAAAAAGAGTTATAGTTATAGCTGGGGTAATCATCCTTAAAAATTAAAGGTTGTTATATCTGTGGAATCTAAAATTTTACTAAAATTGCTTCGAGATAATTGATATATTAAAATAAGATTAAGGTTGGGTAGGTATTAAAGGAAGATCTCCCAGTTTGAAATGAAAGATAAATGACAGAAGTTATCCCTATAAATTAAAAAAATTTGACTGAAAAAATGTACACATCGTTCACTATAATGCCCTCTAATTTAGCATAAAAATTAATTTATTCTCTCATGCGTAAAGGACCAGAAGTATTCTCCCATTAATAAAATCACCACATGGATCGACACTTTCACTTGCCATCAAACCAAAAATTTTTGGGGGACGCAGTGGAATGTTGTTGATTATTTTATAGGGGAGATAGTGCGCATCTATTGAAGGAAAAAATTCTTTTAGTTTAACCAAACTGCAATAGGGAAAAATGGAAGGTTATTTACTTCAATATGTTGTAAGGGGCAAAGTTTTTTTTGATTTAGTTAGGCTAGAGGGAGAAAAATATAAAAAATTCTCCCCTATTTTCGGCAGAAAAAGAAAGAAAAATAATAAATAATATTCTGATTAAATTTATAAAATTCTGATAATATTTTTATTATTTATTTGTTTTTATTTGAAGATCACTTTATTTTAGATTTTTGATTTTTTTTTGCCTATTTATTTTATTTATTATTATTAGGGTTAATTTTTTGCAGAATTACATATTTATAATTTTGCTTCAGAATTAATAGATCTCATAAATTCTGATTTATTAGGTGTAAATTCTGAAATAATTTAAAATATTCTGACATTTGGTATATAGGATTTATTTCTGATTTTTTCTAGTCTAATCAGAATAATTTCTGATTTGTTATAATTTATTTCTGGTTTATTTCAGATTAAATTCTGATTATTTATTCCGATTTAATTCAGAATAATTTTGATTAAATTCAGAATAATTTGTTAATTAACCAGAATAATTTCTGATTAAATTCAGAATAATTTCTGATTAAATTCAGAATACTTCTGAATTAATTCTGGTTATCTATTCTGATTTATTTATGATTTCTGCTTTATTCAGAATTAATTCTGATTTATTTCTGGGTTATTTATTATTCTGATTTTCATAATTATTTATTATAAATCACAATAATTCTGATTTTATTATCAGTTATTATTTAATTATTTTTTAGTGATAATTCAATATTTGTGTAAATATTTTTTAAAAATTAATAATTAATTTAATTAATTAAATAGTAAAGTCATTTGGTTATTTAAAAAATTAATAATTTTTACTAAAATAATTCTAACACTGTTTAAACTAATTTTAGAAAAATTAGATAAAATTAAAAAGATTAATGATCAACTGATTAATAAAAGATAAAAAAAAATAAAAAAATATAATTTAATAACCAAAAATAAAAAATAGTGACAAGTAAAATTTTGTAAAATTAGTGATGTAGATTATGTCGAAAATTACTGTTTTAACTGATTAAAATAATTAAAACAATTAAAAAAAATTTTTTTTTGATATTTATCATTTATTTTTTATTTCTGTGAAAATTAATTTTAATTAAATTTTATTCATTAAAATAGAAACAAAAGAAAGGAAAAAGGAAGAAAATTAAATTTTAAGGTGATTTTTAAAAATTATTTAATGATAAGAACTATCTAGATAAAATATCACATATCAATTGTGTATAAAATAGTAAAACCAATTAAATTCAAAAACTAATTTGAGAAGAACGAGATCTCAGAGGGCTTTGAATCTAATTTTATTCTGAATTATTTAACTTATTTCTGATTTTTCTGTTTATTTTCTGAATTTATTCTGGATTATTAAGATCAACTTCTGACTTTTTTCTGGTTCATTTTTGACGTATTTATTTCTGATCTTGTTTTGATATATTTCTGTTAGATAATTTCTGATTTTTTATTTTTCTGATTTATTAAGAATATTCTGATATAATTTTAAACAATTTCTGATTTTTTTCTGATTTATTCAGAATAATTTCTGATATTATTTTTAATCAATTTCTGATTTTTTCTGATTTATTCAGAATAATTTTCTAATATACTATTTAAAAATTCAAAATAATTTCTGACATATTTCTGAACAATTTCTGATTTTTTTCTGATTTATTCAGAATAATTCTAGTTATTATTTAACCAAGTAATATACCTAAAAATAATTTTTACGTTAAGGGGTAAAGGTCACACGAAATTGTTTATTATTTGAGTACCTTATGGAAAAATAATTATCTCAAGGTTATAAAATAAAGGTAAATAAAGGCTCCTTTTTACTAAAAATAAAAAAAGAAAAAATTTCTCGATTAAAAATTAAAAAAAAATAAATAAAAATAGCCAAGAATTTGAGAAAAATTCGAGAAAAAATTTAAAAAAATAAAAATAACCGAGAATTCGAGAAAAAAATTTAAGAAAAAAATTTGAGAAAAAATTTATTTTTAACAAGAATTCGAGAAAAAAAAATTTAAGAAAAAAATTTGAGAAAAAAAATTTATTTTATTTTTAAAAACAATTTAAAAACTCAATATTGACTGATTAAGATTGCGCAGTGATGCGCGAGAGTAAAAATTAAATTGTTGAATTTGAATGGATTTAATTTTTAAATTTTAAAAAATAAACACAAACAAAAGTACCATGACTAGTCGTCATCCACCCACTCAGAAACAATTTAAAAAAATTTTTTGGGTAGGGCGGGGGAGGATAATAAAAAAGTTTAACAAGTGAGTGATTCATTGTAAACAAGGAAGTTGAAATAATTAAAATCAGGAGGGTGTGGAATTAATTAAATTGATAGTGTAATAGTTGGAAACATCGCGCAGATAGAGGAAATTTGATTTTTTTAATTTTAAAAACTACAAAAAAATAAATAAAACACAAACTATAAGGAATAAGTGTTCGAAAGGTTCTGAGTCTATTGTCAGATCTAGATATCTGGATTCGAAGTACAAATATTTGTGTTGGAACCCAAATCAAGTTTTGAATATCCCAACTCTTACAAGGTTCCTCCAACCTTATTTTGAGGAGAGAGGGAGGAGTGAGGGAGAGGGAGAGGGGTGAGAGGGCCAAATCAAGTCCCTGATATCTAAAGTCTTATCAGATTCCTCCAAAAGCTTATTTGGAGGTGAGGGATGTGGGATGAGGGCGGGGGAAAGGGGGTAGGCTTGGAAGGTTTCTCCAACCTTATTTTGGAGGAGAGTGAGGAAAGGGAAAGGGGGGAGGAGGTGAGAGGGTGTAGGCGTGGGAGAGATAATCAAATCGCTCTTATTTAATCACTACATACAGGATGCGGCAAATTTAGAGCACTTTTTCTTTTTGCCATAACTTTTTTCAAAATTGATGAAAATTGATAATTCTTTTTTTATTTTATTCCTAACACTCTAGCAAACTTGTTGATACCAAAATGCTTATGAATTTTTTATTATAGACTGGTTAATTTTGCCGTCAAATTTTGAGCAAAATTTTTCCGATAAAAATTGGTCTAGATTCACTAATATTATTTCGATATGGGAGATTTTTATATCTTTCGAATCAGCTCTTCAATCCAATTTGAATGACATAAAAATCAGGCGGCTACGACTTAAATGAACCGAGTTACGGATCTATGAATGATAAATTAAAGAAAATTTGGAAAATATAAAATTTCTAGATAAAATTTTCAAAAATGGGATTATTCTCTTTTTCAATGCTGCTAAACGAGGGGAGTAGTTTGGTACCAAAATCATTTGGATTGAATGATTTTGAACGAAGTTATGATCAGTCAAACCTTGGCATGAAAAATATTTTTAAATTTTCTAGACGTTAGGGATCACTTATCTTTACTATCAATTAACCAAATTTTCGATATTTGGTATTAACAGATTTGCTAGAGTGTTAGGAATAAAATAGAAAAAGAATTATCAATTTTCATCAATTTTGAAAAAAGTTATGGCAAAAAGAAAAAGTGCTCTAAATTTGCCGCACCCTGTATTTGAATTTAAACTTAAAAATTAATTTTTTAGACTACTAATTTAATTTTTCTAAAATATAAGTCAAAATTCAATGAGTTTTTAACCACTTAAAAAGGGAGAGAGGGATGAGAGGTAGAGGATTTACAAGTGGAATATAAGACGAAAATATTTTAAAAGTTGAGTGTTTTTGTGTCATCATAAAAAATATTAATTTTGAGGTCATTAAATAAATAATTTAAAATTATTATAGAAATATTCAATTGACCTATTTTTAAGATGGACCTATTTTAAGATACACCCAATAGAAGACACAGCT
The DNA here is from genome assembly GCA_036172955.1 of Meloidogyne arenaria. NCBI lineage: Eukaryota > Metazoa > Nematoda > Chromadorea > Rhabditida > Meloidogynidae > Meloidogyne > Meloidogyne arenaria. Next base: position 4,413,869 of record JARQAB010000025.1, read on the forward strand.
CGATTAAAATAAGTATTTTTAAAATCGGATTTCTGCTTTGTGAGGATAAGAGACCGGACGAGTCGTATTAGAATTGGGATATACTTAAGAGGAAGGGATCGATATCTCAGAAAAAAGGAGATATCTCTAATAGAGAGCTCTTTATAACAGAACTTTATGTTAGAGATCTCGCCTTGGTTCCTATCTCTAATTCGGAGCTGTTATCTTCCCTAATAGTTATCTTCTCTAATAGCGCTAACAGATCCGGATATTTTTAAATTTTCGGATTGGATCAAGCATCCGAGATGGTCTCCCAAGCTCCTTTGACATTACTTCCTATTTAGTAGACACTTCGTTATAAGATACAAATTTTTCGAGGATGGGGGTATCTTACAGTAAGATTCGTTTAAAAATTAATTTTTCCTATTAAAAATTTTTTGAAAAAATTTTAAGGGCAGATCTCTTAATGATAAGAATACTGACTTTAAAAATCAGCGTGCCTCAACAAATGAAATTCGAAAAAAATTCAAAAAAAATTTTAAAATAAAAATCCATTAAAATTAAGGCACCAATAACCACCCAAAAATAATAACTAAAAAATTCCCTTAAAATTATCTAATCTAAAAATTAATTTAAAAAAATTTCAAAAGACAAAGTGCAATATAAACAAGGAATTCCACACATAAAAAAATTTATTTTTATCGGAAACGAATCGAGTTATAATTAATAAAAGTGTAAGGGGAGTTTGGTGGTCTTTTTTTAACTCATTCTCTCCCTTTACTCATTCTCTCCCTCTTTCCTTTATGGAATATCGCGCGCAAGAATCTCTCCAGTTAAAATCTATCCAGTAAATATTTTAAATAAACACGTTAAAAATATTCGGAAATAATAAATAAATAAATAAAGAGAATTGAGAATAAATTGAATAAAGGGGGAAAATGAGGAAAAAGTACTCCAAGTATGTTGAGGTATTTTAATGAATTTGGGAATGAAATGGGAATATAAATTTTGACTATATCCCGTTTATATCCGTCTACTTTTCAGAATTTCATACGTATGATTCCGTCGAATGGCAATAACGTAATTTACATGTAATTTTCGAATCCTGTAAGCACTAGCACATGTAAGCTAATGGGCCAAACCTGCTGAACCTAAACCTGCTGAATCGAACTATGTTTATGTACATATAACCAAAGTCCACTCGCGAAGGAGAAGCATGATGCTTCTAAATGATAATTGACTTTGGAAGATTAATTAAAATTATTAAGGGTTATTTAAAAATATTTGAGAATTTTAAAATAATTTTTTTAAATCTTCAAAAAATTTTTTTCTAAATTTTAAAAGAATTCAATATTTTTTAGGCTTAAAACACCTCTAAACTAAAAAAATTAAACATTCAAAATGAGCAAAATATGAATAGAAAATTTTTTGTCCTCATTTTCTTGTTTCGCATGAATGCCACCTCATTTTTCGTCGTTATGAGGGTGGCGGAGAGATTTTATGAAAAGAATTACACACCCAAAAGGAACAAAAAACGGACAATTTTGTTGGGTCTACCCATGTTGAGTCTAGGTGTGTTTTAAGGCTAATAACTCATGAAAGAGTGAAATAATTTTTTATTTTAAATGTATTTTTGAATAGAGGAGAGAATTTGCTTTAAAATAAAAATTAATCAAAAATTTTTTATGAAAGGGACAAAAAAGAGTAGTCGAAAATACCCTTTATTTCCTCAAAAATGAGAGGTTTTCGGTCATTATTTTACCATTTTTTGAACTAAAATTATGTTTTAGAGTGATCTTGTAGCAAATTTTCTCCTCTATCGAATGGTACTAAAAGCAATTTTACAGCTTTATTTATTCAAAAGATATAGAGCTTTGAATGACTCATGGTCAGACTCTCCTCAAAAACGAGAGTTTTTTGCCCATATTTTTTTTCATTTTTTGCCCTAGAATTATGTTTTAGAGTGATCTTGTAGCAAATTTTCTCCTCTATCGAATGGTACTAAAAGCAATTTAACAGCTCTATTCTTTCAAAAGATATAGAGCTTTGAATGACTCATGGTCAGACTCTCCTCAAAAACGAGAGTTTTTCGGTCATTATTTTTCATTTTTTGCACTAAAATTATGTTTTAGAGTGATCTTGTAGCAAATTTTCCCCTCTATCGAATGGTATAAAAATAAATTTAACAGCTTTATTTATTCAAAAGATATAGAGTTTTGAAAGACTCATGGTCAGACTCTACAACTCAAAGGTGACTGGACGCTTTGAGGTATAAAAAAGATTTTTTAAAGCTTTTCCAAAAATGAATTTGAAAAGAATGATTGTATATCAGAGCTGTTTCGAAATTTCGATTTTCGATTTCGATTTTCGATTTTCGAGGGTTTTTTCCTTTCGATTTTCGATTTCCGATTTTCGAAATTTTGTGATATTTTCGATTTTCGATTTCCGAATTTTTGAAAAAATTTGAATTTTTGGCGCCAAAAATGAGGAATTCTGGCTTATCGGCCATCATAAATTTAAAAAATTTTCGCCTGCGGCGCAGAAAAAAGAAGATTTTTGGCTTAAGGATCTTTCAAAATTTTCAAAATTTTCGCCTGCGGCGCAGAAAAAAGAAGATTTTTGGCTTAAGGATGCTCCAAAATTTTAAAAATTTTCGCCTGCGGCGCTAATTGGAGGAAGCCCTGATCTATTAACAATATTATGCTTCAGCTCCGGTTATTGGTATTTGCTTTAATTAAGTTAGCTCTAGTATATTGGAGGATTTGCGTGAATTAAGGTGGATTTGGAAGCCCCCGTCCCCATGCCAGAACCCTATGCCAGGTACCGCCCAACCATGAGTAAAGCGACCTAGCTCTGCTTTACTATATTAGGGGATTTTACTCAAATCCTCCATTATCCCTCTTAACCCACACAGATCTCATGATGAGAGATCCACTTGAGACCTAACATAACAAAAATTAATTTTCAAATTTCTTATTAAAAATTTTTTTTCGATTTTCGTTTTTCGATTTCCGATTTTCGAGGTTATTTTTCTTTCGATTTTCGATTTTCGATTTTCGAAGATTTTTTTGTTTCGAAACACCTCTGTTGTATATTCACAAAGGAGAAAGAATAGGAAAAAAGTTAAAATAAAATATGATGGAATAATGGGAACGCGACTTTTTTGAGGGGAGGGGGTGGAAAGCATACAAATCCATTAAATTTTAAAGCAGATTTTTATTAGATGGAAATTTTTTAATTTGTAAAAGTTGAGTAATAAACAATGAAAAATTATGAGAGAAAGGGGTGGAGGGTAATTATTATTTCAACCTCTTGCTTGAATGGTAACTGATCGAGGAAGGGATCAAGGGGGATCGAGAGGTGAGGGGATCGTGATACGACTCAGGTACCATGAGAGACTTGATCTCCTTTATCCAATGTTAATCCACTGGTCTTAAGTTGAGTAATAATCATAGAAAAATTATAAGAGTAAGGAACTATGGTGGAGGGTAATTATTGTTTAAACCTCTTGCTCGAATGGTAACTGATCGAGGGGGTTCCCTTAGGGATCGAAGGGACTTAATCTCTTTAATCCCAATGTTACTTGAGTGGGCCTAAGTTTCTTTGGATAAACGCTGAAGCATTAAAGGAGATAAGGATCAGGCCTGTAAATGATATCTATGTAAATTTATAAAATATAAATGCTTGGGATAAGGTAGATAACACTCAAGAGAAGATATGAGCAAAATTTTGTGGATTTCAGAGGCTTATTTGAATTTCTAAGAAGAATTTTAGGAAATTTCAACATTTTTATACAATATTTTTCGGAAATGACTAATATAATGTAAAGAATAAACGAAAAAAAAGTAAAAATATATTTCACATGTGGCCGTGAAAAAAGGTAAGGTAGTGTACATATGCGCATTGATTTATATATGCACATATTTTATTGTTAGTTTGCTGTTATTATTGTTGTGTGGACAGCGGCGACTCTACAGGGAAAAATATTTTTGATGAAAGAAAATATTTAGGGTAGAATATTAAAAAAATTTTTGTAAGTTTTGGGGGGGGGGGGGTATGGGGGGGGGCATGGGGTATGGGGGGATGAACCTTAAAAATGTGGCAATGTATTAATAAGTAAAGCGTGTCATTTTACGTCCAAAAAATCGTGAGATAGGATCCTGTTAAGGTCCAAAAAGTTAAAAATAGGCTCAAAATAGGCATCGAACTAAAGAGGTAAAGGGCATAATTTTTCCAGCTAGTCGCCGTCTTGGGCTGTCCGGCACCCCGCGCGCCGTCTTGGGCTGTACGGCATCATATCCGTATCCATCCGTATCCATCTGATTTCAAAAACATTATCCGTATCACATTAACATTTTGCCCCATTATACCCTAAGAACACTTTACCCTTTAATTTGCCCAATGACTATTTTGTCTTATTTTACACAAAATATCATTTGTCTAAAAAAGGGAAAGGAGAGAAGACATAAAAATAAACTAGCCAACATAATTTTCTCACAACTATTTACTCCATATAATTTTTTTCTTTAATATATTCATTAAAAATTGACCAAAACATTTTTTAAATATTAACAAAAAATTGTAATATCTATAATAAAATAAAACTAAATACATATTTAAATAAAATTATAAAAATATTATATAAGCATAATGCTATAATAATTTAAGATATTTTTAATTTAAGCATTCGTTCGGTTAATAATCATTAAAAAAATTAATTTTTAAAATAATAAACTATAAAAATAAAAATTTAAATTTTACAATTAAAATAATTTTTTTATTGAATAATATTTTACTTATAATAAAATTTATTTCAAATTTATAAATAAAAAATATTAATGTTATACACAATAAAACACAAAAAAGGGCATATTTGGAGCAGGAACCTTCAATTTCGATTACGTTGCTGGTACAATTCTCATTAAATTAATTTTTTACATATATTTGTCTTTTAACTTTCACCACTATTAGTGTATTTTTTTATACCGTGTGGTTGCTCATAAATAAATAAATACTTTAATTACTATTTAAATTAAATATTTTTTAATAAATTTTAACAATTTTAAATTTTAAAATTGAAAATGTCTTCAAAAAAAATAAATATACAACAAATTTGAGTAAAATTATAAAAAATAGAGCAATTTAATTAATTATTATTTTAATTAAATTTAAATTTAATTAAAAAGTAAACACATTAAGTGAACAATTAAGTGAACAAATGAACGACAACAATCAGCAGTTAGCATAGTTGAGTAATTAAATAAATTAAAATATAAATTAAAAATTATATTAAAAATTGAAAATTAGTAAAATACAATTGAAAAAAATATTAAAATCCGAATTCCAAAATAATATGCATTAAAAATAAAAAATTAATCAGATTCAAAAAATTCAACAAACTGAACAACAATTACAAGAGATTGCAAGTCGACAAAATTTTAAGGTTTATTAAAATTAAGTAAAATGTAATTATGTAATTGTAATTATTATAATCATTATTGTATAATTAATTATTATTATAATTATTATAGTTAATTATTATTATTATTATTATTAATATTATTATAATTATTATAATTAATTATAATTATTATTTTAATATGTAATATTAAAATAATGTAATTAAAAAATAAAAAAAATAAAATAATCTAAAAAAAATATGAATTATTTTGATAATTCAAATTGATAGAATAAAGCTATAAAATGAATATAAAATAAAAAAATATATAATTCAAGCTACACCTCAACGGCATTTTGATTAAGCAGCATATCTCATAACAAATTAAAATTAAATTTATTTATAAATACATATAATAAATAAATTATTAAAAATTTTAATGAAAAAATTTTATGATATTAAAAATAATTTTTAAATAAATTAAATTATAGTAGAGATAAATGCTGTCCCAAATAAGGATAAATGCTGCTGATTGGTATAAGTAGACTTATAAATTTATAATTAATAGAATACGGCTATAAAATGAATATAAAATTAAAAATAAATTAAATATAAATTCCAGCATTTCTTCAAACTAATTTGACTCAAGCAAGAGAGCATTGTAGACATTAAAATATAATATATTTTTATTTTAATTAAATAATTATCGTTAAATTAAATTTATAGCAAGTAACATTTTAAAATAAAGTTCACAATAATAAATATTAAAATAAATTTAAAAATAATAAATATTAAAATAAAAAAAAATGGATATAAAATTTGAAATAACCACCACAACTTACACCTCCTACTCATCTTAATCTTCATCATTTTATTTGGGGGGGGGGAGAATATTAAAAAAATTTTTGTAAGTTTTGGGGGGGGGGGGTATGGGGGGGGGCATGGGGTATGGGGGGATGAACCTTAAAAATGTGGCAATGTATTAATAAGTAAAGCGTGTCATTTTACGTCCAAAAAATCGTGAGATAGGATCCTGTTAAGGTCCAAAAAGTTAAAAGTAGGCTCAAAATAGGCATCGAACTAAAGAGGTAAAGGGCATAATTTTTCCAGCTAGTCGCCGTCTTGGGCTGTCCGGCACCCCGCGCGCCGTCTTGGGCTGTACGGCATCATATCCGTATCCATCCGTATCCATCTGATTTCAAAAACATTATCCGTATCACATTAACATTTTGCCCCATTATACCCTAAGAACCCTTTACCCTTAATTTGTTTAATGACTATTTTGTCTTATTTTACGCAAAATACCATTTGTCTAAAAAAGGGAAAGGAGAGAAGGCATAAAAATGAAACTAGACACATAATTTTCTCACAACTATTTACTCCATATAATTTTTTTCTTTAATATATTCATTAAAAATTGACCAAGAACATTTTTTAAATATTAACAAAAAATTGTAATATCTATAATTAGGGTTGGTCCCCGTCCCCGTCCCCGAAAGTCGGGGAATTTGGGCGATTTTTTGAAAATTCCCCGTCCCCGTCCCCCCCCGTGAAAAAATAAAAAATTTTCCCCGTCCCCGTCCCCCCCCCCGTGGCAGAATTTTCCCCGAGCTCTCCCCGAAATTTTTATGCATAACTAAAAATATTTTCTTTCACTTGATATTTCTTTTACTCAGTAAGAGAAATACATTTTCTTTCAAAAATAATTAAATAGGCGGTTGGTTGAGTGGCTAAGGCGCTTGTCTTTATTTAAAGGAGAGTTTAGTTCGAGTACTAATCATCGGTTGAGAGTTATTTTCGGATTATTTTTAACTTTTTTGATACAAGAGACTATTTTAAACCTTTAATATTATTTTTTGAAATTCAAAACTCTTTATTTTTCAGCTGCGGCGCAAAAATAGAAGAAATCTGGCTTAAGGACCTCAAAAATTCTCAAAATTTTCGCCTGCGGCGCGAAAAAAATGAAAATTTTTGGCGCCGAAGGCGCCAAAAAAATTTTTGATTCCCCGAAATTTCCCCGTAAAAATTTTTCCCCCGTCCCCGTCCCCCCCCCGTAAAAAATGAAAAAATTTTCCCCGTCCCCGTCCCCCCCCCGTGGCGCTGCCTCCCCGAAAATTTTCCCCGTGGCCCTCCCCCCCCGTCGGGGACCAACCCTATCTATAATAAAATAAAACTAAATACATATTTAAATAAAATTATAAAAATATTATATAAGCATAATGCCATAATAATTTAAGATATTTTTAATTTAAGCATTCGTTCGGTTAATAATCATTAAAAAAATTAATTTTTAAAATAATAAACTATAAAAATAAAAATTTAAATTTTACAATTAAAATAATTTTTTTATTGAATAATATTTTACTTATAATAAAATTTTAGAGCCCGGCTCGATACGATTTTTCATCGATAATTATCGATATTTTTCGATATTTTTTTTCGATATTATCGAAAAAATATCGACCGACAAAATTTTGACTTTTTCGATATTTTTCGGTATTCGATATTTTTTCGATATTTATCGAAAAATATCGACCGACAAAATTTAAAAATCGAAACAATCGACCGACCAAATTACAAAAAATCGAAAAAAATATCGAACGCCATTTTTGACTAAAATTTGAATTTTTGGCTCAAAAAAGGATGCATTTTTGCTTCTTGCCCAACGGAAATTCAAAAAATTTTCGCCTGCGGCGCAGAAAAGGAGAAAGGTTTCTTCTATATTCACGATTTAGTTTGCCAAAGCGAGATGAGAGTGAGATAATATGTATATGGTACTTAACACTGATATGAATTAAGAAAGATTTCGGTAGATTAAGGGAGATTTCAGTGGATTAAGAGTAATTTTATGGATCATCTGAAGATTTGGTGGGATATTTGAGATATCCAAGGACATGGCGGATATTGTGGATATCCGGGGTAATCGACTATTTGTATAACTTATAGAGGAATAATTGTGTAAAATGAATCTTGAGGGATCAAGACGGATATTTGGGAGAGATGGATATCAAAACGGATATCTCTTTATCCGCACATATCCCTCTTAATCCACAAATCACTTGATATCCCTTCTGATCTCACAAATCCACAATACAGTCTTAATACCTCTAAACCTCTCGATACACCCTCAGTCCTTCAATATCCACTTAATTCCTTAAAATCCATTATTCCTAGTTAAAATTCACTTATATCCCACTTGATCCTTCGATATCAAATACAAGTCCATTGATATACATTTAATCCGTCCAAATCCACCAATATCCCAGTTAACCAATCTTAATCTCCTTAAACTATTTGATCTATTCTGTTATTCATTGGCTATAAAAATTTTTTGAAAAATCGAAAAATATCGAGACTTTTTTTTCGATATTTTTCGATATTCGATATTTTTCGATATCTATCGAAAAATATCGACCGACCTCTCCGGCCGGGCTCTATAAAATTTATTTCAAATTTATAAATTGAAAAATACATTTTGTTAATTAGCATAAAAATATTAATTTTTTAAAACTATAATATAATTAACTTAAAAAACAAAATTTGTTTTAAAATTGAAATAATTTTTTTATTGAAAAATATTTTGCTTAATATATATTTATACACAATTTATAATTAAAAAATATTAATATTATACACAAAAAAACAAAATAAAACACATAAAGTGGCATCTTTGGAGCAGGGCCATTTAATTTCAATTACATTTGTGGTGCTTTAATTACCATTTAAATTAAACATTTTTTAATAAATTTTAACAATTTTAAATTTTAAAATTGAAAATGTCTTCAAAAAAAATAAATATACAACAAATTTGAGTAAAATTATAAAAAATAGAGCAATTTAATTAATTATTATTTTAATTAAATTTAAATTGAATTAACAAGTAAACACATTAAGTGAACAATTAAGTGAACAAATGAACGACAACAATCAGCAGTTAGCATATTTTATTAATTGGATAAGTTAGAATATAAATTAAAAATTATATTAAAAATTGTAAAATTATTTAGTAGATTAAAATTGATGGAAATTATCTAAAATAGTATGGGAAAAAAAAATAAAAAAAAATAAATCAAATTCAAAAAATTCAACAAATTGAACAACAATTACAAGAGATTGCAAGTCGACAAAATTTTAAGGTTTATTAAAATTAAGTAAAATGTAATTATGTAATTGTAATTATTATAATCATTATTGTATAATTAATTATTATTATAATTATTATAGTTAATTATTATTATTATTATTATTAATATTATTATAATTATTATAATTAATTATAATTATTATTTTAATATGTAATATTAAAATAATGTAATTAAAAAATAAAAAAAATAAAATAATCTAAAAAAAATATGAATTATTTTGATAATTCAAATTGATAGAATAAAGCTATAAAATGAATATAAAATAAAAAAATATATAATTCAAGCTACACCTCAACGGCATTTTGATTAAGCAGCATATCTCATATCAAATTAAAATTAAATTTATTTATAAATACATATAATAAATAAATTATTAAAAATTTTAATGAAAAAATTTTATGATATTAAAAATAATTTTTAAATAAATTAAATTATATTAGAGATAAATGTTGCTCCAAATGGTGATAAATGCTGATGCTGCTTGGTATAAGTAGACTTATAAATTTATAATTAATAGAATACGGCTATAAAATTAATCTAGAATTAAAAATAAATTAAAAATAAATTAAACATAAATTCCAGCAAGTCTTCAAACTAATTTGACTCAAGCAAGAGAGCATTGTAGACATTAAAATAGAATATATTTTTATTTTAAATAAATAATTATTATTAAATTAAATCTATAGCAAGTAACATTTTAAAATAAATCTATAGCAAGTAACATTTTAAAATAAATTTCACAATAATAAATATTAAAATAAATTTAAAAATAATAAATATTAAAATAAATTTAAAAATTAAATATAAAATTTAAAATAACCACCACAACTTCAACCTCCAACTCATCTTAATCTTCATCATTTAATTAAAGTATAAAATTAATTTACCAAATTTTCGAATAAAATATATTTTAAATTTTACAAAAAAATTAGAACAAAATAATAATTAAACTTAATTTAATAAAAAAAAATAAAATTACTTTTTACAATTAATAATAGCTACAATAATAATATGTAGTTACAAGGAAAAATAAATTATGAAAAATAAATTTATTTTTTTGAACAGATTCAAAAAAATAAAAATTCCAAAAAATTTTATAATTGATATAATAAGGCTATTTAAATTAATATAAAATTAAAAATAAATTAAGCATAAATTCCAGCAACTCCGCAAACGCACTTGGAATCGGCATCATTTATCAAAGTTAAAGTTAAATTATCAAGTTTAAAATATAAAATAATACATTAATTTTTGGCAAAAAATTTCTAAAAAACTTTTGGTTTTAAAACGGGTTATGTCCAAAGCTATTTTATATAAAAATTAAAAAAATAATTATATCTAAAAATAATTGGTTAACATTTGAAATAATAAAGTATTTTTAATGTCAAAAAATGTTATTGAGTAGTTAAAAATTAATAAATTAATTAAAAAAATATATAAAATTATTTTGACAATTTATTTATGTTAGAATAAGGCTATTTAAATTAATATAAAATTAAAAATAAATTAAATATAATTCAAGCAAACAGTGCAAAGTCAACTGGATTCGGCAGCATATTCAAAGTATCAAAGTATAAAATTAAATTTATCAAATTTTAAAATAAATAATATTTTAAATTTTAAATTAAAATTAAACCAAAATAATAATTAACACTTATTTTAAAAAATAAAATAAATAAAATTAATTTTTACAATTAATAACAGCTACAATAATTGTTACAATAATGTATATTAAATGATTATAAAATTTTAAAAAATAACATTAGTCAATAGCACCACAAAAAAGGTTGATCCCGTAGCATATTATTAGAATAAAATTATAAATAAATATAATAAACGTTTTAACAAAATTAAAATATTTAAAATTTTATGGAGGATTTTAGGAAAGATAAAATTAATTTTTGAACAGATTAAATAAAAAAATCAAATAAAAATTCCAAAAAAAATCAAAAAATATATAATTATCAAAATAAGACTATATAATAAATATAAAATTAAAAATAAATTAAAATTATAAAGCTAACAACACCTCAGAGTTGCTTAGATCAAGCGGTATATTATCAAATTATAAAATTAAATTTCTTATGTTTTAAATGAAATATACTTTAAATTTTATTAAAAAATTAAAATAAATTAGCAATTAATTACGTGAATATAAAATTTATTTTAAAGGCCATAAATTTAAAATAAAGATATTTAATGAATTAAAAATTAAAAAAAAATTTTTTAAACCACCTATAATTCATTAAAATTAAAAATAAATGAAAAATATAAAGCCAACAAGCCCTCAAAACTTGGTTTGATTCGTCCGCATATTATTAAAGTATAAAATTTTTTTTTTAAAATTTACAATAAAAAATAAACTAAATTGGCAATTGAATTAAGGAAATATAAAATTATTTTACAATACATAAATTTTAATAATAATGTTTGAATAGAAAATTAAAAATTTTATTTAAAAATATTTAATTCCTTCAAATCCACAATCATTGCTGCCGCACATTATCAAAGTTAAATTAAATTTAAAAATAAATAAACATAATAAACGTTTAAAGAAAAATTTTTAAATAATAGGCAATACCATAATAAGCAAATCCAGAAACACCTCAAACTCAGTAGGAAGCTGGATCATTTTAGCAAAGTTAAAATTAATTTTTCAAAATTTTCAAATAAAAAATTATTTTAAATTTCAGGATGAAAATTAAACTAAATTTAAAATATAAATTATGTAACTAAATATAAAATTATTTTACAGGCAGAAATTTTATATAATATGGTTATTTAATGAATTAAAAATTAAAAAAAATTATTTTTAATTAAATCATCCACTATGATCCTCAATTATGGCTAGACTCTGCGGCATATTTTTAAATTAAAATTAAATTATAAAATAATTTTAACTAATATTTTAACAATAATTAAAATTAATTAATTTTACGAAAAAAAAATTTTTTATAGAAAATTGTATGAATAATAAAAATTATTTTTAATTAAATCCTCCACTATGATCCTCAATCATGGCTAGACTCTGCGGCATATTTTAAATTAAAATTAAATTATAAAATAATTTTAACTAATATTTTAACAATAATTAAAATTAATTAATTTTACGAAAAAAAAATTTTTTTAGAAAATTGTATGAATAATAAAAATTATTTTTAATTAAATCCTCCACTATGATCCTCAATCATGACTAGACTCTGCGGCATATTTTAAATTAAAATTAAATTATAAAATAATTTTAACTAATATTTTAACAATAATTAAAATTAATTAATTTTACGAAAAAAAATTTTTTTATAAAAAATTGTATGAATAATAAAAATTATTTTTAATTAAATTCAATTATGGAGATAACCTGCTTCAAAAAAGGAGTATTGTAGACATTTAAATTTAATTTTATCCAGAGTCGTGGGCTAGATCATTTTATAAAGTATAAAATTAATTTACCAATTTTCAAATAAAAAATATTTTAAATTTTATAATAAAAATTAAATTTAATTTAAAATAAATTGTAGACATTTAAATTTATTTTACAAGATATAATTTTATAACAAGGAATTAAATGAATAGAAAATTTTAAAAAATTGTTCAAATAATTTATTATGATCCCCAATTATGGCTAGACAGCGCCGCATCTCATCAAAATAAAAATAATTCATAAATAAATATATATAATTTTTTTTAATAAAATTAATCAATTATTATTATTATTTTATTATTATTTTTAAATGATAAAAATTATTTTTAAATAAAATTAGCAAATAAAAATTAATTTAATATTTAATATTACTCATGCATGAATTGCGCCATAGACAATTGTCGAGTGAAAATAAAACATTGCGGCCAAATTATAATAAAATTATTTTAAATAGATTATAGTTACTTTATAAAATATAAATTTTATAAAAATAAAATGATCTCAGTACTATCCAAATTACGTGGATTAATTTCAAATTAAAATTGAATTTATAAATTGAATAATTATAATAAACGTTTTAACAAACTCTCTTCCATATCAAACTCAACTTGATAATTTAGCATATTTAAAATTAAATTTTTACAGAGAATTTATAATAAACGTTTTGCCAAAATTAATATAATTTAATTATGAAAAAATAAATATTATAAAAAATAAATATTATAAAATAAATATTATATTTTAATAAATATTATAATTATAAACAAACTATATAACTCTACAAACTCAACTTCATTCTACAGAATAGTAGAAAAATAAAATAAAATTATTTAAAGGAATATAAGTTAAGTTTAAATAAAATTAAATAAATTATTAATAAAATTATTAAATATATAAAATTTAAATAAAATTATTCAAGTTAAGTTTAAATAAAAGTAATTTAAGTTAAAATTTTATAAATTATAAAAATAATTTTTAAATAAATTCAATCCCAAAAATTAATATAATACATCAAAGTAAAGATGAATTTCAGACATTAAAATATTTTATTTCTTTGTGGGGGGGGGGGGTCTAATAGTTTGATTAGCCAAACTTAGCGGCCCATACACTTGCTGCTCAGACAATTCCGGCCCTGACACATCAACTTGAAACTTATATACTTTAGGAGCTTTTGCTAAAATGGTGAACATTTCACAATATAAGTAGGGTATGATCTACCTGTCTACCAAATTTCATCACATACTCCCACGGACACCCTAAATACTGTCCTTCGTTAGTTATTTAATATGCTTTTAAAATAAGGAATAATCTATAAATATCACAAATTTTATCATTCTACCAATTTAAAGGATAGATTTAAATATTAAATATATTTTTAAGAATCGAATATTAAAAATCCCCAATTTAATTTAATTGTTCCCATCAATCATTGTATTAATTTAGTATGATTATTGTTAACTTCATTCACTTTCATCATAGATTATTTATCACAAACGAGTATTCCGTTTATATTTCCACCAACATAATTAGGTTTACATTGACACTTACCTTTTTTAAAGGTACTAGTAGCTGAAGTATAAAAATATGTCTAATTAAGGTATAATATATTACTAAAAGACGAAGACGTTTGTGTTTGAGGACCATAATTATAGTCGACTGAAAACTGACAAAGTTGCGTCTGACCTTTTGGACAGCCTGAAATAATCATAAAATTTACACTAAAGGTTTTGGGTAATACGATTACAATATAAAAAAATGAGGCTTTAGCTATAAGTGTTAAAGTCGAGTTCAGCTATTCTGTTAAGGATTCTAGCTGTTAGTCTTATTCATGTGCTCCAGCAACTGTCGAATGGCTCATTCAAATGACATATAATTTGCCATAAAAATAAGAACAAATGCCACAAAGGTATTCAAGAAAAAGGAAGGGAGATAAATGCTAATATCTCCCGATTTTCGTAATAATTACCTATTAAATCTTATAATCCTTTATGGTATTTTAATGAAAAATCTGCTAAAAAGAGTAAATTTTGTATAAAATAATAATTCCTTACTAATAGAGCAATCGCAATCCCCATTCTTGAAGAAAACCAAATGAAGTACGATTATTGCAATGAAATACTTCATTTTAAATTTTAATTTTATCTAATCAAAGCTCAAAATTTATTATTTGTTTTCTATATACTTTTTTTAATTCAATTCTAAGGCAGTCAAAGGGCTTGGAGTACGATTACAATCGAATCTTGCGACTTATTAGCCCTTCCCTTTCAAACGAAAATCAAGATTTCTATCAAGTTTTTCTTCAATACTACAGTATTGTAATGGTGTGAGGTATGTGTGGGTCTAGTATAAAAGCAGTTATAAGTGACTGGTTTTGGCTGGGGTCGCCGGCTGTCCTTAATTATTCCTGCTTTTGCCACCTTCGTTATTCTTGTATTTGCTATTCGGATAAACGTGTTAATCTATTCTTGTGTTATTCTGTTATTCACTAGGTTAGACCGCACCCTATGGTATAACAGTGGTTTTCACAATCGACTCAATTCGATTTTGTGGCATTTGATGGCAGCTCTAATGTAGACCCAGTATGGCAGCACTTAAAGATGGCTAGCGCCGTGTGGGGGGAGTGGGGATTTAATCAGTGGCTCTGCGTCGTTATGGGCAGTACCACGATAAATAGTCTTTGCTTTTGGGCTGATATGATTATACCAACAATTTAAAAATATTTATAAGAATTTTAAGAAAAATAAATTAATTATTAATTTTTCCAATTAGCTACTAGCTAGCCTTTATAAATAAAGATGAATTTGCGTCAATTATCACTTGATTTTTAGTTTAAATAAAATAAATAATAATTATGAAAAAGAAAATAAGCAAATTTTTAGTTTTATTCTCAGCTGTATAAATTTAAAAATTTTTTAAAGCCTAGCTTAAATTTAGTTTGGTAACTCAATATTAATAGTGTTTAGTTGAGTTGCGTTTAGAAGCTATCGACATTTTATTTTTCATAATAAAATTTTTTTAAATAAAAATTAGAGAGAAAAATCCAAATTGTATAAACAATAATAAATTTTTAAAATATTCCTTTTATGGAATTAATTGGGAAATATCTCTAATAAAATTTTAAAATCATACCAAGAATCAATTAGAATTTTATTTGGAAAATTGATCTTGTTTTTAGAATTTATTTTAGCAAAATTCAATTTTTAGAAAATAAATTAAATGAATTTCTTTATTAATTTTACCTTAGAATTAGTTATTGTTAAGCATATAGTAGCTATTTAATTCCTAAGACTACATATGTAATATAGCTATTTATTAGGTTGTGTCATAAATAATTAGCCCCCTTAAATCATTAAAGTTTGAAAATGTATATCTCAAGTTCAGATTTCCAATCTATTTAATTTTCTAACCATGCCAATCTTGGGATTCTGATTTTTTGCCAGAAAATAGGCACCTCTCTTAGGATCATAGAAAAATATAATTCAAAGTCTGAAACATTTGAATTTTAATAAATATTTATTTAATTTTATTCAAGAGGGGCTAATTATTTATGACACAACATAATAATTCCTAAGACTGTGCAGTAGGCGGCGTGGTGTAATGAAAAATACATCAGTCCGGTCTACTGAAGATAAAATTTTTAAAATATAACTTATAATTTTATTTTAAAATAATAAAAGTTTAATAAATATTATTTTTAATTATAAAAATATTACTAGTGCAAGTTGAATTAATCAAAATTAATGATAATTTACTTATTTATAAGCAATCACACGGTATAAAAAATACATTAATAGTGGTGAGAGTCAAAAAAATATATGTATTAAATTAATTTAATGAAATTATGTATTTGGAGTGTTTGGTGAAATAATTGTTTTGTTATATATTTTGTTAAAAATTTTTTTATGTATTTAACCAAAATGTTACGACCCCGCTTAAGTAGACGATCACAACAGAACGTTTATCGCACAAGGAAAGTACAAAACAGATAAAGGTTGTGGTAGGAAGAACTAAAACTGGGAGAGCGAACTAACTATTGGCTGGCTTTTATACTAAACACTTTAAGGGCTAACGCCCATACACAACACAAACATTTAATAAATAAATTAAAACTTAAGGAAAATGTTTCCGTTATCTGATATCCATTTTTTAGTATATTTCCTGAATGGCTTTTTATGCATTATAAAATAGCATTGTTATTAAAAATAAATTATTATATATTATAACAAATAACTAAAATAAAAATTATATTATATTCAAATTTAATTATACTTAATATTAACATAAATATTATACCTTTTATCAAATATTATGCTCTATTTTAATTGAAAAATATTTTAATAATATTTTATTCCTAATTTATAAATTGAAAAATATTAATATTTATACATACACAAAATGCAAAATAAAAAACAAAAAAGGATAGAATATTTGGAGCAGGACCGTTCCGTGTTAAGTATATTTATGTCAATTTAATTACTACATATAATATCAATCTTAATATTTTTTAATAAATTTTTTAACAATTTTTAATTGAAAATGTCTTCAAAAATTTAAATTTATAACAAATCTATGTAAAATTATAAATATAATAATCCATTGTTTTAATTAATATTTTAATTAAAATTAAATCGAAATAAGAATTATAAATGATAGTTATGAATTGGATGCAAAGAATGGACAATTGCCATAAATAAAAAAAACTTTAATTAAAAAATATTTTAATAATATCTTTTATTCAAAGTTTATAAACTGAAAAAAATTAATATTATACACAAAAACAAGATAAAACACAAAAAAAAGAAAAAATTTTCGGCGCTGGCCCCATTAATTTCCATTATAACATTTATATTATTATAATTACTATAAATTTTAATATTTTATATAAATTTTTTAACAATTTTTAATTTGAATTGAAAATTTTATTCAACTAAATGTATTAATAAATTTATGTAAAATTATAAAAAAATTAAAAAATTAAATAATTATTACTTAATTCTAACATCAGATTAAAAATAAAAGCCTTACGAGAAGAAAAAGTATGTTAACGATCAACATGTAGCATTTAATAAATAATTTTATTTATTAAAAATTGATAAATTAA
Organism: Meloidogyne arenaria; assembly: GCA_036172955.1. Lineage (NCBI taxonomy): Eukaryota > Metazoa > Nematoda > Chromadorea > Rhabditida > Meloidogynidae > Meloidogyne > Meloidogyne arenaria. Next base: position 4,431,913 of record JARQAB010000025.1, read on the forward strand.
CTTATTTTAATTTAATTCTATAAATATTTTTAGAGGCTATTTATCAAATATACATACTATAAAATTATAAAATTTATTTATTTTTAAATAATAAACAATCAAAAATCCAAAATACTTAAGGCATTATAACGAATAAATTAATTTTATAAAAATGATTTTGTAAGATGTAAATTTATAAAAAAAGATAAAGCATTTTAATAATTATTATTTTACTTTAATTTAACATCATATGTATTTAAAAAATACCTCGACAGAAGAAATGAATGCTAACGCTCATCAAGTAGCATTTAATAAATAATTTTATTTATTAAAAATTGAAAATTATTTTTATTTTAATTTAATCCTATAAAAATTTTTATAGGTTTTTATCGCATAAAAACACTACAAATTATAAATTTTATTTAATTTAAAATAATATACAGAATAAATATGTAGATAAATAGTAAATATATTAAATTTATTTTAATTTTATTTAAATTTAATTGATATATGAATTAAAAAATCATCGACAAGAAATCGAAGAATTGAACAACTGTCGTTAAGAATTGGCAGTTGACATAAATATTAATTTTAATTTATTAAAGCTTGATAGATTAATTTAAAAATACCTCAAAATTAATATAAAAAATAACTAAAATTAAAAAAAAACTCTACTATAAAATTCTACCAATTTTTAAAATTTAATTTTTAAATTTATGTAAAATTTATTATGTAAAATTAAATTACAAAAAGGCTAAAAATCTTTGTCGATGGATCTAATTATTTTGGTTACATTTATGCTAATTTAATCATTATCAAAATTAATATTTTTAAATAAATTTTTACAATTTTTTATTAAAAATTTTATACAAAAAAATTAAATTTATAACAAATTTAAGTTAAATTTTAAAAAAGGATAAAAAATTAAATAATTTTGTTAATTAAATCTAGCATCATAATAAAAATAAAAACCCTAAAAAAGAAATGAATGTTGAAGATCAACAAGTAGTATGGATATGATTAATTATATTTATTAAAAATTGATAAATTAATGGAAAATTAATAATTATATAAATTTTAATAAAAATATTCGATTATATAAATTTTAATTAATTTATTTTAATTTAACCCTATAAAAATTTTTAGTGACTAATTTATCAAGTAAATATACTACAAAATTATACATAAATCTTATGACAAATTTATGGCATTAAAGTTTGCGCATCAAGCATATAATAATTTACTTAATGATAATTATTTAATTATTATGATTTTATTTATTTATTATATTCCGAGCTTATTAATAAATAAATTAACAAATACTAGCTTAATAAATAATAATTGTGTTACTCGGATTTATTTCCAAGATATGTTTTACGATGCCACAACTTTTATTTTGCAAACACCTTTATTAATAATTAATAATTTATTTTAATCTAATCCTATAGAAAAATTTAGAGGCTATTTATCGAGTAAAAATATACAGAATTATAAATTTTATTTTATAAAATAATAAACAAGCAAAAATCCAAAATAGTATAAGGCATTATACCGAATAAATATATATTATAAATATAAAAATTAAAAAAATTATCGTCAAGAAATGAACGTTAGCAATGACAGCATCGACAACATTTTAAATTACGTCTCTCATCAGGATTCACAAAAGCGATCATAAAATTTTATAAATTATTTATAAAATCAAAAATAAAAAATTATAAATAAATTTACTAAATTTAAAAATAATTGGTTAAAATAATAAATATTCTTAAAGTTTAAAATTAATAAAATTAAATAGTTACTAAAATTAGTTTTTAAACAAATTCAATTAAAAGATAACTTCTGCTTCAAAGGATAGACCATTTATAGACATAAAATACAATATATTTTTATTTTAAATAAATACTGATCATTAAAGTAAAACTGCAGCAAGTAACATTTTAAAATAAATTTCACAATAATAAATATTAAAATAAGATAAAAATGGATATAAAATTTGAAATAATATTTGACCTAACATCCCAGCAACGCCACAAACTCATCTTAAATCGGCATATTAAATAAATAATATTTTAAAATTAATTTTTAAATAAATTCAATTATACAGATAACATTAATAAACAAACCAAAATAAAAATAAATACTTAATTTAATAATCATAATAAAATTAATTTGATGATTCATAATTGCTACAAAAATGGATATTAAATGATTCCGTTAAAATAAATATGTATAAATCTATAGCAAGTAACATTTTAAGATAAATTTCACAATAATAAATATTAAAATAAGAGAAAAATAAATATAAAATTTGAAATAACCACCACAACTTACACCTCCTACTCATCTTAATCTTCTTCATTTAATTAAAGTATAAAATTAAGTTAACAAATTTTCAAATAAATAATATTTTAAATTTTAAATAAAAATTAAACCAAAATAAAAATTAACACCTATTTTAATTTATATAATAAAATTTAACACCTTAAATTTTATTTATATATTAGTTAAATTTTATTTATATAATAAAATTTAACAAATTTTAAAAAATAAAAATTAACACCTATTTTAATTTATATATAAAATTTGAAATAACCACCACAACTTCCACCTCCAACTCATCTTAATCTTCTTCATTTTATTAAAGTATAAAATTAATTTAACAAATTTTTAAATAAAAAATATTCTAAATTTTAAATAAAAATAAAATTAAATTTACAATTAATTACCTATGTTATATTTACAATTAATTAAAATTATTTTACAAGACATAATTTGTATAATTTGGCTATTGAATGAATAGAAAAAAAATTTTTAAATATAATTCCTTCACCGACCCAGTCATGGTTAAACTCAAACGCATTTTATCAAAGTAAAATTGATATACAAAGAAATATGATAAGCGTTTCAACAAAATTTAAATTATTAAATTTTATAAAAAATAAAATCTCAAAATAAAATTACCATTAATTAAATATTGATAATAAAATAAAATTGACAATATAGTAGTTACTGTATAAAGATATAAAATATATAAAAATTTAAAAATAATATTTAAATAAATCTTCCGACCCATTAAACAAGACTTGAGTTTGCTGCATATTATCAAAATAAATATTATGAAAAATAAAAATAATTTTTTAGATAAATCCATTTTAGATATAAATGCTGCTGCATAAAGCAAAGGGTTGTAGCAGTAAAATATAATTGTATTTATATTTATCTAAAATAATAATCGCTAAAATTAATTTACAAATTAAACCTTAAATAAATTAAAACTTAAATAACTTAAAGAATTTTTAATAAAAATTTTTTGTAAATTTTTATTGAAGAAAAAGATCAAGAAAAAAACCACATCAGCGAAACAAATTAAATTTTGTTTAAAAATTAATTAAATGTCACAAAAAAGAATCTGTATTCAAAAAATAAAATTAATTTTACAATAATTATTCATCCATTATCAAGTAATTTTTAAACAAAATTAAGAAAATAAACAAATCTGCGCATCAAGAAAATAATAATCTACTTAATGATAATTATTTAATTATTATGATTTTATTAATTTATTATATTACACGCTTATTAACAAATAAATTAACAAATACTAGCTTACTAAATAATAAATTTGTTACTCGGATTTATTCTCAAGATATGTTTTACGATGCCACAACTATTAATGTATTTGACAAAAATTAAAATAATACTCAGGAACTCTTTTGATTTAAGAATAAAATTATAAGTTAAAAAATTAAATAATTTTAATAACAAATTATAAATACTGCTTTTTAAATTAATATAATAAATATCAATTGTTATCTTTTAATTTTTACTATTAAGATTGTCGGAAAAAGACCGGATATCAGGATCCGAAAAAAAAGAAATTTTCGGTTCGGATACCAAATCCCGATATCCTAAGGTTTCCAACTATACGACAACCTTAATCGCTACAACAGTATATTAAATAATGTATTTATTGTCATTTAATATTATTCAAAATAAGGATTAAATAGAGTTAGATTATCACAAATTTTATCATTACCACAATTTAAAAACCCAATTTTAAATATTGAAATAAAATTTTATAAACCCAATTTAATATAATTATATTCCCATTCTTCTCAATTAATTCAGCAAGGTTTATTATTAGCTTTCTTCGCTTTGAGCATTGCTTTAGGATCATGACAAACAAGTTTTCCCGTGCCACCCACATATGTAGGGCTGCATTGACAAACACCTTTTTTAAAAGTAGTAGTAGCTATAAGATAAAATTATATGTCTTTTAATCAAAGTCCCAAAAATTACTATAAAGAGGCGAAGTTTCTGTTCCAGGATCCGAACATTCGTGTGATACAAATTCACATAGTTTAGCCTGGCCATTTTTACAGTCTGAAATGAACGGAAATCGTATTATCTTATAGATATTTAAATGTACACTGAAGATTTAGAATTTTTTGAAATAATATTTCATTCTTATCCCCATCAAAATTAAAGTACAGTAAATATCCTAATTGTTGTGGATTATAACAAAGCTTTAAATTATAACAAGGCTTTAATTAAGGTTCTGCCCGTCAGGGTTCTGCCCGTCTTTTCTTCACGAAAAAGAAGAAAAGATGGTATTGAGATCTTATCGGCCAATCTTACATTAATAATTTTAATATATAATGTTTTATGCTTTTCCCAGCTTTCAACTTTTACACTTCCATATACATATTTTTTAAATAAAATAAAAATCTTTCTTTTAAAATAAATAAAATTATTTTATAATTAATAATAGAGTAAGGTAGAGGTTTAAATCGCCCAGTCTACGGCCCTTTTAAATCTTTAAATTAAAATGAATTGTTCAACTTTCAATACTAATATAAGCCCTGGGCTTATATTTTTCAATAACCCCCATCGGGCGGACTTCTAATAAGGCATGGGCTTCTATTAGGGCATGGGGGCATTTACATGGGGGCATTCTATTAGGGCATTTACGGTAAATATAAAAGTTTCTTACTTATATCACAACCAGCATCCACATTCACAAAGAATGTCAAGTGAAGCAAAAATATGATTGCGACGAAACTCATGTTTAAATTCAAATTTTTCTTGTAAAGCTTAAATAATTCATATTTATTCAAGAATATTAACCCAATTTGTCTCAACACCTTTAGAATTGAAAATCGGTCCCTATAAGCATTTCACTTCCCATAATACTTAAGGGAAGTATTGGGCCTATTTGGTCCCAAGTTACCTAGCAGCATTTATGACCTAGCAGCATTTATGAAGCTTAGGCGGGAATCAAACGATCTAAAAGGATAAAAGAGAAAGCTTAGTCCTATAAGCGGTGAGCGAGATTGCTTAGCAATAACTACGAGGAGGTCGCAGGATCAATCCTGCCCGGTAGCTAAACTTTCTGTTAGCCATACCCCTTATCTGGGATATTACCTTTAATATTTATTAAATAGTAGAGGTTTATCGAACTCATTTGTGGCAATAAAATTTTAATAACAAAAATCAAGCGTAAAGCAGCTAACTTAGCTAGTCTTTATAAATATAAAGTGAATTGCGTCAATCTTATTTGTGAGAGAAATTTTTATTTTTTATTACCAGCTGTATATATTTTAAAAATAGAAAACCTAGCTATCTCTAAAACTTTGTATCTTTCTATAATTTTTTATAATAAATTTTTTATTAAATACAAGAAATTACGTATAAACAAATTTAAATTTTAAGTATTCCTTTTATGGAATAAAATATTTTATTTGGCAATATTTTCAAAAAACTTCCAAAATCGTGCTAGAAATCAGTTAGAATTTTATTTAAAAATCTAATTTGGTATTTTACCAATCAATCAAAAAATTAAATTCTATTAGAAATATTCGCGTTTACCGTATTTTCTCGATTAATACCCCTAGGGAATTATTTTTTCAACCTTTCCTAGGCATAAGGAATTAATCGAGGGAGGGGAATTAATCGACAAAAAACGGTAATTGTTATTTTTTGCAGCGCCAACTCGCTTAACGTTAAATTAAATCGTTTGATTGCCTTATAAAAGTTCTGAGCTTTGAAACCCTTTTAAATCAAGCTTAGAATTATAGTAAGATGCCCAGAGAGGATTTAACAGACAAGCGGTTTTCCACTCATGTCCTAATATTAATAAACTTGAATGATTTAAATTAAACACAATTTTTTGACAGATTTATGCATTGAAAATATAAAAGATAACCGAAAAATGTCTAAAATTATGCCGAAATATAAAGTTTAAAATAAAATTAGAATAGTCTATCTATGCTTTGATACTCCTTGATCATGATGGATCTGTATTCAAGAATAGTATGAAGTAGCTAAAATTGAGAGGCTATCGCTTTGGCAGGTCCCCCACCCCAATTCAAGTAGCCAAACAAATATTAGAAATTGTCTTTAAAGCGAGGGGTATCCAAAACTGAGGTCCGTCTGTATTTCTAATTTAATAGGATTTCAAAGAGGAATTTTGACTAAGTTAAATGATATATTCCAGGTTTTAGTCCTTATCTAAAGACAAAGACTAGCAAATCGGGATTCGCTAGTCTTTGTCCTAATCCCCTAAATAAAATTATTTCGGCATCTAAATATAGAGAAAGAAAATTTGAAAATTTAAAGATTTGACAGATTTTTTTGTTTAACAGCCAATCTAACTAATGTTTCTTGCTTTTCTTTCATGTCTTTCAATCAGTTAAAAATAACTGGAGTATTGTAAGCAGCGTCATTGCTAAAAATTTGAAATTTCAATAATACATTTACATACCTAAATAGAAGGGACTGAGAGAATTTTAATGATATCAAGAGGTTCGTTATAACGGGCACTTTATGAGGAAATCTTGGCCAAGAGAAGCTAAGATCCAATGACCGATCTCGTCAGATCGGTCTCGTTAAATCGGTATTTTATGGATAGCCCTTCCCCTTTAGTTTGAGTATCAGCTAATCTCTCCTTTGGGCATTTTATTTTCCTCAAGCAATCGACAACAAGTGTTGTTGCTTGCCCAAAATTTTAGTCGATAAAAATAATTTTAATTCAAAACTACCGATACCGTTATGTAATCCACTTCATTCTAATGGGAATGACATTTTGGGAAAATGGGAATATGTTAAGTGGGAATGATATTTTTTAAGTAGGAGATATATCCTAAATGGGAATAATATTTTAAGAACCTGGCAAGTTGTTTCAATAACGAGGAATGTGTTCTAAAATAACGAGGAATGTGTTCTAAAATAACGAGGAATGTGTTCTAAAATAACGAGGAATGTGTTCTAAAATAACGAGGAATGTGTTCTTGTTTCGACTGGACCAGTCTCATTTCGTAAAAAAGTCTTACGACGGAAAGAGGAGTAATTAGAAGTCTAAAAGAAATATAAAAATATTTAATTTCCATTTAATCATACATTTAAATCTTTTAGATTTTGCCCCTTTATTATTTATTATTTTATATTATTCATTTCCGTTTCCTTAAGATTTCCATAAAAACTTAGGATTTATCTTTCTTTACATTATTAAACTCTAGCAGCGACTTTCGATCGCCACCAGCCTAATATAATTGTAATAATATTGCAAGAACGAGGTGAGAGTTCTGATAATGAAAGACTTGGCAGCCAAAAAAACAGACATAACTAATTAAATTTTAAAATAATTAAAACTATACGATTAAATATTAAAAAATAAAACAAAATTTTTTTGACAGATTTATGCATTGAAAATAAAACTGATAACCGAATAAATAAAAAATAATGCCGAAATATAAATTTTTAACTTGAAAAAGTTGTCTAATCCTTTCAAATTTTAAATCATTACATCCCCTGAAGGTTACTTTAAAACAAAAATTGACTTAATACCATCTTTTCAAATTCTATATACTCCAAAAGCTTAACAATTACCCATTCCCTTATCTCCAGAAAATGTCGGAAGAGGACGATCAAATTACCTCCCTTCACCTAATTTTTCTTTACATCCATTCTGCTTTATTTTTTATATGATCGGATTTCTGATCCGTATTTGGATCCTAAATGTGGATATCCGTTCATTGTTTTGAGTAATCTATGTTTTAGAATGTCAGACACTTCCTCAACGCTGCTCAACTCCCCACCTTAACTATTCTATTTTTTAGAATGTCAGATCCTCAACGTTACTCAACTCTTTGAGAGTGGATCGAAAAATAGAGCGAATACGGTGCTATAAAACAGAGAATAAAAAGGAAAATTGTGTAAGATGGGGAAGGGTTACAGTTCTCAAAAATTAATTTCGGCATCTAAAAATATGGAAAGAAAATTTGAAATTTAAAGGAGAGAGTTATTTTGTTTAGCAGCAAATCTAACTAATGTTTTGCTGTTTCTTGTAGTCAGTCAAATAAACCTTCTAATAAGTCAGTTCCAGGCTTAGAAGTAACTTTTGTTTGTTCATTTCCTCATTGCTAAAATTTAAATTATATTAAGACAGATGAATTTAGATAAAGCAAACTCTAAGGGGCCGAAAAAACGGGGCTCTATCGAAAGGTCTGTTAAATCAGAGCCATCGAGAGTCATTTCTAAGGGACTTGATCAACCCAGAAGGTCTTCTACGAATGTCCCGATCACATCCTCTCCCCTTGAATCCTATAACAACTGGAAAAGGGCCCATCGCTTCGGCGCATAGTTAATAAGAGGAAGGATATTCTATTTTACTATTGTAACGTGATAAAGAATCCATTTAAGACGCACAAATCTTACATTGTCACCAAATATAGGCTCAAATATTGGATTGGTTGAAGGTTTTCCTTCAACCTTCCAATTAGTATCTCCAGAATTTCCAATTTCCCAATCAGCAATCAATCCGACCAGATTTTTAATATCCATTATAAGGAATTTCTTAACTCCTGGTATATTTTCATAAGTTGCGAGTATATGAACTTTTCCACTATTCCCAAAATCTAAAAACGATGGGAATTATTAAATTACGAAAATCTTCATTTTTCAAGAAACATACTAGCATCCACACTTAAAATCTCCAATTTCTCGAGAATCTTCTCAATATTCACGACTGAACCTTTTTTATAACCATTCGCATCACGTAGAACACGAACCGAATAACCATTAGCTAAATTTAAATATTATTTGAGGATAAAGGGAGATTCAGCTGTATAGGATTTAAAAATTTAAATAGAAGGCAAGAGCGTAGAACCTTGCTATAATATTCATAACTTATAGATAAATCGTTTAAAATTTTTGATTTTAGGGTAATTCATAGATAACACTCCATTCTATATTATGGCAAAAAATAAAATTTTTAACTCCATTTTAAAAAAAGTTATGATTTTTCCCAAAATAGTGGGAAATGACAAAAAACGTCGACGCCAAACCTGATGCGTAGTGTCAAGTCGCGCGACCAAGGTCATTTGACCAGGTCTTATGATACGGGACCAAAGCTGAAGCGCAGCTAGCTATAACTGCCAGGAGATTTAGGATAGTTACTGTCTGATTCAAACTTTTACCAGATCTTACTTAAATTAGACGTTTATTAACCTTTTCAAAGTATTTTTATATTAAATTGGTCGAAGCATAAGCTTAATATCTATAATTACGTCGTTTCGGATCGTTTACAAGCTCACATTCTGTTGCAACATTCGAATCAATTGGGAGCTCTCCACCTCCAGAACCTCCTGCCCCTTTATCTCCAGGATGCTTTTCCGTTCCTTTAGAACTTCCTGCCCCCTTATCTCCAGCTTTCGTTCGCTTCTTGTCTCCTCCAGTATTTTTTGCTTCCTCAGCTTCACGTCGCCTTCCTCTTCTAGATCCTCCTGATCCTCCACCTCCCATTGCATAGTCAATGCAAATCAAAGAAAAAAATAAAAAGAAAATCATTCTTTTTTTAAAGCTTAAGGAAATCATCTGGAAAATGTGGAAATATTATACGTAGGTGTCGGCTAAATTTGGCAAAACAGATTGCCAAATTGACTATTCTATAATCATATAAATTTAAAAGAATTTTAAAAAAATTAAAAAAATTTAAAGTTGCTGGAGATTCAACGCTTATTTATGCGGTCCCATAGCCCTGCCGAACATGTCCATCGAGGCGGAGCTCTAACAGCTTTATAAACATCTAGTCTCTAATTAAAACATGCCCAAAGCCTGAAAACATATACACAAGATTTTATTTTGGCAGTCAAATTCGGCAAGGAATGGCAACAAGACGATTGAATGCTTGCCTAGCATTGGGCAATTATTTTTGAAAATAGTTGAGCGAGTGCGTTTTCATACGTTAAGTAGCAAAGCAATAGGCAAGGCGTCGACTGTCGACAAGGCACTCGACTCTCGCTGCGATTATTGACAATTCATGTGTATAAAGCGGCGCTCTCCTTTCTATGGAAGCATTGGGCAAGAGGCCCTCTCGATTCTTGCCTCTCGTTAGCTATTTCTTAATTAAATGCCTTGCAAAATCATGTGGATGGCCTCGAGATTGTCAAAAAAAAATCAATTAAATAAAGCAATTTAAATTTACGTTGCCCTTTTTTATAATTTAAACAAAATTTAACTCTAAAAAACATACAACATTTGTTGTAAATTTGGCCAAAAGTTGTTTTTATAAAGGAATGGTCATGTGCAAGGTCACGTGATGCCATTTTGGCATTACATTTACCGTAATATAGCCTGACGCTTGTTATTAAGATGTAATGAACTTTAATTTGCTTATACAGGTTCAGAAACTCGAGTTTATTATACCTAATAAAGTTGGGTTGGACTCGAATGCTATGAAGATTCAATGATTACATTGAGGTTCCTCGCCATAGTTGGCGTATATCGGATAAGAGTAAGATTGTGCCCTTAATGCTTTGAACCTTCAATAATTAAAATCTTGCTCCTCCCCAGTCCCAACTTAACACACACAAATCTATTTTAAAATAACACATAAATCTAATCAAAATCCTTCCAAAACATTATCAATTATAAGCAGGAATGTTATCAAATCCTGGTCGGATAAACATATGTTGAGCTCTTTTTGCCTCAGGAGTTTCTACAACTTTCTCCAATGGATGCTCGGCTTCTCCAAGTAGATGTCGAGCATCTCCTGTACGCGTGTCTATGGGTATAGGCATTGGAATGTCAATTTCTTCTAGTGGATCGCTTGTCACTGGCCTGAAATTTATACTGTACTAATTTTAAGGAGTTTGGACAGGAATTTTGGACAAAAATGGTCCGAATCGGCCCTCAAAATCGAGTCATGCATAGGATAATTGGACTTAAAGTGACCCTTATTGTCAAGACCGGCTCGAATAGAACCCTGCCTGACTCGAAAACTTCGACTCTAATACAGTAAGTAAAAGTTTTCTCAAATAGGTAATTCAAAGAAATTTTATCAGCAGTATAATTTGAAATATGACATATGTTCTAAACTCAAAATTCATTTTAAGATCTTTCAGTTCCTTCTTATTCTATTGGGTTATACGAAGCAACATGTTCAGACCGAGCCCTAAAATTGAAGCATATAATAAGAGTACGGTAAAAGTTTGGCTTCAAGCGGGCCTCGATCTACGAGACTCTCACAGTTATTTCTAGGTGCTTTAGACTTTAGATAGCAATACAAAGTTGCTCTACCGACTGAGCTTTAAATTTGACTTATGCTCCTTTTTAGAGCCAGGCCTTATTTCTGGCTCAGAATTTTTCTTAAAATACTCGAGTAAGGTCCTTTCTTAATTCTAAAATTTATTCCATACCTATAAAACGCGTGTTGTGCCCTTTGCGGACTCTCGGAACGACGGCTGAGTACAGTAGCCAAGGATTGACGTGAACCTCGAAGTTCTCTCTCAACAGCCTGGATTGGGATTGGAGCGGGAATGTCCATTTCCTCAACTGGAGATGGCAAAATTTTTGGGGATGGTGATGGCTTTGGAGTTGGTTTCATTGGTGGTGTTTTTGTTGGAGTTGGTTTGCGTTCTTCAATTATTGGTCGTGGACGGGGGGCTTAATAATAATAATTCTTTTAAAAAGTAACTTCCAGATTTATGTCATAGTAGCTGACACTCTTAAATTTTGCTAAGTTTTGTACCTTCTATGAATTTTCTTACGAGTTCAGCAAAGCTGTCCTTTATTAGCGAGTTCTAACATTATAGAACTCGTCTTATAACAGGAGAGAGAGGAGTGATTAACGGGTGTATTGTAAAACCCATATTAAAACCTATAGTCCTTTATTATTGAAAAATGGTTACTACATGTTTTAGCGGATAGTCTCTGGATAATATTACTTAACTATAAAATAGTTCCGGGTAGTTGGCAAAAGTCTTAATAAATGCCAGCTTAAGCTAGAGCCTCCATTCAACATCCACGGGCTGAAGGTTAGTCGAATACTGTAGCCTCTAAGGGAGTATTAATGAATCCCAGCTTTAGCTAGAGCCTCAATTCGGTACCCATGGTCTGAAGGATAGTCTAATACTGTATCCTCTAAGGAGGTATATCAAAATAAACGGTCTAATATTGAATCAATCTACTGTAATTTTATGTTTCACACCTTATATTTGTTAAATTAAAGTTTAGAAAGTAAGTATTATTTTTTATCAGTGAAGTGAATGAGATAATTTGATAGAAGGAAAAATAAAAGACTAATGAACAAATTAGTGAACAAAATAAAAGGTTTGAAAAGTCTAGATCGGCAAGTATTATTTAAAAACGGCAAGTCAAAAGTGAATTAAAAATTGAATAGAAATGGCAAGTGCTTTGGTTGGCAGTTTAGAGAAAATATTAGAGGAAAACAGGGTTGATTAGAAAAAATTAAATTTTAAAAATATTTTTTAAAGTCAAATTCTTCGAGAATCAAGGCTTCCTCGCCGTTCTCCGCCAGTTTTTTCAACCTGCTCGATTTCTTCGTGGAATTCCTCCTCAAAAGTTTCCTCCTCGTGGAAGGATCGACGGAAGGGTCCACCACGCTAATAAATTAATTTTTTGTTAGAAATTTTCACACTAAATTATTTATCCCAAAATAATGTAAACACTGTAGGACTACTATAAGATACCTCCCTTTGCCTGAAGATTCTAATCCCAGCATGTCTATACCAGGGATCTTGTCGCCCCGGTCACCCGAAGATTGTGAATTAACGAAGTCTCTTTGGGTCGTGAATTCACGATTCCTGAAATTGGGAACTAGATTTCCTCTGGAATTGCCGATCATCGAAATTAGGAGTTTATCTTTTATGTTGACAGGATCCCTGGTTTGTATCTTAAATTGTGGTTATCGTCCGTGCATCTTCCCCGACTTGTCGACCAACAAATTTAAATCATTTTTCAACTTGTGAATATCGTTAGTGGGGGTATCTTATAGTTAAATCACAAGCATATCAACTTACCTGTCCACTTTCACCGGTTCTCACCTCCTCAGTCTTCCGTCCTCCATTAGGCATTTCAGCATAGCTAACTCGATCACTTTAATATCTCATTTAAATTTTCAAAACAATGTTAGAATAACCGGAAGAATCGATCTCTATCAGCATCCCTATCAATTTCCCCATAATCAGCACCTCCTCGATAGCCATCTCCATAGGGACGTGTACCTCTCGAGCGACGGGTTGTGGAGGCTAAATAATTTTTGGGTTAAGTTCACAACATATAGGTTAACTTGTTATTTTTTTAAATTTGTGTTAATTATACGGAATGGGAGTGTTGTATGAGAATTGAGATTGATATCTCAAAAAATCTCGATTTTAGGAAAAATCTTGCTTTCAAAAAACCTTTATAAAGCTCAACAACTGATTGTGAGAAATGAGATTGATATCTCGAAAATTTATTTCTGTGACCGAGATTTTTTCGGATCTAATTTCAGTCCTTTCTTATATGTTATAGATAACTTATTAAAATTATAATTAGGTAGATTAGTTAAAATTTAAATTAAAAACTAGTGCTTTTGGGGTAAAAAGGTTAAAGGTGCATTAAATTAAATGAATGAGTGAATACCGTAATCCTTTATAATAATGACCCTTAGAGGGATATTTAAATTGTTTCTAGAGGACTTAAGCAATGAAAATTAAGATTAAAAAACAAAATTTAAATTAAAATATTACATCTTTTGCCGGTTTCCTTCACTCCACCCTTGCGCTTGGCACAGCACAATTTGTAAAGTAGGTAGAGTAAAGCCTAATATTTAATTAAAAATTTTTTTAAATTTTATAAAATGAAATTTCCATACAAGAAGTAAAAGTAATGCTAGAAGCAAAAGGAGAATAAGCAGCCATAAAGGTATAGGGGCAGCGGCCGCTGCAGGTATGCAACACGCCCGTCCACAACATGACAAATGCGCATCACATCTTTAGAAAAAATATTTTTGAATTGATTCTATATTTTAATTAAAAATTTTAATAAAAATAATTTTTAAAATTTAAAAATAAAATAATATTTTAAGGACAAAACAAAGCTTTGGATGTTGCGGTACCACTCACAGGGGTAAGGAGCTACAAGGAGGGTTAACTTAGTTAACAAAAGAAGGAATCAAAAAATTATTTAATACAGTCGGACCTGTAATTTATTTACTTCAATGGCACAGAAAAAATCATAGATATAAAGAATGGAGGTGAATGGAGCATAGAAGGCATCTCACAGGAAGTCAAGGCGCTCTATGCCCATTCCCACACAGTAACCAACCAAAATTTATAAACTTATTTAAACTAGAAGGTTATACAAATTTTGGTTCATTGTATACCCTCAAGTTCTGGATTATGACCCGATACGTGATCTTAAACAAAAATTTAGGTTATCTAGGATCGAGATTTTTCGAGACATCGATATATACCCTCCCAATCTGGTCTGTATTTAAAAGTATTTTTAAATTATTTTTAATTTAATTTTATAATATAGGAGAAGAAATAATAAAAAATTATTAGGTAATAATAATTTAACATTATAAATATTTTATTCATATTGACCTAAATTCGTAGCGCTCATTACGGCCTTGAACATCAGCCTCCTCATAAATGCACTGCCTAAAATCGCCCGAGTAGGGCTCATAATAAATTCCAGTGGAATCTCTTTGAGCCAATAAATCGGTCATTACTTTAATTGGAATTAAAGGGAAAAAAAAATTTTTTAAAGGAAATTAAAAAATTTTTTTGGAGGAAAAAAATTCTTTAGAAAATTTTTTTGGAGGAAAAATAAAATTTTTTTAACTAAAAAATAGTAAAATAGTCTATATAAAACAAGAGGAAAATAAAATCGCGCAAAAATTCAATTTCCATTAACCACACTAATTTAGAAAAAAAAATAGTAAGAAAGGAACTCTACTAATTTAAAAGAATGTTTGGGCAAGTTTCTTTTGTTTGCTTTACTCTAGCACTCTCAAAAACTTTCCGACTTATAATTAATGAAAGTTGAAAAAATAAAAATATTTATGCAAGGAAAAGTTTTTGCTTAAGTCAAGGTTAAATCCCGAGAAGATAAATCAATTTTGGCTAGTCTTGTCTGAACTCGACAATTTATTTACTAATTTTATTCTTATAAACTAAAACTTACAAATTAAAGTCGATTTGGGGGTTAAAAAGCTTTATTTAATTTTAATGGAAATAGAATGATTACAAGCTAATTTTGGGGCTTTAAATAGAGGAAGATTACATCAGATTGGAAATGTTAAATTTTAGAAAGAATTTAAAAAAGGTGAAGATGATACATGGAAAAAGGACAAAATTGGAAAAAATAAAGGAAAGATAAAAATGTACTTAAAAAATGATTAATTTGGAAAATATCAATTATATCACTAAATTATTTTTACATGTCGATCCTCGACACTCCGAGGGCAAATTGATTGTACCAAGCTGGTAAGTATAAAGCGTAAAAGAAGTGGAAGTAGGCAATAGAACATAAAGAGTAGTACCAGAATTGTGAAGAGAAAGATGATTAAATATGTTGGGTTGACTAGGTAGTAGAGAAGATTGAAAAAGTCGAAGTGGAGCAACAAGGATAGGGAAGAGCTACTTTCAATTTTAGCTTCTTCGTTGCCAACTACTCTCCACGTGTTTATGTAATTTATTTCAACGGCTGCTAGTCTACCTTTAAGAATAAATGTTGTTGGTTGTAGACCACAAAACACTTCACACTTTTCTTCTACTTCGGCGTGCGCGATTGTGGTGGATATTTTTTGTCCAATCCCCTTTGTATCACATAGTGCAAGTATTTTTGTACTTGGACAGATAATATTTGCGAGGGATTTTCCAAAATCTGTAGAACAAGTCAAATCTATATTAGCACCTTCATTACAATCATAACATCCTGATAAACTAATATTTGTAACTAAACATTTATTGAGTTCTATTTCTGTCTTTAATCTCATTCCACTTAATTTTAACTGTAATGTGGCAGATGAAAGTTCAGTCGAGGCAATTATATTTCCTAGCTCATTTCTAATCAAAATTCCATTATGAGAAAAGGGTAAGCTATTTTCAGTAAGGAATATCTCATTTTGACTTTTTATTTCTTTACAATCACAATTTATTTTATTGTCGGCTGGCCTGCAGTGGCAGGTAGTAGGATCGATTGAACAATTTAAAAATGTCTTAGCTTCAGTCATTGACTTACATTTAAATTTTCTCAAAATATTTTCCATTTCAGTGTCTATTCTAGCTATTTTATGTTTATTTGATACGAATGTTGATGAAAGCATAGGGATTACTCCCATTGTTATATCTTTAACTGTTATTTCCATATTTCGGTCCGACATTTTCATACCTGGATTTAAATTATATGTACATTTAGTCATATTTCCCGAGCTATCAGTAATTGTTTCATTTATCCTAAGAACTGGTTCCCATTTTTCACAGGTGAATATTTCTAAAATCTCTTTTTCGGTTGGCATTGCATAGAAACGATAAAATGTACATGCTGGAAGTGTATAGAAACATCCCTGGAACCAACCCCCGTCTGACTCTACACATTGAGATATACCTGGAAATTTATTCACATCCTTTAATTCTTCAATTTTCTCATTTGCTTTTATTTCACTACATTTATTCTCTTTACAACTCCCCTCCGAATAACAGCGTTTGACTGACATCGATCCTATTTTCCAAGTTCTCGTATAAAATTTTATAACTTTTGTACAAATCATTTCTGTATAATGGACCTCTAATTCTATTGAACCTGCTAATTTCCCCGTGTGATCATTTAATAAAATTTTTACAGATTGTTCATGGGGATTTAAATTTAGTTCTAAAATATCCTCGAATAAGCAATTTCTTTCGCCTTGGCGATTCACTGTGCATTTTTCATCTTTAGCGGTTATTGTTGTCAAACTTTCCCCGGTTTTGATCAAAGATAAGACAATAATTGTTACTATAATTTTCATGGGTAATTTTGAGTTTTTAATTTTTGGCGGAATAATTTCATATTTCCCTTTACTCTCTTCTCTTTTGTTTGTGTTATTTCTATATTTTATTATTATTTTTCCAACCCATCGAATACAACGAAATTTTCCTCGTACTAAAAATCTCACAATGTAAAACAAAATTTTTATAATTTTAAAAGTCATCAATATAGTACTAGTTAAAAAATATATCGCTATGCCAAGCGACACCATTGCCATCTCTGGGTAGCAGTGTGGATTTTTCAAATACTCCCAACAAAATGTACAATTAATAAGTTTGCAAATATCTTTGTGGTTACACTTTAATTCTATTTCTTTTATTTTCTCTCCCTTTCTAAAGAAGCTTGTAAGGACAACGTAATCATTCACTAGTGTTTTCTTTGCGAACGTTTTATTTTCAATTCTTTCAGGAAAGGCGGTGTATTCACATTTTTGATTTAAACACATTTCAAACCCACTTAATTTATTCTCACTAGTTATTTGAATTCCTTCACTTGTACATTTTACTTCGCAAATTTCGCATTTTGATTTTTCCTTTTTCTCTATAAAGTCATAAAGTTTAATCTTTGTTTTACCCCAGGCGCGTATGGGGATATTACCAAATCTAGTTTCAAAAAATGCTATCTCATTTCGAGTATAATAACAGAATTTAGTTCCTTTTTCATAGCAATGATGTTTTTCACAATATTTAGCTGATCCAGTAATGGGGCCCTTACCAATGCACATAAATTCATGTTCAATTAAATCATCTATTATTATATTTAAATTATTTACAAGTATTTTACTTCCATCATATAATTCTATTTGGTCTACTTCTTTTATTGATTTAGTTTTAGCGCAATTTTCATTTGGCTCTATGGAACAAATTCTCTTTTTTATTTCCTCGGAATTTAAAATTCTTTTTACCTTTTCATTTTTTAAAGTTGAATTTCTACTTGTTGGTCCAATATAAAAACTACATTGATTAGTCCACGCGGGGCATTGGCACCTTTCTCCACAGTATCCCGCTTTATCTTTTCTTATTCTTAAATGGCCTGTGCCACAATCAATATTTTGCCAACAAAGTAGACCCTTTTTATCCCGATTTATTACTAATCCGTTTGAAATGCATTCATGCATTTCTACAAATATGAGCTGTTCATTTTTTGCGCACGGGTTAGCAAGACTAGTGATTCTTGTGAAATAAAAATATATTATAAAAGCAAGCGCTACCCATTTATTTATCACTTTATTAAAAATTTTTAAACGCTCTTTATTTTTTGTTTTATTTGTTTTATTATTGATTTTTGGTTGTTGTTTCCAATAATGTTCAATGCTTTCTTTAAACGGGTTAACCTTTTTTATTTTTCTAATAAATGAATATTTTTAAATTCTTTTGCATTTAATGGGTCATTTGGGATCGGATAACAAGTACATGGATGTGTCCGATCTACGCAATAACATTCTTCATCCTTTGAAAATTTACAAGGACAAATACAATATAATGTTAAAGGCCTTCTTTCATTATACTTATTATCTACAATTGGTTTTCTTTTAATTCGTGCTTCTATGGGGTCCTCTGGCACGCGTATAAATAATCCTCTGTTTACCGGGATAGGACCTCTATTTATTGCTCTTTCAATTTCAACTGCTTGATTATTTCCATCTTCACTATCGTCACTTTCCTCTTCTTCACTATATGGCTCCCCATCACTCTCATCTGTATAATACATTATATGAATATCCTCTTCTTCTATTTCATTCTCATTATAGTTGGGTTGGTTTTTTCTTGCTCTTAATTTCATTGGATGGATTCCCTTTTCAGTGTTTTCTTTTGCAACTTTTTCTTTATCTTTCTGACTCAAAATTTTTATTTCATTTTTTGATTCTTTTTCTTTATTTTTGGTTTCCGTGAATAATTCTAAAGGGTATAGCAAAGCAATCGCTCTTGTTAATATTTTTCCTTTTGATTTAATTTTAGCTGAGCGTATTAATCCGTCTTTGCTTTTTACAAGTTCTGTGATTTTTCCCATTTGCCAGTAATTTTTTGGAATATTTTTATCCTGAACCAAAACTATTTCACCTATTGTTGGGGAGTAATTTTTCTTTGCGACCTTTTGGCTATGCTTATCCTTTCTCTCTCTGAGTTGATTCAAGTATTCCTTCTGCCATTTTTCCCAAAATTTTAATAGCATTTCATTTGCTCTTTTCCATTCTTTAATCAATTCATCTTTTTGCGTTTCTTTTAAAATAAATTCGTTTTCGTCTAAATCATCCAAATTAATTGTATTTTCATTTCTTTGGGGCATAATTAAATCTATGGGTCTTAAAATTTCAAGAGAATTTTCAAAATCTTCATAAATATAAGTAAGCGGTCTCGTATTCATAATTTGTTTCACTTCTATTAAAATTGTTCTCAATTCTTCAAAAAATAATAATTTTCTACCAATTGATGATTTAAGGCATTTTTTCATTATTTTAACCATACACTCATAAAAACCGCCGAACCATGGACTAAGTGAGGGGATAAATATCCAATTTATATTTTTTGTTTCTAATTTTTTCTGTATTTCGAGAACAACTTTTGATGTTAATTGGTACTGTGTACCATTGTCACTAATAATTCTTTTTGGCAGTCCATATTCAGCTATAAACCTCCGGAATGCCATAATACAGGATTTTGCGCTTAAGTCTTGTACTATCTCTAAATGTGTGAAACGGGTGGACATACAAGTAAAGATCTCAATCCAACATTTATTTATTAACCCTTCTTTATTTTTAACCTCAAACGGTCCCGCATAATCAACACCGCAATTTTCGAAGGGTTTGGATTTGTTTACTCTTTCCACCGGCAAATTTGGCATATTCGGGATTTCAAACGGTTTTAATTTCAATCTTCGGCATTCAAAACATTTATCTATCACTGCTCTCATTTTTCGCCTCCCCGCGGGAATCCAAACGTCATTTCGTAATTCTACAAGACTTTGACGTACTCCACTATGAAATGTTTTTAAATGGGCTTCAAAAGACATTAAATTAGCAAGAGGCGAATTATAAGAGACGAAAATGGGATTTTTTGATGTTGAATTTTCCAATCGTCCTAAACATGTCCAAATTCCGTATTTTTCTTTTTTCATCATTAATTCTTTTATTTCTTTTTCGGTAGGTGGGTCTTTATTTTGTGATTGTAGTATTATTAAATATTCTGCTAATTTCTTAATTCCTAAACTAGTTTCTGTGTGTTTTATTTCTTTCATAAATTCAGTATTTACTTTAACCTTTTTTACAAATTTTTGCAGTGCTACGCAGACCTTTTTAGAAATATTTACTAATTTTGGGTATTCATTTCTTATTTCCAAATTAATTACTTCACCTACCAAAATATCTATTTTTATTTCTTCCATATTTTCTTTTTCTTTTGGTTCTAATTCAACCATTGGTGGCCATTCTTTTTTATTTTTCTTGAGAAAGTCCGGGCCTTCCCACCACATTTTATTACATTTTAATTCTTCACAATTACATCCTCTTGTGGCTAGGTCCGCGGGATTTTTACCTGTAGGGACATATCTCCAGTTAATACTCTTATTTTCCCTAAGGTCTAAAATTCTTTTCTTTACAAAACGTGGCAATTTTTCTTCATTTGAGAGTAAAATCCAACTTAAAATGCACTTATTGTCTGACCAAATAAAATAATTTACAATTTCTATATCACTTTCTTTTTTAATAAATTCTGTCATTCTTTTACCGGCCACTGCTCCCATAAGTTCTAAGCGTGGAATAGTCATTTGATTTTTTAAAGGAGCGAGGCGGCTCTTTGCAAAGATTATGGAAGTGTTTGTTTCCCCCTTTTCTTGCTCTCCCTTTAGATAGGCAACACTTGCAAAACCTTTAGACGAAGCATCCACAAACACGTGTAGTTCAACTGCTTTTTGTTTAAAAATTGATTGGCGTCGGACACAAAAACTTCCAAAATCGTTTTTTATTTCCTTCCATTTTTCTGTATTTATTTCGTCAATTTTATCGTCCCAACCGTTTTGATTTTTCCATAATTCTTGAACAAATAATTTCCTTTTAAAATTCGCTGGGGCAATTAATCCTAAGGGGTCGAAAGTTTTGGCTATCCCCTTTAAGACTTTTCTCTTTGTCCAAATTTTTTCCTCTTCTATTTTATTGAGTTTTATCATCAAAGCATCTTTAGTCATATCCCACTCTAATCCTAATATTTTACCAGGGTTTTTCTGTTCCTTGTCTCCAAATAATTTATTAACAGTAAGAGAATTTGCATTAAATTCGTGAAGATCCATTTTTGCTTCTTTAAATATTTTAATAGCGTTTTTACATTTATCTATCGCTTCTTTTTCACTCTCTGCGCCAAAGAAAACATTGTCCGCGTATGTTCCTTTTTTCAATTCTTTTCCAAAATTTCCCCCTTGTTTTTCTAGGTGATAGTTAATAACAGCTGCTAAAAGAAAAGGAGCTGCAATTACTCCAAAGGGCATTCGCACAAATCGAAATTTTATTAAATTTCCATCGTTTGGGGCAGTGTTTGGATTTTTCAGCCATAAAAATCTAGTAAAATCTCTCTGATTTTCCTTAAGGCTTATTTGGTGAAATGCGCTTTTTACATCTGCACTAATCATAATTTTTTGATTTCTAAATCGTAATAAAACGCCGCATATATCTGGCAAAAGGACAGGTCCTCTTAAAATGATGTTATTTAAACTCAGACCTTCCTTTGTACGACAGCTTGCGTCAAATACAATGCGGACTTTTTTCTTTTGTTCGTTTATTACGCAATGGTGTGGAATATAGTGGACTGATGTTTTTCCGTACTTTTCTTCACATTTTTCAATAATCCCATTTTTTAATTGTTCGTCAAAAAGTTTGTTATATTCAACTAATAATTCAGGCGTGCGATTTAATTTATTCCAAACAGATTCAAGTCTCTTTTTTGCGATCCATAAATTATCAGAAATTTCGATTTTATTTTTGGTGGGCCATTCTATCGCATATCTTCCGCTCTTATCTCTAACAACTGTTTTTTCAAAATGTTTTTGCGCAAACTCGTCATCCTTTTCTGTTGGATTATCCGATATACCAAAACCCTCTAATTCCCACCAGTTATGTATTTTTTGTTCACTTGTTATTTGGCAAATATTTATTGATTCAGTCTTTTCTCTAATTTTTCCTTTACCTATTACAATATCTCCAATTTTTGTTTTTAATACATTAAAACCCGAGTTGATTTCAGGGAGACCCAAAATTTTTCCAAAGTAGTCAATTCCAATTAAAATGTGTGGTGTAAGGTCGTATAACATTTTTGAATTTAAAAATGAGTTTTCATTCTTTTGTGTCTGTTTATTATCGAATTTTCTTAACTTTTCAACTAAATCATCTGTCCCTCGAGCAATGATTTTAATTTTTTCTTCATTTTGTAAATATAATTCGAATTCAAAGACAGGCGAGGTGACAACAATCGATTTGTTAAAAAGACCCTTACCACGGAATTTTTTGTACATTAATGGTTTTAGTTCTAATTTTTCGGCAAAAGAGTTGAGGATTAATGAAATCTCACACCCCGAATCTAAAAATATATGTGCATGCTCAATTTTATTACCGTTGGAAACTTTAGCAGTGCTTATAGGCAAAAGTGTTTGACTTAACGTATTTATTTTATCATTATTTTTAGAAAAATTATTAATAAAAATATCGTTTTTATCATCTTCAATATCACTTGTTATTTCTTCTTTTCCATTATTATTTTCCAAATTTTTCTGAAATTTTGAATGATTTTCTACTAAATTATTTAATAAAACGTTATTATTGTCTTCTTCATTTTCAATGGTCATATAAATTCTTTTATCCCTTTGGGAATTGTGAAATCCTTTATTTTTGAAATTTTCAATATTTTTATTTAAATAGCCATTATTTTCGAAATTTTTTATACAAAAAGCTGAATTGTGACCCTGTTTTTTGCAGTTAAAACAAAATATTTCTTTTTTACACTCTTTAGATTTATGGCCTTTTGAAAAGCATTTAAAACATATATTTAACTGTTTGACTCTTTCGATTTTCTTTTCTTTTGTGGGGTATAATGTGCATTTGTCTTCCCAATGAAATTTCTCGCATAATGCACATTTGTGTAATTGTTTTACCTCATTACCTTTTTTATTAAAATTTGTGGCTTTTGCATAATACATAGCGGTAGCATGAACTTTCGACTTATTTTTATAATTATTTTTTATTTTGGCATCCGTTTCATCTTTATCAATTTCAAAATTTTTATGAATGAGATATACATCCTCTTCCAATTTCAAAAAATCGTCCAAAAATTTTAACATTTTCTTCAAATTCCAACCTATTTCAGTCCTTTTTCTTTTATAAATTTCTGTTAAAATTCTTTTTGGCATTTTAGATTCAATTTCTAAGATTAACTGTTCATGCTCCGTGTTTTCACCCATATTTTCTAATTGCTGTATTATTGATTCAATTTTTCTTAATGTTTTTCTTATTTCAGGGACATATTTACCAGAGCGAGGCATACGCCTCAAAGCCGAATGTAAACTACACTTAATACTGTCTTTATCTCCAAAATTCTTTTGTAATAAAGCCAGCACTATTTTGTAATTCTTAGCCTCTAAAGGATATTGATCAACAAGCTCAAGGGGTTCTCCCGTTAATGCACTTTTAAGGTATTGCATCTTTCTTTTTTCGGGAATTTGTTGATCCTCTACTGCGGCTTTGAATTCTTCATAAAAGGCATTCCAATTTCTTAATTCCCCGTTAAATTCTGGGAGTTTTATTTCCGGTAATTTTACATTTATACTTTCTGGATTTCTTATCGGTCCTGAATTCATTCTTTCTAAAACTCTTCTATTTTCATCAAGGATTTCTAAAATATCTCTACTTTGCTCCATGGTAACTAAAAATCCATTTTCCCCCGTACCAAATTGAGCATAGGCCTCCTTTTCAGATGCTTTTAATGTTGGGCCTAAGGTTGCATAATACTTAACGTAATTCATATTTTGTTTATCTAATTCTTCCATAATGTTTCTAATTTTACCCCCTAATATATCAATTTTATTTTTAAATTTTCTATTAATTTTATTTTATCCAACTCACTTAAGTTAGCGCCGATAGTGAACTCTACCCCGGCTGCCTCTGTATTGATACGCACGAGACGTTGTTGGAGCATTTTGATCCCTTGTTCTAGAATATCTCCCATTTCTATAACGATTTTGGTTCCTGTAGTTGTTTTGTCTTACGGAGGGGTAATAATTTCTTTGAAAATTGCGACGTTGAAAATAAGGACGACGATTATAATTGGAACTAGTTGTTGGTCTATTTGTATTACGTCGTTCCCAAAATCGGTTTTGTTGACGGGAAAAACGCCTACGATAATTAAAATTATTACGATTATTTCGGATTTGATTTCTCTCTTGTTCTCTCTGCGGTGGTGGTGAAGGTGGCAGAGGAGGTGGCGGAGGTGGTGGTGGCAAAAGTAGTTGTTGATACGAATAAGGAACCTGTTGTTGGAAGTTAGGAACCTGAATTTGGATTACCACCGGTTGTTTTTCCTCCGGCAAATTTATTTTTCGAATATCGTTTCTTTCCTTAATCCGTTGATTCAGAAGCTGAACACTTCTTTTCACCAAATTCCGTGCCGGCTGATATACTTCTCTTTTTCTTTTTGGCAATGAGGAGACAGTCACTGCCCTTCCAACACGTTCAAAGTTGGATTTCAGTTTGCTAAAATCAAAAATTTCTGGGGCACCACTTTGTCTGAACTCGACAATTTATTTACTAATTTTATTCTTATAAACTAAAACTTACAAATTAAAGTCGATTTGGGGGTTAAAAAGCTTTATTTAATTTTAATGGAAATAGAATGATTACAAGCTAATTTTGGGGCTTTAAATAGAGGAAGATTACATCAGATTGGAAATGTTAAATTTTAGAAAGAATTTAAAAAAGGTGAAGATGATACATGGAAAAAGGACAAAATTGGAAAAAATAAAGGAAAGATAAAAATGTACTTAAAAAATGATTAATTTGGAAAATATCAATTATATCACTAAATTATTTTTACATGTCGATCCTCGACAAGTCTAGAAATTTTCTTTCTTGTTAATAAAATATCCAAATCACTATAAATTTATTATCAATTTTTAAATAGTATCGGGACAAGGGTTGGCGGATCAGTTGGCGGATCATGGGAAACCATCAGATCTCCTGATCAGGGATGTGCGAATTGGCGTTTTGGCGCCCATTTTTGGCAGTTTTGGCGTTCTGGTGTTTGGCGCATTTTAAAATTTTGAAAAATTGACGTTTTGCGTTTGGAGCAATTTTGGCGCACATCCCTGTCCTAATCAAATATCAGAACTGAAAATTCAGTTGCCTTAAATACAGAAATCTTTTGACAACCTAGGAGGGTATATCAATCCAGAAATCATCGGATATTCTGGATTGATATACGGAACGGTAATTCGGATATTTGCCTGACGAGTCACTTTCTGGCCTAAATTTATCGAGTCGGGCCATACGAGTCATTTTCGGGCCAAATATCTTAGGCCCGACTCGATCCTTCGGACGGAGTCGGTCAGTTTTGGCACCCCTATTTTTTAGGATATAAAATAAAAAAATAAAAAAAAACAATTTAGTAAAGTATGCACTTTAACGTAAAAAAAGAAAACATTTCCGGCCGGTGTGTGTTTTCATCCTTGTATACATTTAAAAATGTTCCTCTTTTTCCTGCCAGCCGATTCTATAAAAATGAATGTATTTTTATTAGGGCTGGTTGAGTCCCTCGCTGATCAACCCCTCAATAATTTTGTTATTCTACTCAAAAGGGTCCTTTCCTCGTTTATTTTTTGTTGACTAGGCTTTTTTAAGTGTTATTTTTCTTATTGACAGATGAGAATGTATAAAAATAGTACAAACAAAAAACTGGTTATTTTCTGCGCTTCTCTGTCCTATTTTATATATTATTCGTAATGTTTCAATAAATAGGTGTATGATTTGAAAATATAATTTTGAAGGATTAATAATAAGATAAAGCGGTATAAAGATTTTAATCAATGATGGGTATGGCTTCGTGAGATAGCTTCCGGGGTGCCGCAAATGAACAAAAATTTCCGCAGCCGCAATCCGCAGTAGTCCAAAAAGCCACGCAATTTACGCAACCCGCAATTGCGGACACCCCTGGATAGCACACTAATCGGATCCGCTACTTTATAGGAAAGCTGGAAATAGTAAATATACCCCGTATTTTTCTAATTGAATGTACGGGCAGTCTATTTTTCAATCATCCCCCAGAGGGGCATACAAGATCCTTATTCCGAATCAGATCTCTCCTCCCGATCCGATCTCGGTCAATCTCGATCCTGCAGTCGGAATTGAACAGGTATCGGGATCATTATTCCAAAATCCCAATCGCGATTTTACGTCTGATCCCGACCCCGCCCAACTGTAGCCTTGATAATGGGTTCCCTATAGGAATGTCGGGTTTGAAAGTCTTTGGATATCCGGAACTGAACCGACAAATCCTCGGTTCCCTGTTTCAAGCTTCTATTCTAATTTCTAAATTAAGATTTATTTTAAAAATTCTTTATATTTTTTAATTAATTGAGAATCAAATAGTAAGACCAATAGCAAATGTTCATAATTATAAAAGCAATAGGAAATATTATTCTTGATTTTTGATCAATTTTATTTGCCATCTCTCGGCCTCTTAGCTGGCCTATAGTTCTTTTGAGAAAGTGCGCACGTGTGTGGAGCTGTAATTTATTTTATAGATATGTATTATTGGAATCCTTTTCTATTATTTTCCACCCGACTTTTTCTTTCTAGTTAATTCCCGATGCTCCTAGACCACTATTTCCTGTTTATAATCTAAGTTTAATCAAATCTGACCTCCCAAGTTTAAGGTTGGAGTTCAGATTGGTGGTCGGACATATCTCCAACCCGGAAGCAAAACAAATGAGAATCCATATACACTTAAAGATCAGGAATGTTTGGATTCGAAAATGATGTTTGGTCACGAATTCGGGTATAAGCGAATTTCGTGTATAGGCTTCGGTACCCATACTTATTACATCATGCTCACGAAATTCCTTCCTTCCTAATTACATAGGACCCCATTAAAAAATTCCGTCTCTAATATACTAATAGTGGTCTGCAAAAATGTAACAACATTAATCTTCAATTAGAGGATTACGGTAGAATGAGAGAAATCAAAACATTTAATTTAATTCACCTGATTCCTTATTATTCTTGCTGAGTCTCTAAATGAATTTTTCCTTCTTACCCTTTGAATAATTTTTTGCTCGGGTTCGATACAAAAATGTTCAGGAAGTGATCTAAATTAAATTTTGAAAATTTAATCCTGAACAAGCTTCTAGTTCACCTCGATATCCTTTTTAGCCGGGGGTCTTCAAAATTAAACATATTCACGCTTAAATGGTTTTTGCCACTATTTTGGCGTTCAAGAGTAGTTTTTGAGCTTACTTCGGAATCCACATCTTCGTTAAAATAAATTTAAAAATTAAAATTTATTATGATCAAATTCACCTTCTCTCCCTGCGAGATCTGAATCGAACCTTTGTTGAGTGCTTTGCTCATTTTTACGTTTTTTGCTACTATTACGTAATACCTCGTTCTTGTGGCTTACGCTTCCATTAGATAAGACTCCGCAAACTTTTTTACGCCAATGCCTGAAATTATTTTTTTTGAACGAATTTTTTAGTGCTTTCCTCCTTTAGGCGAATCTTGTGATCAATCACTCTTTTAATTCCCTCTGATTTGATTAACTATTGCACCAGTAAGTATGGGGAGAATTTTCTGCTGAGAATTGTGAATCTCTCCTTTTACAGTATCTCACTCCCTCCCTCTCAAACATCAACCAGAATACTTCTTCGTGTTAAAATTACTGCTTATCTCATTTACTCTTATGTCTGACTATGATTGTCAGTTCTTGGAAAAACTTGGGATATCCTGCACCGAACTGAAGAACCGAACAGAAAATTCATCGTTTCCTTGGTTCGTTTGGGTTTCTATTAGCTTTTTTGGGATGTATCCTTCCTTGACTTTTCTTGGTTCCTATTCATGATCACCTCAATATCCGACTATAATTAAGTACCTATGCATTTGTTCGCTTGTCAAAATCCCTTTCTCAATCTGTCCATTATTTAGAGGGGATGTTGTGTTGATCAGTAACGGATTAAATTGGCCAATATCGTTGTTATTAACAATATCCTCTTCATTATTAACTCCATTCCCGGGAGAAGCAGAAAATGCGTTTGCAGCATTGAAAATTGACTGTAAAGTTTCTGAATCAACTACGAGCGGGGGTTGTTGATTGGAAGATGATTGAAAAATCTGAGGTAGTTCTTGGTTCTTGGCAAAATGAGCGATGGTATATTCAACCATGACAGCTGTAATGGGTTTATTTTATAGTATTGACTGACTGTAAGTTTTATTTACCAAAAACAAAAGCCAGACACAATCCCATCCATGAATCTATTGCCTTCATGTAAGAGACTTCTGGCAACGCAAGTTTAACGGCGTTTGCTTGTGTCTCGATAGTAAGAAGTGTTGTAATTGATAAGGTTACACGAGCGGGAGCCGTATCTATATCTAGCCAGAAGTTGAACCTGAATATGAATGTTAAAGAGAGATCAATTAAACTCGTATATCTCTCAATCTCTCTCAAGGTCAAATACCTTCCAACCTCTTCTCATTATCTCAAAGATAACCTATCTCTCAATCTTTCAAGGCCCACTCTCAATCTCTCTGTGGCTAACTACACAACTATCTCTCGTTCTTTCAATGGCCAACTATCTAACAATCTCTCATGGGACAATCAATCTCTCAAGGGACATCTCTCAAATCTAATCTATCCCTCAATTTTTTTAATCTCTTAAAGCCCAACTATCTCCCTCTCACAAATCTTCCTATAAATTTTCAATTAAAAATTCACCATGATATAACGACAATTAGAGACGTAGGCACATATGTCTGAATTATATGATGGAGCATTTCTCGTTCAACTGTTTCAATTTAGCTTTGTTATTACATTTTTTAAAAAATGCTTTACCATAAAATACTGCAGTCATGCAGCTCCAAACCCCTGGGATTTCAGAAAAAAATTTCAAATTTATTTATCAATATACCTATAGCATAAGTTCCGTTACATTCACCCATTCTATAAGGAAAAGTTATATAAAATATTGGAAACTTTTGAGGGATTTTTAAAATTTAGAACCTGATATCAACTAAGCGCATGTCTGATTTTAAAATTAAATTTTGTTGCAAAATTTTAGGTTTAAAATACCTGGCATTTTAATGTCAGGATTCCTATCAATAGGAGGTTTTATTTTCTTGGACCTTAAAAATTTCTTTTTAAATTTTATTTAATTTTGATTTATAGTAAGGTTATTAACGTTAATTTTAGTTGGACCTCATTATACGATACAACCTTGGTGCTAAGAAATATTATCTTATAATGAGTATTTCAAACAGGAGGCAGGGGACTTCACTTAAGCATTCTCACTCCCATCTCCCAACCAAGGAAAAAAGCAAATCTTAAATCGGGTATATCTTCTAGTTATTGTGCCTTCTAAAGAGGTCTGACTGTCTATAAAATTTTAAACCAGTTAAGCTCACCATCTAAGCCTCAAATGAGTTTCAGGATACGCATAGCTAAGTATTCTAAGTTCACAAGTCTGCGAATCCAGTGGATATTTCCATAAATTCATCATGCATATAGCAACGAGAGAGATTCTTAAATCATACCAAACCCTTTATTTTATAAATTTTATTATTTTTTTAATTTTCAAAAATCTCCACCTTCCATTGGGAAAGATCCAAACATAAAAATTAGGTTCGGTTATTGACTGGAATGAGGCTTGTCGAGCATTAGCAAAATATATATCGGGACGCCAAATTTTCTAAAATTTATTTTGGAAAATTTTTAAATCTTTGCTATAACGCTTCAAATGGATAAGTCATAGAGGAGTAAGATGGCCCTGTGGAGGGACTTTCCAAAGTGATTATCCAGAAGGGGCCTGTGTCTGTTAAAGAGAGCTGTGCTTTTCTAGGAGTTTGAGGTTATTCTAGGCGTATTTTTAAAGAAAGAGGGACGTTCGGAAGGGCTAAGCTCAGAATGGCTAAGATGGACGCCTGAAGGGCTAAGCTCCAACTCTTAAATGGAGTCTACTAAAAAATCTTATACTAAAAGGTTTAAAGGGGCTGTCCTGAAGGGCAAGTTTTATCATTAAAATTTAAATTACATTAAATATTTCTTTATCCCTGATGAGTAGAGGGCCTGATCCATTATGCCTAAGTCGTTCATCTCTCCATTCCTTTAGTTATAAAATTTTTGAAATTTTTCCAAAAATTACTTGATACATATAAACATCTAGTTGATAATCCATTGTTTGTGCACTGAAGCTAGAAATGCCTTCAATGAACATTGACATTGAGACGTTTGTTGCTAGTCCTGATAAGGATTTAAAATTATCTTTTTGATAAGTATAGTAGGATCTCGATTTTATATACCCACTTGGAACTGAAAAAATCGTGTATAAAAATATGGATTTGAGTGGGGATTAAGTGTTTAATGTCTCTTGAGATCACTTTCAAGATTAAGTATCTCCCATAATCAGCTAGTTCCCTTCAAATATGAAAGATCTTTTGAGATCACTCAGTCACACTTGTGAGTAAGGTCTAATTCCAATATAAGTATAGTTTGAGAACGAGATCTGACTTTACATAATTATCTTGATTAATAAAATATTAAATTGCCTTTATGTTGCGTTGGTGTGGCATATTTATTATAGCGATTTTCGTCTTCCAAACGAGCAATAAAATCTTTAATAATAAATATTTAATACACATTATCCAAGTTTATCTCATTGTCGTTAATCTTTCGGGAAATATTGAAGTATATCAATGGGGTATCTCTCAAATGCATATAAAACTTTGAGATATTAATGTCCGGATATTGTCCCGGACTTACAGAGAGTGTATGACAGGTACGGGGTTTCTCAACCTTCTCTAGGGTTATCAGACCCTAAATAAAATATTTTACCTTTAGTTATGGGAACTAATGTCGTTGGTCTTTCATCATTTGGACCTCCATATACTGTATTCGATATAAATAAAAGTATAAATGTTGGATTTAATTTAGATTTGAGCAAAGTTTTTGGAATAAATATTAATTGCATTTTTAGACTAGAATTTTAAAGATTTTTTATCAATCGGATTTCGGTACACCCATATTAACGTGCACTCTATTTTAGGTAAACATTTTTAGGTTGATTGAATACAGGGTGAGGTATTGGAAGTTTTATGGCTCAGGGATCTGGAAATTTTATCACTAGCTACTAGAGAGCGTAAAAACGGCAAAATCAAATATTTGATCAAATATAAAAATTTTAGAATACCATAAAAATCGGCGTATTTGAGAGTATATTGGGGATATTAGTACGAGGAGATGATATTAGATGACTAAGATGGTCGTGGAAGAATTAAGGGTAATATAAAGGTCTGGAAGGATTAAGGGGAATATTAGGAGATTTGGAGAGATTAAGAGGCTTGAAGGGATATAAGGATATCCGGTGATATCGAGATAACACTCTTATTCCAAACTTCTTATTTTATTATCTCATTCAATGGGCCAATAAAAAATAAATAAAATGGATAATTTAAGGTTTTGAAGCTAATTTGAGGCTAAAATCAAAATAAAATTTCATAAAATTTTCATGTGAAAAGAAAATTTCTGAAAAAAGTTTGATAAATTTTTGCGCAAAAATAAATTTTAATTATTTATAGAAGTTTCTCACTCAAAAAATTTCGAATATTTATAGTTTTAAGAATCTTAGTTTGAGTAAACAAAAGTGATTTATGTTTTAAATTGAAGCAAAAAGTGTGTTTTTATAATTTTAAAATTTATTTGTCAACAAGACTAAATTTTAATTAAAAATAAAGGGATGAATCATAATTAACAAAAATAAACAGTGGATTTATAGGACAAATTTTTTAAAAATATGTAAATACAGACGAACCAGACATAATCTTTATGGTATGTATATGGGTATAAGTTATACTTATAAATACCGTATTTCCTATATTAGAGCCCCAGCCTTTGTTAGAGCCCCACACTCTAATACAGCCCCACCATGGAGGATAGTTGAAAAATAGATCGGATTGATGTGAATCCGATTGATATGATTAAGAGAGTTTAAAATGATTAAAGATTGAAAGTATTATGGGAAAGGATCATTTTTGGAAGGATAGCAAGTGAATTTGAAGGATATTTGAGGATTAATTGGATAAAAGCAGGTTTCGAGGCTCAAGATGAAAATCGAAGATCTGAGGTTACAGGGTATAGCTTAAGAAATTCAAAGATCAAGGCAGCTTTTGCCAAAGGAGATCCACTTTTCCTTGTTGCTATATTTCCGTGTATTTTCCCCAAAAACATATTTCAAAGGCCTAAAGGTTAGAAATATGCTAGAGGCCTGGCAAGCTTCGTGTTCCATAATAACGTCAAAATACTGTAACAGGATCTAAGGTATTTTTTAAACTCAAAAACACATTAATTTAAAAAATAGACAAAAAATAAAGTAAACAAATTTTTAAAAATGATGAAAATATTGGGAGAGGTATTTGAGGAAATTCGAGATGGTTACATGCTCGAAAAAGTTCACATTTGGTCAACAAAAATTTGAGCGGTAAATTAAAGTAATGAGAGCTTGAGGGAGTTATTAAGTGTGGGAATATTGTAATTTAAGTAAAAATTTTTTTTTTAATTTTTAGGAAATAATTTTTTTCTTTTTAAGTATTAGATGATGATATAAAAAATAAAATTTTTGAAATAATTAAAAATTGGATTAATTTAAAATTAGATAATAGGAATAAAAGGATTAATTTAATAAGAAAAAGAGTAAATTAGTGAAAAATTGAGTGAGTAAATCCGTCAGTTTTAAAATTTGAACCGTAAGCTACAGCATGAATCAAAGCTGTCCCCTTCGGATCTGAAAAATTTTTTTATCTTATACTGAGGTGTATATTAGATAGAGAAAATCTCTGATGCAGCTCCACATAAGAGCTCGAACCAAGAGAGGATCTCAAAAATCGTACCGAGATCGATAGTATTTGAGATATGATCTCGATTCTAGAATGACACTCCATGTTAGGCCTAAATCGGATAAAGTGGAGGCTCTATTTAACTTTTACACTTCTCTCACTTTACGGTTCCGAGAGATTTAAGATTCTCTCTCACATACTTC
The DNA here is from genome assembly GCA_036172955.1 of Meloidogyne arenaria. NCBI lineage: Eukaryota > Metazoa > Nematoda > Chromadorea > Rhabditida > Meloidogynidae > Meloidogyne > Meloidogyne arenaria. Next base: position 4,465,477 of record JARQAB010000025.1, read on the forward strand.
CCTTTAGTTCGGCAAAATTCGGGCCTAAGTTGAAGTAATATAGAGATTACACGGTATACCGTGGAAGAGTTTAAAAATAGGCATATTTTTGAGCAGAAATTTAAAATTTTTAGGGCACCTTATTTACTTCCTCTGCTAATAATTCATTATTAAATACAAAATTTAAAAAAGCAAGAATGTAATTGCCAATATTTAGCAACATTTTTATTAATAAATTTTAGTTAAATATGGTTCTAGAAATATAATAAAATAAAATTTTTCGCTATTAATAATTTGAATAATTTTTAAAATTATTCCTAAGTTAAATATTTGTTCAAAAAATTATTAATTAAAAAAATATTCCATTTTGATCTTTGTTCATTTCTAGCCAAACCTTTTTTTCGCAACTGACAGCAATATAAGCGTTCCTTTTTAGGCTTTAGAAAATGAACAAAAATTAGTACCTTTAGGCTTTCCTTTCATTTTTGGAAACTGTCAAATAAACTCAAAGTTGTCAATTGCATCTGGCAGAAAAGAGGGGAAGGGGAGGAAAAGGGAGAGGGAAGGGGAGAGGGGAGGGAGGGGGGGGGGTAGGGGAGTGGAAAGGAGTAAAATGTGTTTTATATTATTTTGCTCCTGCTGCGCATTCTTCAAAAAATTTTTTTTAATATTTCGTTAATTGTTCCCAGAAAATTCCTCAAAAATTTAAATTGAATAAAAGAGGTATTAGTTGATTCTCTCTCTCACACTCGAAAAGAAGTATCTTGATAAAGCATCCCCTTTTTGGTACCGAAATTAGCCTTCGTAAGTAGGAAAGAGCCGTCCTATCGAGAGTCATATCTTTCTAAGACACATCCCTCGCACCTAACTGAGCTGACGTATTAGCGTGAGAGACGTGCTGACGCTGAGAGATTGAGAGATGCTATTCGATTGTATGAGGAAAATTGGGGAAAATTTAAGCTTTGAGTCGCTAAGACACATCCTCGGGACCGAATTAGTATACTGATAAAGAGAGAGACGTGCTAAATCTTGTTAGTACCCATACTAGCACCCGACTATCTATCATAATTCAACGATGGTTTTTATTCAGGTACCAAAATCCCTGCCTTAAGCTTCCAATAAGAAATATTATTGAAAAGTTATATTATTCGTATTAAAAAATATTTTTAAAATCAATTTTTGGTTCAAAGATTCAAAAAAATACTCGAATAAAAAAGAAAAACACTTCAAATAATTGACAGCCGTCCCTTTTTTATTTAAAAATTTACAAGCCTAAGGCTTGTGTACATAAATGTTTAAATGCAAATTATGAAAAATGACGGGTTGCTTTATTGCCCAGCCTAAGGGAACGCAGCGGGGAATAAATAAAATAAATGAAAAAAAGGTCGAGTGTCAATAATGGGTTAAAAACTGCGGGTGGAAACAAATTAAACAGAAAAATAAAAAAAAATATAATAAATAAAATATTTAATTCAGATAAAAATGAAACTTTGAGTAACTATAATTTTAAACCACTAAAAATTTTCTTAAAGACGAGTAGATGCTATAGATGGATATAATAAATAAGGATATGTAGTGGATATAATAAAGAGATAATTAAGGTTATGGACGTCTAGGACAGGTTAAATTTAGGCTCTTGTCCAGAAATCAACATTTACGCGTTCAATGAAAAGATTACGCATCCAAACAGATTCTAATGCGTCGTTTTTATGCGTCTTAATCTTTATATGTACTTAATTTTGTGTTAGACCATAAAGTTAGTTATAGCGCTTATGTACCCTAACACTGAGTAAATAGACACTCAGAACCCAGTACTTATCGTCATAGACTAGCAGAAAAAAATCTTATTGGATTTTTGTATTTGAATGGAAGCTGGACAAGAGCCAAAATTTCTGTGGCATCACTTTCACCGAGTCAATTTAAAAATTAAAAAAAATTATTTTTCGTGCTTTGTTTCTAAAATTAAAGTTCTAAATTATTTTCTAAATTAAAAAAATGTTGGTTTGGTTATTCATACATATTTACATAAATTTTAAATTAGGCTTAAAACAAGAGAAAATATTTTTAACTTTATTTAGCCTTACAAATAAAATTAAAAATTAAATTATAAAAAAATAAAAATAATAATTTTATTTGGAGTCGGAAACAAAATTTTATTTTAAAAATGGAAAGAAAATAATAGAGAAAATAATAGAAAAAATAATGGAAAAAATAATGAGAATTTGAATTACTAGAAAATTTATAGAAAAAATATTGACGCAAATATTGTACCCAAACATATGCTTGTTAAAGCCATGAGAAAAATTTTATTTTAATTTTAAGTCCCGGAAGTTTTTATGTTTATCAATGAATAAATTAATTGTTTTAAATGTTTCTTTTATTTAATTAATTGATGTAAAATGAACAAAAATAGGGGAAGCTTGGAAAAAGCAGAGGTGGGCTAAGCCTTATCCTATAATGGGGATAAACTTGCCAGGGATGTGCTGACTTAGCTTTCTATAGGGTTGGGGTCATAAGGGCGAGGGGCCATTAGGGCGCCAGCCCTAGAAACTGACACTTAGGCGAAACTGAAATTTATGAAAATTTTCTCAAATTTCTTTAACATCATTGACTAACTCCTCCCGAAATTTAAGAATTTTTCATCGAATATTTCTGAAGTTATAGTCGATAAACCGCGAAAAATTAGGGTTTTTTCGGAAAATCAACATTTTTGGCCACAATTTCTGAAATTCCTGCTCAAAAATTCTGAAATTTTTGGAGAACGTAGATAAAGGCATGGTAGTTATTATTGCAAAATTTTATCTTTTTTGATAGGCACCTCACTGTTTTATAAGCTCGCGCCCTAATGGCCCAGTCCCTTCTATAGGACTTAGCTTTCATTCTATATGTAAAAATAAGGCAATTTTAAGCCTTATTCTTTACCTTTTAATGTTTTCCTCGAAACAATTATGTGCAAAGACCTAAAGCTCAATTGTTACACCCCCTTTATTGACCAATTTTCTTGTAAAATTATAAAAAGGAGAACAATTATAATATTTGTTTGAGTAATTTAAAAATTTATTTGGTCTAAGCGGAACGCGTTTTCAAAAATGAATTAAATTTTAATGGATTAAAAATTGAAAAAAATATTTTTGAGATTAATAAAATCTCCAAAAATTTTCAAAAAAAATTTTTCGAAAAAATTTGCAAAAATTTCGCAAAATTTTTTAGGAAAAAATTTTGTAACCAAAATTTTCTTAAGAAAACTTTATAAAAATTTAAAAAATATTTTTTTTAATTTTTAAAATTTAGTTTTGGTGCATTTAAAATTAAATTTAAAAATGTTTTAGTAAAGCTAAGGCTTAGTTTGTTGCTTAATTTGGGAAGGACTGGAATATGCTTTATAATTTAATTTTCTGGGGGAAAAGATATTTTTTAAAAAATAAACAAAATATAGAGGAATATTTTTAAAATATTTTTAAAAATTTAAAAGATGGATTTACTTTCCAGAGAAAAATATTAAAAAATATATTTAATTAGGGTTAAAAAATGACCCGACTCTGATCGAAAGATCAAGCGGGCCTAAAATAATGGCTTGCAAAAGACTCGTACCAGCCCGACCCGACAAAAACGAGCCCGAAAAAATGTCTCTACCGTCGGAGAGAGTCGAGTCGAAAGTCTCGAGAGAGAGCTCTCGAGAGTCTCTGAGAGAGAGTCTCTCTCTCTTAAAAAAGAGATCGAAAAAATGTCTCGACTTTCGGAGAGAGTCTCTGAGTGAGTCTTGATAGAGTCTCTCTCGAGAGAGTCTCTCTCTCATAAAAACGAGCCCGCATATGTGTCTCAACCCTCGGTCAGACTCGAAAACGGCAACCCCATATTTAATATAAAAATAGTAGAGCAAAAATAAAATGACCGGAAGTTGATTTCCTTGCAGAAAACCAATTAATTTAGCAGCTTTATCGCTTAGAAACGATTTAAAATAAATTTATTTAGTTTAAACTAAATCTCGGGAAAATAAGCTAGCTGGCTTTAAAAGTGATTTATGTGATTAATCTCTCCTTTTATTTCTCCTATTTTTTCAGGCAAAGTAGAGAAATAATTTTTTATATATTAAGCAAAATTTCGATTAAAAACAAGTGTTGATTTAATAAAATTTATAAAAATATTTTAAAATAATTTAATCAAAAATTTAAATTCATTTCATTTTTGTAAATATTCACATTTAAATTTATTTAATGGGTTTGGTGTGTAGGGAGCACAGCAACACCGGCACGTTGCCTCAGATTCGGTTACAGCTTCAACACAGTTTAGCATGCTCATACCATTAATAAAATCTTTCTAAAAATGATCAATGTTAAACAATTTAATCCATTGGAAGCTCTCTAAAATGCCCCGTCCCTAGTAAGTGGCAAAATTCAGCCCGAGAGTTGATGTGTCCTTGCTAAGAATTTCCGGAGAGTTCCTAGAGAGTTTCCTTTTTCATAACAACACATCTAATGATTATATAAAAATAGAGAGGAAATAGAGAAGAAACTATAGAGCTTATGATAAAATTTTTAATCAAATCGGAGCCGATAATATAATTCTATAATTATCTCCTATCCCCTATGCGTGAAGATAGAGAGGTAGACTATGGGACGAAAGGCACAGCATTATCGGATTAATATTATCAATAAAATCACCATAGAATCGCTGACATTAGGAAGATTAATTAAATTATTCGGCCATAGCTTGCATCCCCGTTCTTGATTAAATTTGTATTTACAAGAGTTAATTTGATCAAATTCCATGCAACGCCTTTCGGCTACAAACAATGCATTTATCGAGCTTTTAAAATCAGCCCTTTAAATAACTTATGAATTATCCTAAAAGGGCAAACAACCTTCTATTACATTTTCTCCCACAGCTGTGTTGGTAGCTTGAAATTATTTTAAAATTTTTATTAATTTTTTGGTGAGGGAGATCAAATCACAATTAATTTGGACTTAAATCTGGAGATGAGTTATATAAATTTATGATCTGCTCTATAATGATTAGAATCAAGTTGAGGATTTGAAAGCATTTGCTTCACCATCATCCCCCTTCCTCACCCCCCCCCCACTCTCCCCAAGGAATCGGCCGATAATTGAATGTCAAGTAGTATAGGATCAAGAATGTCTCAATCTCTCTCTCTACCTTTCAAGGTCTCTTACACTAAATCAGGAACAATTGCCATATGAAATAAGTGTGACAATAAAGGCTGGCTCGAGAAAAGCTCAATCTTTGAGTCAAGATTTTCAAGATGCCAATCCCGATCGGTCCTCCATTCCGGGTTTTTAAATACCACAACTCTCATCCCAACATTATCAATCACCTGCAAAATCCACAAGGTTCCTCATCAATAATTAATTCTTTGAAATAATCCAAAACATTATTCAAAGCTTCTCCCCAACGTTCCCGAAGCAATTTGAAAAACATATGGTTTCTACAGCCCTTCCTCCCAGGAAGTAACTGATCAAAATATGAGCGTTGCCATAGTGGATTTGAGCCTTTTACCCATATACCTTTAATTTAATTTTTTAAAAATATTTTATTTGAATATACAAACAAGGTCCCCAATCACCCCACTCCAAGCAATTTTCTGTCTGGTTTGCATTGCCGAGCATGGAAACAATTTGGGGGTGGACTGAATGAAAAAATTAATTTTTTAAGATAATTTTAAAATAAATTTTAAGCAAGGGAGAGGTAAATGTTTAGCACTTGGCAGGCATCGTTCTGTAATCTTAGTTATTACAAAGCCACGTGATTGCTCATTAGCTGAGCTATCTACGTTCATTTTCACCCTCCTCTATCCCGTCCACCTTACCGCCCTCTCTTGAATACCTCCACTATTTTTACTGTTAGCCAACTTCTTCCTTACATTATTACTTCGAAATTTGAATTAAAGTCATGCTTACCTCCATAACAATTTAAAAGAATTAAAATAAGTAAAATTAGCATGGTAGATGCTAATTTTATTTTAGAGGGTTATAATAATATTAGACTTATATTTTTGAATTTAAATGAATTCATTTATCACCGGGTTATCAAAACTCTCAAAATTAAAATCAGTTTTTTCGTCATAATGTGAACCAGTTTGCGCATATTTAAAATTAAATTGCTTTAGTCTTGATGGATTTTTAAATTTATTTAATGACAATAAACGGGTTTACTGTCTAATTATCTTTAACTAAATTTTGATTAATTTTAGAATTTTAAAATTATTCCAAATCCTTATGTAAATATGGACTTGTAGATACTAGAGGCGCCGAAAGCTTAGAGCTACTTCTCTCTCCATCATCTCTCACTCCCCAAATTTACTTCATACACCTTTCTAAAACATAGCTATGCTTACTAGGGCTGAATTTTCTTCCACTTCCGTCTTTCGACTTCCGACTTCCTCAGTTTTTTGGGTCTTCCTCTTCCGTCTCTAGTCTTCCGTTCTTTATTTTCTTCCATTTCTTCCGCCTTCCGTCTTCCGCTTTTTAAAATTCAAAATTATACAGCCAAGATGCTTAACCCCATAAGTTAATCCTCCTCCGTCTTATATTGACTACCGTATATAAAAAATATAAATTAAATTTTCCACCCATCTTGGCATGATAATAGATAGATCAGTTAGCTTCCTTAATCCCCCTAAATTTATTAAAAATATTAAAGGTGTTTATTTCCGATTTTCATTGTTCCAATCCAAACAAAAATTAAACTGATTAATATCTTCGGAAATTCTTCAATATTTTATTATTTATTTTGTTTACTTGAATAATTAAAATATTTTATTAATGCTCATATTTTCTTTATTTTATAGCGATAAAACATCGCACATGGAACGATCAAAGAAAATTGAATAATAAATTATGCACATCCTTTCAATAAATAAATATATCCCTTTCAACCTTGTCTTTGCATAAATCTAGAAATATTTGAAAATAAATTGTCTGGTCTTGCCGATTATATTTTTAAATTTAAATAGTGCATAAATGCATTTTTATTATACTAAAATAAAATTTTTTATTGTTTAATTTAAAATAAATTTGCAAAACAGAAACTCTCGAAACTTAATTTTTAAAATTAGTCTCAGATGAGCTGGGGTAAACTAGTGTTACATCTGAAGGTCCTGAGTTACAGATTTTTAGGTTCATCCGCTCATACATCTAGAGGGGCCTTATATTTGATGTTAATAAACTGCTCCACATAACTATAAGTTCACCCTAAATTTTCTAATTTCTTGACTTCTATCAAATCAATTGGGCTGATTTTTATTTTATATTTATTAAAGCGGGTAGCAATTCATTTAAACCCGAGAAATCGAAAAAAATTTTTGTTCAAAAATTTTTTATCCAATTTTTTCAAAAAACACCCTCCACATAACTATAAGTTCACCTACAGAAATCACATAAGGAATGCTTGAAAAATTTTACAAAAATTCATGCAAACATTTTCATTGATAATAAGTGAAAAATGAAAAAGAACGAAGTCTTTAAGTGCTTTTTTCATCGAGATCCAAAATCTCGAAAATCAACGGGAAATGGGGGCTACAGTACTTAAAAAATATTTTCACATGTGTAGACTGTAGATAAAATTTTTTATTATAGTCCATCTGAAAGCCAATAAAATTTACTACAAAATCCACTAGGTCCTATCCAGGACAAAAATTCTACCTTCGAGGTGCCTTGGGTTAAATAATATGATGAATAAATTTTCCCAAATCACCCCACAAAATGTCATTATTTCGAGTTTCTAAACTTAACCGGTGTCTCCTCAGTCAGAAAATTTTTCTCTATGATAGGACTAAGTGTTTTTTGTAGCAAATTTTGTGCGCTTTCAGATGGACTATAATAAAAAATTTTATCTACAGTCTACACATGTGAAAATATTTTTTAAGTACTGTAGCCCCCATTTCCCGTTGATTTTCGAGATTTTAGATCTCGATGAAAAAAGCACTTACAGACTTCGTTCTTTTTCATTTTTCACTTATTATCAATGAAAATGTTTGCATGAATTTTTGTAAAATTTTTCAAGCATTCCTTATGTGATTTCTGTAGGTGAACTTATAGTTATGTGGAGGGTGTTTTTTGAAAAAATTGGATAAAAAATTTTTGAACAAAAATTTTTTTCGATTTCTCGGGTTTAAATGAATTGCTACCCGCTTTAATAAATATAAAATAAAAATCAGCCCAATTGATTTGATAGAAGTCAAGAAATTAGAAAATTTAGGGTGAACTTATAGTTATGTGGAGTAGTGTATAAGGGCACACAAGTTCAATTACCTGGAGTTAAAGGATTCTTTATTTTTTGAGTCATTATCTAATTTTTCATCCATACTAATTCGTCCAACTCAACATATCGTATTTACTCGAATAATTCCCTGGGGAATTATTTTTTAACCCATCCGTGGCATGGGGAATTATTCAAGGGAGGGGAATTATTCGAGTTTTGAAATTTAAACGTGTAGTAGGGTATTTGGGGGAGGGGAATTATTGTTTCAACTCATCCGTAGCAGGGGGAATTATTCGAGGGAGGGGAATTAATCGAGCAAATACGGTATGTACATTAACTGTGATCTCATTTTAATTAATTAAATCCGGCATTTAAAAAACTTATTGTATTTTTTGGTCCTTTTATTTTACCATTTTTTTCGTTCTCATTAAATTTTTTTTGATTTCCAAACCAAAATTTTCATCCCAAAAAATATTTTTTAATGAGGCGGACGGATATTATATCCTTAGAACACTCACATTTCATCGCGCGTAAACTGCAACTAATCCGTCTAAAACGCGTTTATTTGTTTTTGTTTTTTGGTTTTTAGTTGTTTATTGTTCAAAGGCGACAAGCAAGTCTGCCAAAAAAATTTTTACATTAAATTGCTTGAAATAAAAAAATTTTTTTAGGCGTTTTATTGCCTAAAGTTATAAAAACAAAATTTTTTCATTTAATTGTTAGATAGCTAAGATCCAACTGGATAGCAATTAATATTACTAAGAGGGGATTTGGGACTATAAAACAGAAGGTATAGTAGTGTTGAGCGAAGTGCTTAGCAATTAGTGGCAGTGTGGTCTCCTCCCAGAGCCCCCGTTCCCCGTCCCCGCACATATTGGCAGTTTTGAGTTAGCGCGATAGCTAGGCATTGTACATGTTCTTCCGGGTTCCAAGACAGTGAAGGCTACGTAGTTCCGGCTCTTAGAATCATTGTTATGATCCGCGACCTTTCAAGTAGGGCTCGACCTTGTCCCCGGGGAAGGGAATTATCCGGGGAACGGGGGGAGGTCTTCCCACAGAGCTCAACGTTCCCCGCATTTTGAATTCCCCGCATTCCCCGTCCTCGTGCCACTCCTCCCGCCAGAACACTGCCTATGAGATCCGAAGAGTGAGATAGAGTTAATAGAAAGGATACGGTACTGCTCTTATAAGGAGAGTAGACATATTTTTTAAATTTAACTATTTTATTGGATCCATAGATATTCTACTTTATCTCCCAAATTATAAATTTAATTATTTTTTTAAATTTTCTTGGCCCTTCAGTAGCTAATTTATTTATTCCCCTCTACCTACTTAATTTGCTTTCACTACTATAAATTATTCCACTTCAAAACCCCTCCAATTTTTATTTATTTATTTACTATATTCCTTCCTCTTCATCATCCAACTCATCAAAAATTGCTTTCTTGATCGCGCCGATTTCCCCTACTTAATTCGTTGCTACCCATCGTGTCCATTTTCCCCTCTCATTAATCTCCATCAACAAGAAAATATATTCAAATAACCAGTCTTTGGAGAATTCCAATTAAACATATAAAATTATAAATTCCTCCAAATATTTTTAAAATAATTTTTATATTTTTTGAGAGGAAAAACGTCAGAAATTACTTTAAAATAATTTTCCCTTAAAAAATTATTTTACTCAAGAATTTTTTTAATATGTACAGAACGGTCAAACTTTCTTCCTCCCTCAATTTTACTCCTTCCCTCTGACTTATTTAACTCCGAATCTTAATAAAGAAAAGATTAACAAAGACCAAAATCCAAATCTTTTATGAATTAAATTACTGTACTAGAGATCGAGATTTTTGAAAAGCCTGGACCTGTTCCTGGACTCTGGAGTTTGATTTCTTGACCTGTACTGGATCCTGGGCCTGTAGTCCAGGAAAAACCCCGGCCTTGTTCCAGGTCCAACTCGATCTCTCGAAAGTTACATTTTTTCTTTGGCGAAAATTTTTTCCTTGAAAAAAATTTTTTTCCTTAAAAATTTCAAAATTTCCCCTTGTTAAAAAAATATTTTTTAAATTTAATTTATTGAATATTTTCGTTATTTTTCTGTTTGTCAATAACACATCCAACTACAAGTATCTCCGCAAAAATTTTTTTACTTGGACAACACATTTATTTACATACTTGTTGTCCAAAGTTGAGCTCTTGTCGATCTTTAAGCTTCCTCTTTTTATTTTAAATAAATCGAGAATAAATCGACTGACCCTCCCCCACCCTCCCCCGCCCCCTCCAAACCCCCCCCCCCCTAACCCTCCCGCACCCTCCAATCTTGACTTTTCAATTTTTGTGCCACCCAAATACAATCTAACTTAAACAATAGTTGCCTTAGCTTTTCAAAAGCATAGGCTAATAAGCAGCGCTTTACCTTAAGCCTTTGGGTCAACATGTTACTAAGGGACATTAAATGCATTTTTAATTTAGCGCTGACCTGTAAGCCCTCCCGCTTAGCTTAAAGAAAGGAAAGGAAAAGCAGGTAAAATGGAATTAATTTGGTGTTTTATAAAGCTTATTGACCCCCGAGTTAATTATTTGTTTTTGTTGACCCAATCAAAGTAGTTAATTTAAAACTGCCCAAAATCTTACTGGCATTTTTTGAGATAAATCCTGGAGAGAAATTCTGCTTGGAATAAAGGGAGACTAAATGAGAAACATGTTAATCACTGAGCCAAACTGGAGGACTCAGAACTCTCCAGCTTGTGACTCTCAGACGAGCTGGAGACTAAGTTAAGGCTCTAGACTCATGAACATAAATTGCAGACTGTCAAGGCTCTAGGCTCCTTAAGAAAGATAGAGAGAGATACATAAGGCTTCTAGGCTCTTTAAGAAGGATGTAGAGAGATAGTTTGGCTCAGTGATTAACATGTTTCTCATTATATAAGGTTACTGTATCCTCATGAATATCTTCTAGATTCTTATTTCCAACCAAGATTTTTTTTCAAAATCATCACCTATATAATGAAGATAAGCTGGAACTTTTAAGGTGAAGTAGGGATAGTTCCATTATAGAGATATGTTTCTAATATTATTTTTATGTTTAGACATACCATAAAAATTATATAAAAATTAAAAATTAAATTATGCATCATTACAACAATACTTCTCTAAAACGAGTTCAGAGCGAAGGGAAATTGTTGTTTGTATTAGACAAAAACAACAATAATACCCAGAACATTAATAAATTAAAAAATTATCCAAATGGAACAGAAAACAGCCTAAACGAGGAACAAACAAAAATGAATAAAAAATGGCCAACCCCTCCAGCAATGGGTATTTCTGGAAGAAAACTTGACTCGAGGGAGTATGGAAGGCTGGTTAAAATGAAAAAAGCAAGTCGAAGTCAGCCACAACTGTGTGAAATTTTTGATAATGATGGGGATTCTAATAATGGAAAATGGAGGAATAATACAAATATTAATAGGACTTTGTCTACTAGAGAGGAATTTGGAAGGTAGTTGAAGATTTCTAGGGCTTCTAGGGGGTCATCTACTTTCTAGGGTAATCCGGCTTCTAATGGGCCTTTTTCTATTCTAAAATGTCTTCTGCATTCTAGGTTCCCCCCGACTTCTAATAGGTCTTTTTCTAGGATTTTTAGGAGCTCTCCGAATTTCTATGGCTCTCCGGCACTGTAAGGTCCCCAGCTCGAAGATTCTGGCTCCTGTCAGCTTCAAATTGACGTTTCCTCAATTTTGCTTTTGGAATCAGTACGTAACCCTGTTTGCTGATCCATATATTCTCCCCAGGCTCCCCAGTTCTGGTTACATGCTGTTTCAATTTGACTGTCCCTCAGTTACGGTCCTTGGAACCTGTAGACTTGCAATAATAAAATTATTTTTCAAGAAATACAAACAAGAATCATCAAAAAACGAAAAAAGCTCCACCCCCACCTCAACATCAAAATCAACAATCATTTACAAATAAAATTCAAACACATTCACCCCAGAATGTATTAGTTAATGCTAAAGATAAAAATGATAAGGAAACTGAAATTTATGCAATAGTAAATTTGAATGGAACTAAAAATCAACAGTATAGACAACAAATTATTTCTGAACCAAGATATCATCAAAATATTTTATATCGTGCACCATCGACAAAATCACCTCAAATGCTGGTTGAGGAACATAATAATCAATTAAAATATCACCAGACTAATTTTAATTTCCGACAAAATCAGATTTTGTCCCCAACACAAAAATCCAGAAGGAATACAGTAAATAATAACGGACCTAATGGTTTTACGGCTATTCAAGCTTCTAACTATTCTGATGAGCTTCTACCTCAAGTGGTGGGTTATTAATAGATGAAATTTTCTATTTTTTATATATCCCTTAATGGAAAAAATTTTAATTTATGGTCCGAAACTTAGACTTAGGTTATAATAATAATAGCTCGGAAGAGTCGTGTTCTATAGCAGAAGGGTAGTGATATATAGCTCGAAAGAGTAGAGGGCGATAGTTCAGAGTTCTGGAAAGAGTACACAAACTAGGTTCGGTGCGATTCTGTACTTCCGCGGTACTTCCTAAAATACCGCTTTGGTATGGAACCTGACGAACAAATTTTGGAATTTTCGGTACTCGTTCGGCATCGGGCTTTCCATTTGCCGAAAACTATCTCAAACCCTTACTCAGAATTTTTGTAATCTGCACTTGTCGATTTACTTGATAAGTTTAAATAAAGTAATTCGCGGGGAACGAGAATTGGGTCAGTTTAACTCAACCAACGCTATGATTAACCTATATACTGTAGGTGAGTCAGTAAGGAACCGTATCCTTATCTCTAGAACATCTATATTCGTCCTTTTTTAAATATTTTTACTACTTTAAAAATTTTTCTTTCTATTAACCAAAAAACTTTTGTGAAAACACAAATAAAATTTATGGGGCGGCGGCGCAAACATAGTCTGGATTTTAGTTTAGAACAAAAAATATGCCAAAAATAATGTTTAATTTCATTAAAATTCTGATCGTTCTGCTCATCCTCAATCTCAATTTATTCATCTATTAAAACGGGTATGAGATTGGCAACTCATCTACCTCTTCTATTTGACTTGACTCTAAGGAGCGCTTTCCAGGGCGAAAACGAATTCGGCTAAATAAAGGAAAATATTTTGGTTTTGAGAATAATCCCACCCTGTAGCGATGCTTCTCTTGCCAGGTCTAAAACCTGTTCGGCCAACAGCCATGCTCCTTTTTGCGGGTCGGAAACCTATGCGGCCGCTGGCCAGGCTGCTTCTCTTTCCCATTGAGTATTCCACGAGAGGGCTTAATTTGAAAAAAATTTGTTTATAAACATTCCAAATTTTAATTAATCACTTTTGCTCCTGTAATGCCAAATCGTCCCCCTCAATTGTTTCTATATTTTCTGGGACAAGGCTGAAATTTAATAAGCTTTTATATCTTTCCTGGATTTATCCCTACCTAAACCGAACGTGATTAATCTTTTGCGGATGATGCTGTTGTTGTTGAGCCTCCATTCTTCCTAGCATATCCCCTGCATTAATCGGCATAATCCCCTTGACTTCGGAAGGGTCATCCATAAATAAAAATTCATATCGACGGTTGAGAGGGTCGTGGGCAAATGCTCCAGTTATCTAAAAAGATATGGATGATTCAGAGGAAAATTATGGGGAAAATACCGCTTGAAATCTCCTTTTGCCTGGGCGGAAAGCTAAGCGGCCCAAAGACATTGAACGTTTCATAAAGTTAATAGCATCATTTTGTGGATATTCCTGAATATTTTTTAAATTTAATGTCAAATTAATACCATAACCTTCCCATAATTTTTGTTTCGAAATGAGTATACTGTAAATTCTTGATATAACGAACTTGAATGGCCAGGAGAAGAGCTATGGACAGGGGAAAGACAGAATAATCCTAGTCTCACTAGCCTTGAAACCCAAAGCTATTGAGTTTCAATATCTCATGCTCAAGACCTTGGATCTCAAGGCTATCGAGGTCCTCAAATGTATCGATCCTTCGCCAGGGATTATTTGCCCTTGTATCTGACCAGGGCCTGGACCTGAATGATCTGACCAGGACCTAACTCTCAGTGTCATATATCGAGAGTTAACATCCCAAAATCTAATTTAATTTTTACCTCTTCACCCATTTCTGGTACACTACGCGACGGTCGGAAAATTCTTCCAGTTCCCGTAGCTATAGAAGCCATGTTGCTGTAGGCCTCGGTTCGAGTAGTACAGTAATTTAGCAAAATAATCAAAGTAAATCCCATGAGCAAAAGCGAAGGGGTGAAAATTTGAGGCATTTCTTTTGCTAATATTTTATTGAAATTATTTATTATTTTATTTTAAATGCTAATTTTATACAAAAATGCTAATATTAAATATTCGAAAATTGCTCTTTGTTTCGAAATTTATTGTTTTTATTTTTAAATTTTGCGCAAATATGCATAGAAATTTTAAGGTATTTTAAGTTATTTTTATTTTGGATACAATTGACTATTTTTAAAAATATTTGACGTAATAATTTAGTTATTTTTGTTAAAATTTTATTCCATTGTCTTAAAACGGAACATCCTTTGTCTTAAACAACCTATTGAAAGCTTTGTAAAAATTCTAAATTCCTAATGTTCATAGATTCATTAGAGGATTACCTAGAAAATTGCTTGTTTTTCCCTAAATAGTTATTAGGGATTCCCAAGTTCCTAGCTTCCTAAATTCTTAGGAATTCACTAATAAATAATTCTTATTCTCTTACTAGCTCCCTAAATTCCTTTGATGTCCGCTAAATAGATATTATTGTCTTCCCAAATTCCAAGCCCCTAAGAGGTCATAGATTCCTTGGGATTCCCTAGAGTTCTCCTAGGGAGTCACCTAGTTATGGCTCACTAGTAAGCTTATGAGTTCCATAGAAAATCCCCTAGGGAGTTCCCGAATACCTAGCTCCCTAGGAACTTATTCCTAGTTCCTTGGATTCCTTAGAGTAGTTAATCGAGTTAATACAGTACCTATAATTTAATTTATTCAAAAAATTTATTTTACTTATACAAAAAGGGTTTTTAATAAAGCTACAGAATAATAATCACTTTAAAGCTGAATAAATCTACAAATATTATTTATCTCGAGATTGAATACAAAAGTTAGGCAACGCCCCGACACCTTGGCATATTTTAAATATTTTTAATTGCACGCTATTTGACGTTTCTATCAAATTATTGGCTCTACAATAAAATTAACTTGAAAAAAATATTTTTGGCACGCAATGGGGATATTTTTACAAAACCTCAAAAAATTTTTTTAAAGTTTAAGCCAAACTGTTTTTAATAAAAAAATTTTGTGTTTGAAATGACAGAAAATTAAAAAAAATTTTTGAATAAAAAACACGCAATAATCCAAATGCTATCATTTAAAAAGTTTATTAGCTTTAAACTAATGCAAAGGTTGTTGTTTTTTAAATGGCAAAAAAGGTTGAGATTACTGTTTTGCGTTTGAGAGATGGCTAGGCTTAGATGTACTTTTGAACTATTTATTTTCGTTTTAGTTTTAGAAGAGTACCTAATGGAATTTTAAATTATTTTTAATGACTTTGAATTAGAAACCGATTAGGATAAGCCCCTTGATTGTATATTATTTTTTTAAATTAGATTAGGTCTCAGGACTAGGGTCGCCGTTTTCGAGTCGGGCCGCGTTCGAGTCATCTTTTTCAGGCTCATTTTTATCGGGCCGGCAACCCTACTCAGGACAAAGTAGTCTGCAACCATGTTATCCTCCCTAATTTAGATTTATCTTATGTATTAAATAAATTTTCATTTGTAGGCCAAGTAGGTTCTATTATCTCTTCACATAATTTATTCAAGTCCTATGTAGCTAGAATTTTCATACCTAAAGTTGACTAAGTACTGCTCCAACTTGATCGAGCAATTTAAAATTAATAACATCCCCTGATATCGAATACCAATTTAAAGAAATAAGTTTATACCCCTCTAAGTCTAAACTCTCTATATCCTCTATCTTACGGTAGCTCACTCAGTCTAAACGATCACTCTAACCACAAAATCTTTTCTATTATGTACCTAAAGTGATTTATTATTAAATTATAAGACTATTATCAATTAAATTTTATTAGTTCTGAAATTAGTTTAACAAAATTATACTCATAAAAATCATTTTATAAGCTTTCCAAAACTACAAAGTTTATTAATAAAATTAAAAAATTATTCCAAAAAAATAAATTCCAATATTAATGTGTGAAAATATAATAATTAAAAAAATTAAACTTTGCGTCATTTACTTCCATTAATTTTACAAATTTAGTTCTGTTCTTGCCCATATATGGAACTATTGTGCATAAAAATAGAAAATTAATTTTTTGCCAATCGAAAAATAAAAAAAAATACAAAAATAAAATTCATATTTTTTATCAATTTTTTCGAGGAAAAAAATTTAAAAAATTTTTTATAGGCCAAGCATGAGCAGTTTCTCGAGGAGGAGTTTCAGCTAGTTATTCAGGGGCATCAAACAGCTCAGAAACTTGTCCAATGGTATAATGGAAGGATGGAAAGTTTGGATAAGAGAAGGAGGATGTTGGAACGTGGAATTGTTGCTTTGGTAAGAAATTTGGGAATTTTTAAAAAAATCCTACAAATTTTTAAGAATAGTAAAAATGTATTTTTCATAAATATCAATGTCTAAAATATTTTTTAAATACCGTATCATCTTTAAAATACTTAGGGTCATATTTTACTTCGAAGAATCACTCATTCCCACTCATAAGGGCTTTCATTACCACTCATAATGGTCCTTTCATCACCCCTTTTCCTTAAGTACCTTCTCATTAAGGCCCCATACTTTATCATAGAGTTCCTTTGATTTACTATCTATTGGCCCTCTAATTCCTCCTTATAAGGATAATCCATTCCCCCTTATAATATTACTTTATTCATCCGACCCTTACTTTCAAAGGAGTATGAAGATACCAACCCTTACAGCCCTTTATAATAGGAACCCTAATATAACCTGATAGACTAGTATCATTATAATTCTCATATATTTTAAGGATTCTGCTGTTCACGAACAAAAACTGAATTTTTATCGAGCTAAAATAGCTGAAATTAATCGGCGCATAAAGGCGGGTTAATTTATTAAAAATTTTAAAGGATTGAAATTCATAATTTTCAGTCATTCTTAATTTCTTCTGATCGAAACGCCTTTCCCGGAAGTCAATTAAATTCAATATCATCCCCCTCTTCAACTTCTCCCACCATTCCTGAGCAATATCAGCAACCTAACCACCATCAAACCATTCGAAATCAAGTTCATCCACCTCCATTTCTCCATCCAACCAATAATCATCCAGAAACTATAGGCTCGATAGGTTCAAATGATGCCTCTTCTGCTTCCTCATCAGGCTCACTTCCTTTCGAATACTGTATGAGTACAGCTTCAGAAGCCGATTTTTTGAGGGCGCAAAATCAGAAATTGCTAGGGGTATGAATCTAAAAATAGAGTAGAGTAGAGCTGGCTGGGAGGCGTTTCTTAAGCTGATGGTTATTTAGTCTCGATGACTAAGTCCGTTTCTTAATCTGGAGAGTTTTTTTGGATCTCGATCTGGATTATTATTTTACGAACCTTTGAAAATTATTGGGTTTACCACCATGTATCTCAATTAATAGATATTCCCATTAATCCGTCAGGTCACTTTCATGATAAGGTTATCGGTTTTCGAAGAATCTTAAGATATCCTGAGCCTAACCGAAATATCCTCGGACAACTACAACTTCTAGTTTCTCTCTCTAAATCACAGTCACGCTCTACGCTAATTAGACCTTTAGCTTCATAAAATAAATAGACTTTCTTAAACAGGATCTACGTAACTTAACCACCGAAATTGAAAGCTTACGCAGAGGGAATCAAAAACAAAATTTTTCAAAAAGATTTGATCTTGCAAACAGAAATTATGGAGGTTATTTACCAGCTGACTGCGAAAATAATTTGGTTAATCAAGGAAGGAGGTGTTGAAATTTTTTAAAATTAATCAAAGAATTTTATGCTAATTTTAAGCGACTACGCGTCTTATCAAGCCTTCCCTCAAGAGCTTAGAAATTATTTTGGTGACAACCTTCGGAAGCAAAAACAGACGCCTCGAGACACTCTACTATGAGATTGGATAAATTTCGGAATTATTTTGATAAAATTAAATATTTAAAAATTTAATGATAAATGCCTTTTGAAAAATTAAAAATAATTTCGGTTCGATAGATCGAACCGGGCATCGAATTTTGGCCCCAAAGACTCGGTTCGATAAAAATGAGGCCCGGAAAAATGACTCGAACGTCGCCGGTTCGATAACGGTATTCTTTTTACCTTCATAATATTTTGTCTTATTATACATATCCTTATTTATATTTTGTCTTAATTACATATATCCTTTACTATTTTGTCGTATTTTATCCTTTGTACTCTTGTGTCTTATTCGAACCTTTGTACCATATTGTCGTATTTTACCCTCTGTGCCATTTTGTCGTATTTTACCCTATGTACCATTTTGTCGTATTTTACCCTCTGTACCATTTTGTCTTTTAAGCGAGAAAAGTTAGAGAGACATACAAATGAAATAGTATAATGAAAAAAATAAAAAACACATAGTATGTCAGTGAAAATATTTAAATAAGCTTAAAAAAAATTTCTCACAGACATCGATAGTGTCTGTGGTTGTAATAAATTCCCCATTTTGTTGAGTAGTTGATTTATTCAAAAGAAAATATTTTTCAAACCATTTAATCAATAAAATGTAAAAATTAATTTATAAATATTTTAATATTAATTTTTTAAATTTATTAAAAATTATAAAAATAATAAATGTTAATTAACTAATAATAATTTATTTTACTTAATATATTAAATTTAACTAGCTGAAGGGCGTGTAGCTGCAGGCGGTAAATTGCTGAATGGGTTTAGTTTTATCGGGGGGAGCCTTTGATACTATACTTTTTGGGGTTGGAAAGCCTGACGGCTTTGGGGCGCGCTTCGCGCGCTGCTAGAGCTTTGGGGGCGCGTCCAGGGACGCGCGTGGAAAGCCTGCGGCTTTAAAAGGACGCTAGATTTTCTTTTTTGCTTGGCGATTTACGTTAAATATATTTAGAATCCTTGGCTTTGGATTTTGGGGGCCTTCGGCCCCCTTTTCGTTTTGAGTGCCTTTTGGTAGCTGTGATGGGTTGATTCGGGGCGTTTGGGGGGCCTTCGGCCCCCCAAACCCAGCGTTTAGACGGATACTGTGCCTTTTGGTAGCTGTGGTGGGTTGATTCGGGGCGTTTGGGGGGCCTTCGGCCCCCCAAACCCAGCGTTTAGACGGATACTGTGCCTTTTGTAGCTGTGATGGGTTGATTCGGGGCGTTTGGCTTTTTTGCTTGGCGATTTACGTTAAATATATTTAGAATCCTTGGCTTTGGATTTTGGGGGCCTTCGGCCCCCTTTTCGTTTCGAGTGCCTTTTGGTAGCTGTTGTGGGTTGATTCGGGGCGTTTGGGGGGGCCTTCGGCCCCCAAAACGCCCCCCCCCCAAAAAAAGGGCCTTCGGGCCCCCAAACGCAGCGTTTAGACGGGTACTGTGCCTTTAGGTAGCTGTGGTGGGTTTATCCGAGGCGTTTGGGGGGCCTTCGGCCCCCAAACGCAGCGTTTAGACGGATACTGTGCTTTTGGTAGCTGTTGAGGGTTGATTCGGGGCGTTTGGGGGGACTTCGGCCCCCCAAACGCAGCGTCCCAAACCCAGCGTTTAGACGGATACTGTGCCTTTTGGTAGCTGTGATGGGTTGATTCAGGGCGTTTGGGGGGCCTTCGGCCCCCCAAACGCAGCGTTTGACGGATACTGTGCCTTTTGGTAGCTGTTGAGGGTTGATTCGGGGCGTTTAGGGGGCCTTCGGCCCCCCAAACCCAGTGTTTAGACGGATACTGTGCCTTTTGGTAGCTGTGGTGGGTTTATCCGAGGCGTTTGGGGGGGGCCGAAGGCCCCCCAAACGCAGCGTTTAGATCCCCCTCGGCCTTCGGCTTGGGGCCTTCGGCCCCCAAATCCCCCCACCCTCGAAAACTCTGACCCTCATAATTTGGTCAGACTCAAGTGACCCCCAAACAGAATATCTATTTTTCGATGGTGTTGAGGCTGCTCTACAATATAACGTAAGTCTTTTTTATTAAGTGCCACTCTTTTGGTACCCCACTGGGTATGGTACCGCCCACCCCCAAAAATTCGACCATTTATAACTTTTGCCAAAATGGTCAGAAAATTATACAAAAAATATTTTTATGCTCAGCTCGATGAGAGCTTTCGATTGATGTATCATTTGGCCTATTTATGGCCATTTTGGAAAAATTATTTTTTTGGTCGAAAATTTCGGCCGGGAAAATCGCCGAAATTTTCAAAAAATCATAACTTTCCCAAAGTTAACCTTTTTTGAATATTTTAAAGAGCTATTCTATGCAGAAAATTCTGCACTAAACAGGAAAAATAATTGCGGCCCGAACTGCCGGCAAAAATCCCGAATTTTTTTCGAAAAACCGAAATATTTTCGGGTTTTCGAAATTCGACCCCTACACCCCCAATTTCGAATTTTTTCGAAATTTTCTTCAGTCAAAAAAATTCTAATTTTTTATACTATTTTATAAAGCAACCCCCATCCAATTCCTTCCACCCCAAAAAAAGTTATGGTCCCCCAAAAATTCCCGAATTTTCCCCAAAAGGGGTTTGTCCCCGCCCTTTGGTTCTGAGGGCGGGGACAAAATTTTCGAATTTTGACCCAAAATTCGACTTATATGGTACTCTGACATGCGCTGAGTACGAATCCGGTGTCAGAAAAATTTTTAAAAATTTCCCCGGTACGTTAGAGTCTCATAAAGTTTTGCGACATTTTGCCAATTTGGCTATAACTTTTTGAGACTCAAGTGGACCCCCAACATATTATACCTTTTTCTGACCGCCAGGGGACGCTCTTTCGATCTGGCTATCGAAATCGAGTTTCAATTCACGTTACAAAAAGTCGACTTTTCGACCCCGACTCTTTGACCCATAACACCCCCAAAAGTTCACCCGAGACTCTAGTGTCCAACACCAAATATTTTTCTAACATCCCACACTACAATATCACTCCCAGGCCCCAAGACCCCCCACTTCTCAAAGACGCGTTATAACGCGTTGAAATATTCATCCGGCCATTTCAGTGCCACACTCAAGTGCGGCACCAAAATGGCCTATCCCAAAAAATTCCCCATAGTCACTTACCTAATACCCCCCAGGTCCGATCTTAATCCTCCCAACCGTTCCCGAGATATACCTTAAAAACAACGTTTTGTCCGACAAAATTGGACAATTCACGGACATTCGGTGAATTTTTGCGCGCCCATAAGTCCCCGGGACTTCACCCGATTTTCAAAATTTTTTTTTTGTTGAAACCCCCTAATAGTAGACCAGGCCCCTCTAAGCAGACCCTTTCCGCTCCGACTTCTGGTTCACGAGATAGGTACGTGACCGCGGCCGTTTCGGTGCCAAGACTTCATCGCAGGAAAATCTCTATAGTTTTCCTGGATGCCCCGTAAAAAGTACCCCCCAGGATGTCAGGCTTCGGGGAAGCTGCCGGCCTTCGGCCGGCAGATATGAGTTTTTAAATTTAATTGAGCTTAATATTTTATATAATATAAAATTTAAAAAATTTTACTGAAATTTTATCACGCGTCCTGCAAGCTGATAAGTTTGACTGTCGTATTCATGAACTACATAGACATTAAAATAATTTTATAATCTAGTTTGTTTAATAAAATTAATATTTTTAAATTAATCATACAGTGCGGTGCATATGTTTACGGACAAAGGCATTGAAAACATAAAAGCTAATTTAATTTGAAAAAAATAAATTTATAAAGAAACCCGATTATATAATTTAGATAGTATTTTTTATGCACTATCTAATGATCCATCATTTGGATCAAATTCATTTACGATTTACAAAAAATTACTCAAACAAAATTTATAACCCTTATTTTTGTGGTGCATATGTTTACGGACAAATTAAATACCTTCTATTTTCCTACTTTAGATGGTGCAAAAATTCTACAAAAATTTCTGTGAACATTTCCATGGATACTGAGTAGAAAATAAAAAGAATGGAGTCTATAACTTCTTACTTTGTAGAGATCTCGAATCTCAAAAATCAACGGGAAATGGGGGTACAGTACTTCGAAAAATATTTTAACCCTCAAGGGCTTTTATAAAAATTTTTCTTTTAGGCTCATTTAAAAGCCCATAAAATTTGCTACTAAAGAGCCCTGGTCTAATTTATTCTAAAAAATAGTTGTTCGACGTACATCGACTTTTACATAAAAATGGTCAAAAATCACCTAAAATACCCCAAAAACGATAACATAAAAAATTACCCTACCTTAAGCTCCATGAATTTTTATTGGAAAAATAAAATCTTGGACTATTTTGTAGCAAATTTTATGGGCTTTCAAATGAGCCCATAAGAAAATTTTTTATAAAAGCCCTTGGGGGTTAAAATATTTTTTTAAGTACTGTACCCCCATTTGCCGTTGATTTTTGAGATTCTAGATCTCGATGAAGAAAGTAGGTACAGACTTCGTTCTTTTTACATTTCTACTCAGTATCCATGGAAATGTTCACACAAATTTTTGTAGAATTTTTGCACCAACTAAAGTAGGAAAATACAAGGTTATTCAATTTGTCCGTAAACATATGCACCACAAAAATTAAGGTTATAAATTTATTTGGGTAATTTTTTTGTAGATAAACGAATCTGTTGGAATCGAAACTTGTATCGATTGATAGAGCATAAAGAATGCTATAAAAATTATTTTATACATTTCGATAAGTAATTCAATTTTTCGAATAAATTGGGTTTTCATTTTTTAAATGCCTTTGTCCGTAAACATATGCACCGCACTGTATTAAAAATGAGTATTTTTTTAAATTAATAAAACTAAAAATTATCATTGTCAGATAACATAAAAAAATAAAAATCGCCTATAAAAATCAATTACCTATATTCTTTTCTGATAACAAATTTAATTAAAATAAAATTTTATTAAAATAGTTTTTATAAAATAAAAAAGCATCAAAATAAAATAAATAATAAAATAAAAATAACATAATAAATAGCAACAAGCGGATTGTAACTATCTTCTTGCCATCATAATTTTAATAAGTATGTCAAACTGACAAAAAATTTTAAATCTTCAAATAAAGTTTATATAGCTTTATCTATTTTTAATGAGGCATATGAAGTTAAAGAGGCTAAATGTAATAATACATAAAATAATAAAATAATAATTACATTTTTAAATAAAATTATTTTCATTTTGATTTAAAATTTTTTGCAAATAACAAGAGATATTAACTGACAGAACCTTCATTATTTAATTAATAATTAAATGATAATTTGCTTATAATTTAAATTAAAAAAGGCTTGTTTAAAGAATAATATTGAGGGAATTATTTTGTGTGATTTAATTTTATTCATGCAATGAGGATAATTTTAAAAGTTAAGAAATAATGAGATAAATTGGATGCATCAAATTGGAGGCATCTGACTGTAATTAAAAATAATTTGTTGGCATTTTTGTGTTAATATGTTTAATAATTGATAAAAAGAATAACGTAATTATTAATGCCTATCTAAATTAAAATCATATTTGATTAATTTTAAAGGTTTTTGCCAATGACGAACTATTTTGACTTTCAATGCTAACATAATAAGTAAAAAAAAGGCAAAAAGATTCCATTAAAAATGCATAAACTTTGCATATAATTTTTATCATTTTCAACCAAATACATGCAAATAGACAACGAAATTATTTTATTAATTTACAAAAATAAAAATAAATTTCAAAAAAAATTTTATAATAAATTTTTGCACAGATTTTCAAGTCTAATCAGTTTATGATGAACACAAATTAAATTTAAAATTAAAAATAAATCTTCAAATATTATTTTAATTTAATTAAATTTACTTAAAAATATATCATAAATAAAATCTTCATTTTAATTTTTTCTATAAATGACCAGAGGATTTTAACTGACAGAACCTTCAATGTTTAATTAAAAATTAAAAGATTTTGACCGTTAAATACTTCAAAAGTGGCAAACATACAACAAATTTATTTAAATATATTTACGAAAATTAAAATAAATTTCAAAAAAATTTTTTTGACTAGAACAAATTAAATTGAAAATTAAAAATAAATGTTCAATATTATTTTAATTAAATTTATTAAAAAATATATTAAACTTTTTTGTTTCCACATATCGAAAATGTTTTTATTTGCAAATTTAGAATAATAATTGAAATTATACATAATTTAATAAATTTAAATTTATTAAACTACTAATTTAATAGAGCATATGAAGGCGACGATCACACCAACGATATATAAAAAATAAAAGTATCTTTATCTACATTAATTTATTATTATAAATTCGAGTTATCAAGTATTATTAAGAAGAAATAAAATTTTAAATTAATTTATTAATTTAAAAAAATAAAAATCATTTCTCTCTATGAAGACGTCAAATTAATTTTTAATTAAATTTACTGAAATGGTTTCTATAAAATAAAAATAATAATTTAACTAATTAGCAAAAATTATATATGTAGATGCTGAAAATTAAATTTCCTTTAAATTCAAAATTAAAAATAAATGTTTAATATTGTTTGAATTAAATTAATTTCATTAAAAATAAATTAAACTACTTTGTTTCCACATATTGAATATGTGTTTATACATATACGTTTGTTAAAATAATAAATGAAATCATACATTATTTATTAATTTAAATTTAACAAATTAATAATTTAATAAAATCACAGAAATTCTCTGAGCAGATCATAGACAACATCTCACACTAACGATATATTAAAAATAAAATTATATTCAGCAAGATTAATATAAGATTATAAATTCGAGTTTATTAAGTATTATTATGAAGAAATTAAATTTTTTTATTAATTAACAACGTAAAAAATAAAAATAAATTCTTGTAGAGGATTATAAATTCCATTAAGATAACAAATTAAATTAAAATTTAATTTACTAAAATTAGGTTATAAAGATAACAAATTAAATTTTTATCAAAAAATAATGTTTTTTATAATTAAAATATTAAATCAAATAATTTTAAAAATTTTTAGTGGCGTCCACAACCTTTAGGAAATAACTGAATTGTACATATTAATTTGATGAAATTTGGTGGATTATGGTTAATTTAATTTATTAAATTCCAAATTTAATAGATTTACAAGAATTATCGGAGCTAATGAGAGTCAAAAGACACCCTGACGATATAATAATAATAAAAGTATATTCAATAACATTAATACAAGATTATAAATTCGAGTTTTTATTATAAGTTTTATTATGAAGAAATAAAAATTTTAAATTAATTTAAAACGTAAAGGGTTATCAGTTAGAGGGTTATCAATTGAAGAGTGTTATCAATTTTATGAGGATAACAAAATAAATTGAAATTAAATTTACTAAAATGGTTATCACAAAATAAAACTTATAAAAATTAAAATATTTAATGAATAAAAATAATAATTTAACCAGATACCAAAAATTAAATAAACGTTAAAAAATTAAATATCCGTTAGCGGCATAGAGTGAATTTTCCTATCCGTCAAAGACAAAATTTAAAATCTAATTATAAAATTAAAAAAAAATAATTCAGAATATGAACGATTATACCAATTTTAAAAACGTTAATGTGAAGTCTTTCATAAAAAATTTAAATATATAAAATTTCAAAACATAAATTTGTTTTATTGGAAGCAATTTATTATACAGAGATTTGAAAATAGTGAAATGCTATTAATATTAATTTCACTTCAAATTAAAATTATTAATGTCCATCTTTCGCCATCTAGCAAATGAATAAATTTTACAAGCTTTAGATAAGGCTTCGAAAAAAAGTTAAGTAAACTAATGTACAGTACTACATGAATATTTAAAATGAAAAAGAATACGTTGATAAAATAAATAATAGAAAATGACATCGAATAGATTATAATTTATCTAATATCATGGATAATAATAAATAATCATTTATTTATTTAAAAAATCTCTGCCCGAGAACGAATTAAAGTAAATGTTACATTAAAAGGCTTAAATGTAAATTAAAAATTAATGGAAAGTATTTTGACTTTGCTAATTATTAAATCTACTATAAGAGAACTCAATGTATTTAAATTTCATTGAAATAAAAAAATATACTGGTAAAGATAAATTTGACCCTTTAGAATTTCTAAGGAAAGAACAAATTTAAAGTATAATAATGATGTGTTATTTTATTAAATTTACTATTACTTCTAAATTTCTTTGAGAATAATGATTCCAAAACTTGCATTACATAGATACACAAAAATATATAGAAAATTATTAACAGCTATAATCATAATACAAAGAATTATTACATTTAAAGGTACTATTTGATCAAAAGGAACTCTCGAATTTAATTCTAAATTAATTAAATAATAATATTCTGTATTCGTATATGAAGTTTGAGTGATAAATGATTTAAATTTGAAGTAAATATAAAATTGACATTAATTAAATTGATATATAAATTTAATTAATATCTTAAATATATTTTTTGAAGGTATAGATTTTGACGCCATGACTCGAATGTTTATTTCAAATAAAATAGTTGCTTATAATAATTAACAAAATTAAATTCTATAATGATCTAAAGTTACTTGGCAAATGATAGTGAGTGTAGAAGCACAAGAGGTTATATAATCGTTAAAAATAATTTTTTAAAGTTTAATAAATTTTTTTTGAGTAGTAGTTTGAGTAGAAAATGCTTACGGACGAAATGCAGCTGCGGTTCTGACGTATTATTTATAACAATATAGTAATCAACGACATTAATATGAATATAAATATCGAGTTTATTAAATTAGTCTTTAATTAAATTAATAACAAAAATTTTAAAAATGAATGATAATTTTTTTAATTAATAAAAGTAAAGTTCTAATTATTAATTATGACCCAAATTCAGAATTTGTTAAAACAAATTGAATATTTATTTAGAAGTAATATAATAAAAAGAGCTGCCCAAAGGATCTACAATTCGCTGCAAATAACTTTTAAAGTTTAATAAAATTTTCATTTTTATTTTACACCGAGAAGTTTAATAAGCACATTAACCAAGTTAGTATACAACTATTTAAATCTAGTCGACCATTGCCCAGCCTCAATATGAGCCAACTAGTGCATTGGAACGAAACACAACAGTGTTTTAAACGTATTATTTTAAATAATTAATATCCAGCATCATTAATATAATTATAAATATCGGGTTTATTAAATCAATCTTTAATAAAATTAATAACAAAATTTTTAAAAAATGAATAATAATTTTTTTAATTAATAAAAGTAAAGCTTAATTATTAAAAAATTTCTATTTAAAAAATATTTAATTTAAAATTTGCACAAATCCAAGTCTTAATGAAATCTTTAAAATTTTCAGTCCCTGTTCTGAATATTGAGACAGAATTGTGTTCGAAATGCTAAGACTATATTTATGTTATGTATTTTAAATGACATTTCGCAAAATGCCAAGGATTCAGACTAATAAAAATGGAAAAATATTTTAACAAAAATATTCAGAGAAGATTCTAAGGTTTAAATTGAAATTGAAAGTAACCGATTATTCGAACATCATTTTAATTTATATCTACGATAATTATTAACTATACAAAAATTGGAATAAATTTACAAATAAAATAACAAAATAGTGATATAAAATCTATGCCATATATGTATAAAATAGATATGTAAAAATTTATTTAAAATAATATTATAAGTAATAATTATTTCAAAATGCAAGTGTGTCTCAACTCTTATTATTTAGCCATAGAATTTTGGGTTCAATTGTTCGACATTCATACGGACAACCGTTTCAACAAGAATCACTTTCACGATGGATGTCAATTAAATAATAATAATAAATAATAATAATGATATCTACGATAATTATTAACTATACAAAAATTGGAATAAATTTACAAATAAAATAACAAAATAATGACGTAAAAATTATATGAGTTATATGTATAAAATAGATATGTAAAAGTTCATTTAAAATAATTTTATAAGTAATAATTATCAAAATAATTATTCCTATTCGAATAAACGAGTTATAAATGAATATGTATAATATTAAGAAGCATAATAAGAACTGAATAATTTTTGAAAGTTTAATAAATTATTTATGTTAGAAAATCTAATTAGCACATTTCACAAGTATGATAAGCAAATTTCCAAGTACAAGAATCAACTTTGATACTACATATTATTAAAAATAATATGTATAATATTCAATTTTCACTTTTGATTAAATTATTAAATTATATCTATTACTACTATAATGATAAATGTTTAAATTTTAATGATAGAATAATCTCCACAGCAAAAATGGATAGTTATATAATCGACATTTTTTGTGCCCTGATTATTGGTGATACATAATATCGTATCTTACAAATAAGAAACATAACATAATAAATATAAAAAAATATTATTTATATTAAAAGTAATAATAAGCTGAATAATTAAAAAATTATTTTAAACATTTACTCAACAAAAAGTTAAGTTGAATATTATTTAAATTAAATTAATTTTAATGATAAATATATTAATTATAGTGCTTTATTTTATTAAATGTTTTAGTTAAAAATATTAAATTAATAACTATAATTATAATGAATTCATTAAGTTAAACTATAAATTACAAATTTTAATAAATACAAATTTGCTGAAACATCAAAGAAGCAACGCTCACAAATGACGTTGAATGTTAAATAATGTATTTGGAAACATTAATATAATTATAATTATCGGAAGTTTATTAAATAGAAGTTATATTAGAATAACGAAATTTAAGATTATTATTAAATAATTGAACAAAAATTAAATTATTATGTATCAAATATAGAAAATTTTATATATGTACTGAAATACAACTGAAGTAAAAACCTCGTGCACCAAACAATATTTATTTATATATAATGAATTTTCAAGTGATTATTTATTTTAGAAAATAATGTCTATTTAAAATTTCTAATTTAAAAAGAATATTTTTACAATTTATGGCATTTTATCCATGCTTGTTTATCTTTCTGCTAATAAATTTCCATGTGCATGTTAGGAAATTGTAGCGATTTATACCCTGAGAACGGTTACCTGGCTTTAAATTGTTGCTACGGGTTTTCATTTTTATATAATTTTAATAAGAAAATTAATTTTCTGATAACATAATATTTCTTAATTTTTAATAATTCTAACAATAGCAAAGCAATGAGAGCACAATCACTATAATATATAACTATAATATATTTATGTTTTAAAATTTTAATTTTTCTTGTAAAAATAAAATAGAATGTTTATTTAGAAATATTAATAGAATTAGATTTTTAAATGTTATTACTTTGTCGAAAAGTATTGAAAATATATTTATGCTAAAGATAAATATTATTATCATGATATAAAATAATTAAATATTTGTATAGTTACATAATTATTTGTATTTTTTATTAAACAATTATTATAGTAATCCCAATATATATTTTCTGCTAACACACAAGCGTAAACATGTTAATTATCAAAACACTTTTACATGAGAACAGGCAGTAAATTTTATTATTAAATGTACATCCAAAGATTTTGAACATGAAAAATGCACTACGCAAACTTCAAGAGACACTTTGTTTCATTTTTAAAAGCTAAACTGATTAAAAAATATTTATGAAGAAGATTAATATTATTATCTCGATATAAAATAATTATTTATTTATTCATCCACTTAATTATTTTTAATTAATTACTAAACAAGAAGTAATCTCTTACGTTCTCATGACATGATGAATACATAAAAATCATATGCACATATATTCATCTTTAACGAAATCCTATAGAAATCATTAAACTCGGAGATTAATTAATTCATAATTTTTAAAATAATTATTTAACTACAAAAGTTTACTTACAAGATGTTGATTATAAAATTATAATGAAGTTATTCATTATGGGTAATAAACGAAAAAGACAAGATGCTGATTTTTTTCTCCAGCCACATCTGATACTGCGTAGTTTGAAATGATAAATTTAAAAATAAATTTAATGATAAATATAATATAATTAATAATAATTTAATAATTAATAAATTTAATAATAATTTAATATAATAATGATAAATTTAAAGATAATGATAAATTTAAAAACATATTAGTTTTATCTGCAGCAATTTATAATAAATTAAAAAAATAATGAGAAGATTAATAATATTGTAATAATTACATTTTTAAATTAAAATTGTTAAGTTGCATGCTTCCTTATTTAAAATTTCATGTCAAACTAAGAAATTAAACTAACAGATCCTTCTATGTTTAAATGATAATTACATGATAAAAATTGATAAAAAATGTATGCTTAAAAAATCTAGATCCGAGAATAACATGCAAACCTGACGTACGAAGTGTTCAGATACATTAATATAATGATGTTAATAAGATAAAATTATTAATCTGTACATTATTCTTAAGTTTATATTTTTATTAATTTTAATTAAGATCAATTTTTATTTAAATCTATTAAAAATTTTAAAAAATTTTTAATTTATTATATATTTTTGGTGGTGTTTTCAGATAAATAAGCTTTACAAACAATTACTTAATTAATAAAGTTCAATTCATCATTTATATAAAATTTATAATTATAAATAAATTTGATACAAAATATATAGAGATTAATAAATTATTTATTATAAATACGTTGTATTTAACTCATTTAAAATTTATTTAAGCATGTTTAATTAAAAAGTTTCTAATAAATTTTATTTGCAAAGCAATCCGTAGAAGAATCTATGGGTGACAGCATGATTTTTGTGATTTTTAGTGATTTTTACAAGCACATTATTGCATGAACAATATAAAAAAAGCTTAATAAGCATATCTAAGTTTAATCTACAAACCTCATTTTAAATAATTTAATTATTTATTAAGTAATAATATTATTCATTAAAAATAAGAAATCAGTCTTGAACAATTATATTATTTAATTTAATTATTGATATAAATCAAAATTATAATTTGATCAATTATGTTGATATAAATATTCATAATTATAATTTTTAAATAATGAAAATATTTTTTCAGACTTGTAAGGAAACGTCTAGTTCTGATTATGGAGAGTTTCGGAGTACATATATTTAATTAAATATTTAAATTCTTAGCAAACAACGCATATTTATTAACATTTTATTATGATAATTATATAAAATATATATGTATAGAAAATATAAAAATATATAATATATATGTATATGAAAAAATATATGTATATGATTAATATCCCCTTCGTTCTTACATACAAGCTTCAGCACACTGTAACAAATAAATATTTGTGGAAGTTTAAAGAATTTTAAATTATTTATTATAGAATAGTCAAAATTTTAGTGGAATTTTTAAAATAATTTACTAAAAAATTTTAAGGCTACTGAAAAAATCGTTATAAAATCTTCTGACTGATACTTATAAAATTGATATTTAATAAATCTTCATTATAAATATTCTAATTAAAGCATCTATTAAATTAATAAATGATCTTTCAGTCATTGAAGAAAAAAAAGTGGATTGTGACATATTGTGTTTTTACTATGATATGGAATAAAATTAGAATCTTCTTTAAAAACGATTTAATAAAAATAATAACAAGATTAAAGCTAAAAAATATTTGTAAAAGCAACTGATATAAGGATAAAAGGATAAAGCAATAAATTCACGATCTTGAATTATAACGATATATTTAACAACTTATATTTTTATTAGAATTAAAAAATGCCACGTTAGCGTTAAATAAAATTCAATAAATTTAATTATTAAATCACAAAAGTTTGACCTATGCTGATAAGAGAGGACACAATTTATTTTTAAAGTATTTATAAATAAACTAACAAATATCAAATAAATAAGATAAATTAATTACTTTTAAATTAGATTTTATTTAATAATAAAAAATATTATAAAGAAACATATGAAAAATGAAAAATATCGAATTATAATTATTGACGAGGCACAGGAACGCATAATTCTTGCATTAATGGGCGTGTGATCATTTATTAAAAATTTATATTGAATATAAAATTTATATTGATTAAATTCATAATAATTTATAAAATTTAAACGTATTAAATTTATTTCTTTTGTATTCTGTTATTGAATTCGTCTTCTAAACATAATGGTTTTTGAGTTTTATGTCGCTCCTTTAAATAAAAATGATTTTATACGTAAAAAAGGGGAAATTGATTACGTACAACAACAATCTCGCGATTTCAATATTTTTCACGAATTAGAGGTTATATAATTAATTAGAATAAATACATCAATCAAAATTTGAAAATTAATTTTAAAATTAAAAAATATTTTCAGATAGTATAGCTATAATAATATAAAATTTAATTTACAAATTGAAATCAACGTTATAAAATCCTTTTACAACATCATTGATGAACGCTCGTATATGAATATTTAAGGGATATAGTTATAAATTTTACTAAATATAAAATTTATATTAATTAGATAAACATAATAACTTATAATTTTCATGCATTAAATTTTCATTCATTTTTTACTGCTGGTCCACCAATGGAGATGTTGGTTGGGGGAAACTGAATTATGTATTTAATAAAATAAAAATAATTTGATAAATAGCAAGAAGCGGATGATAAAAATTATTTATGTTCCAAGAAGCAGATTATACTATGCACAATTTACCAGCAGATTTATAAAATAATAATTGATATATTTTTTTCATTTAATAATTAATAATTAAATAAAATAATTTTAATAAATTTTTATTAAAATGATTTTTATAAAATAAAAATCATAAAAAATTTTTAATAAAATAAAAATATTATACCAAATATCAAGAAAGCGGATCGTGAAAAATTGGTTAAGCTACATTAGATAAACTCATAAACTGTTTGACAATAATTTTAAAATATAATAAAGATATACCTATTAAGATATACCTATCATTTAATGATTAATAAAATTTGAATTATAATAAATTTTAATTTAAATAAAATAATGTTTTAATATTATGATTAAAATTATTATTCAAGAAATGGTAATAGTCGGTATCGTACCCCGCACTTTTTTTCCTTTCTAAAAGTATTAAAAAATGGTCACTCAGTCTTAGGTTATAGAACTCGTCGAGCTGTATCGAATGACACAAAGTCAACCCCTGATCTTAACTTTGGGCCGAGATACAAACAAAAACCCTTCGAAAGAGTAAGGTGTTGCAAAAGCGTCTCACGACTACAATACGATTACTTTAGGTCATAACTTTGTCAAGTCTTGTTCAATTATGTTGATTTTGATGTCATTCGAATCAGCTCGACAAGCTCTTTCGAATGAGCTATTATTTGTTTAAAAATGAGCTTGGTCCAAGAAAATGAGCTTGGTCCACTCTTTTATTTTTCAAATTTCGGTGGTCTGTATCTCGGCCCAAAGTTAAGATCAGGGGTTGATTTTGGTTCATTCGACACAGCTCGACGAGTTGATTACGTACAACAACAATCTCGCGATTTCAATATTTTTCACGAATTAGAGGTTATATTTTTAATTAGAATAAATACATCAATCAAAATTTTAAAATTAATTTTAAAATTAAAAAATATTTTCAGATAGTATAGCTACAATAATATAAAATTTAATTTACAAATTGAAATCAACGTTATAAAATCCTTTTACAACATCATTGATGAACGCTCGTATATGAATATTTAAGGGATTTAGTTATAAATTTATACTAAATATAAAATTTATATTATTTAAATTCATGATAACTTATAATTTATACTTATTAAATTTATTATAAAAATATACCGTTATTAAACTATCATGTAAAACATAAATGGCTTTTGACTCTCAGTAATGGTAATTGGTTATACTCCGACATCATTTATGATATGAAAAAGTTAGATCAACAAATAGTGAAAAAATATTTGTTACTAAACTATCCTGTTAAATAAATGGCTTTTGAGTCTCAGTAATGCTAATTGGTTATACTCCGACATCATTGGCGATATTAAAAAGTTTAATCAACAAATATTTAACTACTACATGAATATTTAGAATGAAAATGATTGAATTGATAAAATAAATAATGGAAAAATGACATCGCATAGATAATAATTTAATAGCATAAATAATAATTTATTTATTTAGTAAAAATCTACTCTAAATAATGGAATAATTTGTTCAATTGAAGAAAAAGGTTAACCACAAAGGATTAAAATAATATAATAATTTAATACAAATCCTTTAAACTATGTATATGAATAATTAATTTATTTAAATTGATAAAAATAATTTATAAATTATATGATAAAATAATTTAATTAAAATAATTAATCCCTAAATGCGAGGATGAATTGCTTAACTTCACTATAAATGAACTACGGAGAATGGCATGAATCTTTTTGAATATGAAATGATGGCTTGATCAGATAGAAAATATGAATTCTACTGATATACTATTTAACTTATTTAACGATTCAAGCATTAGAAAGTTAGTTAAAACTTATTTACAAATAAAATTGTATAATAAAATATTAAATTACAAAATGCTTTGGAAGTGCAAGATATGCGAACCGGGTTGCAACAACGTTGTTTATATTATTTGCAAATAATCGTATTACTATAAATATAATAGATAGATATTAAATACAAGATATTAATAATTATATAAATACTACTATCTATAATAATTCATTTGATAAATCTTAGTTAAACAAAGATTTATTAATTAAATTTATATTAATTTAAATATTTTTGGTAATTATTAATAATTAATAATTATTCAAAGATTTTAGAAAAATACAAAAGAATATAATAAATGAATGAACAGTTTCGTCAGATATACTATTGAGTTCACTTAACGAAATTTAATTAAAAAGGAAAAATAAAAATTATAATATCTAATTCGTGATAGATAAGAAGAAACAACTTGAATGGGATGACTACAAGTTTTTTAAGAGTTTAAGCATTTTATTGACTTGATAAAAAAAAAGTTTTTTAGAGTTCACTTAATTTTATGTGAATGAATTGTTTTAATCTACAGATTAAATGATAATTAAGTTAATTAATTAAAAATCGTACATGATTATGTTTACTTGGAATTATAATTTTTATTTAAATTATTTTATTAAATATTTTAAAGTAAATTAAAATTATAAATATTATTATAAATTTAATGATGTTATTTTATTAATCGAATTATAATTTAAAGCAGAATTAGAATCAAATTACAAATTGTATAGATGATATAGGGGTGCATGTTTGATATCCTTGTGTCTAAGATAGCTATAAATAAAGATTAGAAAGTTTTTCAAACCCCAAAATATGAGAATATCGAAGCTTAATTTTACTTCATTTTAATAATTGGAATATTTAAGCTCAATGAACAAACTTAATTTTAAATAAATACCTAATTACACTAAATTAATGAACATTAATAATCCCACATGAACAATTAACTTTTAATATTGATATAAACAAAAATATTAATAAGTTGACTGATTATGTTGATATAAATAGATTTAATTATAATTTATTAAATCATTAAAATATTTTTCATGCTAACATAGCAAATCTAATCACTAATGTTTAACTAATTAAATAATAATTAATTGACAAATAAATAATATCAACATGCTATGATTTCAAATTCGTATATAGAGAAAACCACATGGTTAGCATTAAAATATAAAATAAATACATATAAACTTTCCTAATAATTTAATAGCATTAACGAAAGAAATTTATTAACATGCTTTTAGTAGGATATTTTTTCTTTAAATAATATTAAATAATCAAATATTTGTCTACTTAATAATTTTTATTTTAGTAAAAAATCTCAATTCAAAAATGTTATGCTGTTCGACAGAGAGAGACATGTCATGTTAAAAAGATTAAATATTGGTTAAGCGTAAAAGAAAGTAATTATATTTACAATTATAAATTAAAAGACAATTGTTTGGTTGAATGTTAAAATAATTTCGGAAATGAACGTTTTTTGAGCATTATGTTGATTTAATTTATTTTATAAAATTTATCTGCTCATTTGTTTAAAATAAATTAAAAATATTATAATAACTTGTTAACAAGTAATCAAAAAAAATATATTGCATTTTGCTAATTCAATTGGACTAACTGAATCTCAATTTATTTTATTTATAATTATAATTTATACTTTTTATATTATAATTTTATTATTACACCTATTATGTTATAAATTATTTTTATTATAATTATAATTTATAATTCATCATATAGTATATTAATCAAAAATTCCAATAAAAAATTTATTCAAAATACTACGAAATTAATAACGAATGCTGTGACACTCGATAAAACAAATTATAATTATTAATAAATTTTAAAATTTAAGATTTGTTTTAATGGGAGTAACATATTATAAATTAACCATATTATAATTTTAATTACCGTATTTTCTCTAAAATAACCCCCCCCCTCTAAAATAACCCCCCCCCTCTAAAATAACCCCCCTCTAGAGGTCGATCGAAAAAAATAACCCCCCCCTCTAAAATAACCCCCCCTCTAAAATAGCCCCCCCCCCTAAAATATTTTATTATTTTTTTGGCATTGCTATTTTTCAAACCACAGCACGGTTTAATCCCTATATTTCAATAAGATTAGAAATGATTATGGGGGATATCAGGGATTTGGAGGGATATAAGGGGATTCTGATGGATTAAGGGATGGCGTGGATTAATATTGATTCGGGATTTGGAGAGATATTAGGTATTAGGTGTGAATTTATGAATTAAAAGAGATAAGTATTAAGAGTATTTTTTCACTTTTATTCAATCAAATGTCCGATATCCTCCCAAGTCCCTGATATCTCAAATCCATTGATTTCCACCTTAATCCAGTCAAATTGGATTTTGAGAGGTCCACTAATAATCTTTTACTTCTTAAATCTCATAATATTCAACTTAATCCTCCAGCATTTCCCTTAATCTCTTAAAATCCATTAATATCCAACGATGTCTACTCCACTAATTCCATCCACTTGATCTCTCGACGAAGGATTAAAGTCATGTCACATTGACTTTAATACCTGAAAATGCCAAGATAGGCATCTTAATCCAATCCCTTTTAATATTATTAAACTTTGGGACTTAACTGAGTTATATAAAAGTGGGATAATAATCTAAAATAAGTTCTTAATTATGTATCCCGAACCTTAAACCAAGTTTTTTATGAATTTACGGACTGAGGAGTACTTGATGAAAGTTTTTGTGCTAGGATTTTCGTTAAGAAACCTTTAGTTTGTGATGAATTCTCTTAAATTTTAGAAAAATATTATTCAAAATTTGGTAAAAAATTTTGGTTTTCAGAAAATTTAGAGATCGAAAAAAATAACCCCCCCCTCTAAAATAACCCCCCCCTCTAAAATAACCCCCCTCTAGAGGTCGATCGAAAAAAATAACCCCCGGGGGTTATTTTAGAGAAAATACGGTATGATTTATTCATCATAAGAATATTAATTACAAATTAAATAAGTTTATTCAAAATATAGCCCTAATTTTGAATTTATTTGAAATTTATACAGAATAGAATCAGAAATAGTAAGGATTCAATGGTAGTCGTTACAACGAATTATATTTATTAATAAATTTTTAAAACTTATTTTTTTTAATTAAAGCAATTTATATCAATTTTAAAAAAATCTGAAAATGTTAGAAATATAATATTTTAATGATAATTTTATATAAAATTATTAATTAATATCTCTTCATTTTAAATTTGAAAAAAACACAAAAGATTCTCCATAATAATGAATGACTGAGGATATCATTAACAGCCTTATAGGGATAATAATAAAATAAATTTGAAGCATCTGATGTTATTTAAAAAATTACTGAGTATGTATAATTAAAGCCCATCTAAATTATAAATCATATGTTTATTAATGGCAGAAAATTTGATTTTGAATATATTCAAAATTTATTCAAAATGCGAAAAAGACGGCCACAGGATTATCATTTGTATATCATTTATAGTTATAAAACTGCAAATAAAATAGATACAAAATTCATATGATTGATAAGTTAAAAATAAATATTTAATAATTGTTCATTTTAAATAATTTAATTAAAAATACTATTAAATTAATATTGTTATGGTTATGGAGACATGTAGGGGATCGCCGCATCAGTTAATTATAGAAAAAAATACAACAGTTATAAAATAATACATAATTTATATTTTACTGCTTAAAATAACTATTTTGAAATTTGTTTTTTAAATTGAAACTTAAACTATTTTAAGATAGTGTCTTGGACATGTAGTATGATAAATTTGAAGCACCTGGCGTTATTTAAAAAATTACTGATGATGTATAATTAAGGCATTAATAATATATTTAAAATATAAAATATATAATTATGTATAATAATAATTATAACTAGATTATAAGTCACATGTTTATTAATGGCAAAAAATTTAATTTTGAATTTATTCGAAATTTATTCGAATACTAAAAAATCGACTACAATACGATTTGCTACAACAAATTTTAATTAATAATAAATTTTTGAAGCTTAATTTCGAATAAATGTTAAATGAAATTTTTAAATAATTTATTAAAATATATTTATTTTAATAAAATTTTTTATTAAAATATTTTGGGGATAATTGTTCATTTTAAATAATTTAACAGAAATACTATTAAATTAATAATGTTACGGCTATGGGGAAATAAAAAATATCTATACATCAGTTAATAATAATTAAATAAAAATTACATCAGTTATAAAAACTAAAAATTCGTATTTTAATGTTTAAAATAAATATTTTGAAATTTAAACTTAAACTATTTTTAAGATAGTGTCTTGGACATGAGGTAGTATGATGTTGATAAATGAGGCAATGAACACAATATTCGTATATGAATGTTTGAGTTATATTTGATTAAAATTGATATTAATCACTTTTAGATAAAAATTTAATTTATATTAAAATTGATAAAAATAATTTGATTAAAATAAAAAAATAATAAAAATGCAAATTATTTAGCAAAATTAAGATTTTTTAATATTGAACAAAATTATAACTACGGTAAAAGATGAATATGAATTGCAAAAATCTAGTTAGTAAAGAAATATGCAGAATAACAATTTATTGAATTAGATTAAAGTTAGTAATAAATTAAAGAAAACACCCATCAGAATATCCATAATACTATAAAAATATGTTTAACAATTTTTAAAGTTTTTATTATTAATAGTTATTTATTTTAATAGATTATAAATATTAAAGTAAAATTGGTATATTAATTGACTAAAATAATTTGATTAAAATAATAACATAATAATAATAGTAATTTATATAGTAGAATTAATATTTTCCAATATTAAACAAAATTATAAGTACCTAATATAGAAGATGAGTATGCTGACTGCAAACCGAATTCGGCAGAAGCTATGGAGAATAACAATTTATTGAATTAGATTAAAGTTAGTAATAAATTAAATAAATATCCATCAGAATATCCATCAGACTATATAAATATGATAAACCATTTTATTGTTATTATTGATCAAAGATTCTACTGATCTATTTCTACATATTGATGTTTTATTTGGCTTGCTTATAAATTTAATAAATTATAAAAATGTTAAAAAATTAATAGCTTATATCGAGAAAACAAATTAAAGGTTATATTATAAAATAATAAAAATATAGAATTATAAATAACTATATTATTATGTATTGTTATTCTATTAAGAAAACAAAAAGGGTTAAATTATAAATTTATAATGAAAATATAAAATTATAAATTAATTAAATTCAGAAATTCCATACAAATTCACGCGGAAGGAGTATATTGAACGTTGCGTAAATCATTTTTTATGATATTACTATAAATATTTTAGTCATAATATTAAATATAAATTAAATATATAGCTGTTCATCGTCCTATAAAATTATATTTTTTGAAGAAAAGCATGTTAAATTTAAAATTAATACTATGTTAATAATATTATATGTTTTGTTTATTAAATAAAATTAATCAAAACTATCATACTAAATTTGAAAAAATTATTAGACAGCGGGAAATGCTAAGGACAAAATAAAATAATTAATAAATTTTAAAATTTAATTTATTTGTATCAGCAGCAATTTATGATAATTTTTTAAATATTGAGATCATCAATAAAATAATAATAATTACATTTTTAAATAAAATTATAATTCGTCCATGTTTATCAATTTTTAAAATTTTTTTCAAATACAAAAACGGCAAAAAAATAAAAATATTATAATAAATATTATGCTATAATAATAAAAGTATATTATAATAAATGTTATTCAGATAAATAGATAGTTTACCTATTTTTTCCAATTTTATCTGATAACCTACCACCCATCAAAAATCTACATAATCAGATCTTCTTTACTTAAACTTACCTAAAATTATCTTTAAAAGTAAATTCTATTTAATGAATTATGATAATTAGGGCTAGGATTTTTAGGCACTAAAAAGTCAAAAATAGGCGCCTATATAGGCACTAAAAAACTGCCAAAATAGGCACTAAAATTTCAAAAAAAGGCAAAATAGGCAGTATTTTTTTGGGATTTTCTTATTTAAATTGACTAAATTTTATCAAAAAAGATAAATCTAAGCAATAAAATGTTAAATAAATTAATTTTGACCATCAGAATTACATATAAATTAATTTATATTAATCATTTTGTTTCCTAAAATAATTTGATGAATTTTTCAGAAGAAAATTTTTCCCAAAAAAATTTTTTGACACAAATTTTTTAAAAAAAATTTTATATTTTACCAGAAAAAAATTTTTTAGACAACAATTTTCTCAAAAAATGCCCAAAAAATCACAAATTTTAGCAAAAATGTGCAAATAGGCTGAAAAAAGGCATAATAGGTCATTTTGCCGAAAAAAGTTAAAATAGGCAATTTTAGGCAACGATAAAAGTAGTTAGAAAGCAGCTTTCAGTAAAATAACACCGGATTTGAACGTTTCACCATCAGGCCTATTTAGGAAAAAAACAGGCATTTTGCCTAAAATCCTAGCCCTAATGATAATACTCCAATAAATTAAAATTGAACGAGCTATAAACATAATAGTTGAAAAATAGTTGATTTTTATTTAAATAAAAATATTAAATAATTTATTCAAGTAAAATCAAAAGGAACAAATTCATCAAAGTGCAACACATTATGCCTTTGAATCTGAGCAATGGTAATTGGTTATATACCGACATCATTGATGCTATTTAAGAAATTAAATCAACAAATACTGAACTACTACATGTACACTAGAATAAATAAATTATACGTATATTAAAATAATTTTAAGAATTATATTATTAGCTTTAATGATAACTATGTTAGCTATAATAATAATTAAATTATAATAACTCCAATCAAATTAATAAATTAATTAAATTTTCTGATTTTATTTAATAACCCACCGCCCATCAAACATCTACTATATAATCACATCATTTCCCATAAGCTTACCTTATATTAAACTAAATAAAATTTAATC
Source organism: Meloidogyne arenaria (assembly GCA_036172955.1). NCBI lineage: Eukaryota > Metazoa > Nematoda > Chromadorea > Rhabditida > Meloidogynidae > Meloidogyne > Meloidogyne arenaria. Next base: position 4,507,345 of record JARQAB010000025.1, read on the forward strand.
TAAATTTATTTGTTGATAAATAATCTTGTGAAAATAAGCATAAATGAAATTATTTTAAAGTAACCCCCAGTTTAATTGAGAGAAATTTATAAATAAATGAAACATAAACACATAACACTACAATAATATTAATTATTTTTATTAATTTTAACGTTAAAAATAAAATTTTATTTGAGAAAACTCTTGAAACGCAAGAGTTAAAATGAAGAGAGTTAAATTAATATTTAATTAAGAGTTTTATTAAGAATTTAATTAAGAGTTAAATTAATTAGTTAATTATTATATAACATTGCCACGAAAAATAATAACCTTTATCAAAATAAATATTTATTTTTTATAAATTATTTAAAGAATGTAAACTAAAATATTGAAGAAAATTATAATGCTTCAAAAGATGAGTATGAGATCTAATTTGGTATCAGAGATAAATAATAATTGTATAAGGTTAATGGTATAAACGATACGGCAATCCCGGAGAATAGGGGTTTCTTCGAAAAAAAAGTTTAAAAATAAGAAAAAGGATTTTTCTAGGGTAAAAAAATGTGCTGATTACGAATGCGAGCTCGGATTTTGAAAAAGTCGTACCAGGACCCGAATATAGGTCCTACAAAATTGAAAAACCATAGGGGGGACCAAGCTGATTCTGGGGTGAAAAATTCGAATATGCAAATAATAGCTCATTCGAAAGAGCTCGTCGAGCTGAGTCGAATGACAACAAAATCACTGGGATTAAACAAGTTTAGACAAAGTTACAACACAAGAAACTAGCAACATAAACCTATGTTTTTTGTGTTGTAACTTTGTCTGTTCTTGTTCAAACACGATGATTTTGGTGTCATTCGACTCAGCTCGTCGAGCTCTTTCGAATGAGCTATTACTTGACCAATTTGCGCTCTGTGAAATTTTTCCCAAAATGTCAAATTTCCGAATTCGGGTTCGGGATTCGACTTTTTCAAAATCCGAGCTCGGATTCTTAATCAGCATATTTTTTTACCCTAGAAAAATCCTTTTTCTTATTTTTAAACTTTTTTTTCGAAGAAACCCCTATTCTCCGGGATTGCCAACGATACAAACAGTATTTAATAAATAAATAACACCAGATTTTCTAAAAAAATGCTAAAAAAATTTTTTATTTGAATAAATAATTTTTATTTGAAGTAACATTAGAATTAAATATTTTCTAATAAATTAAAATATAAATTATCTGATTATAATTTTATTACTTTGATGCTTACATTAATTGAATCCTGTATAGAATCGAAGTGCAAATAGTGAGGAAAGTGCATATAAATAAACATAAGAAATTTTTAATCTCAAAATATTAAAAAAGTAAAATTGGCATAGAAGGTAAGCTTAATCTAATTAAATTTTATTATTGATATAATCATTATTTAATGCGACAAGGCAAGTTTAATTACGAATTTATTGTAATATAATAAATAGGGCTAGGATTTTTAGGCACTTAAAAGTTAAAAATAGGCGCCTATATAGGCACTAAAAACTGCCAAAATAGGCACTAAAATCAGAAAAAAAGGCAAAATAGGCAAGAATATTATGCATTAGATATGCACAAAACAGACAAAATCTTATCAAAAAAGATAAATCTAAGCAATAAACTGTTAAATAAATTCATTTTGACGATCAGAATTAAATATAAATTAATTTATATTAATTATTTTGTTTCTAAAAATAATTTGATAAATTTTTCAGAAGAAAATTTTTCCCAAAAAGATTTTTGACAAAAATTTTTTGAAAAAATTTTATATTTTTTACAAAAAATAATTTCTTAGACATCAATTTTCTCGAAAAATGCCCAAAAATTCGCAAATTTTAGTAAAAATATGCAAAATAGGCTAAAAAAAGGCATAATAGGGCATTTTTCTAGAAAAAGTTAAAATAGGCAATTATAGGCAACGATAAAAGTAGCTAAAAAGCAGATTTTTTAAAAATAACACCAGATTTGAACGTTTCAGCATCAGGCCTATCTAGGAAAAAAACAGGCATTTTGCCTAAAATCCTAGCTCTAATAATAAATAAGATAAAAATTTTAATTTTAAAGATTGCTTATAACAATCCAATAATAACACAAGTTTATCATTAATATAAAATAAATTATTTTATTTAAAAATAAATTTTATTCAATGAATTACGATAGTAATAAATGAATGAACAGTTTCGTCAAATATACTATTTGGCTTCCTTAACTAAATTTAATTAAAAAAGAGAAGAAATAAACTTATAATTATTATTTGATTTTATGATTTAAATTTAATGATTGAATCCTATTAATCATTGAAATTGAATGATTGAAATTTTTTTAAAGTTAATTGTTCACCCTCCTAATAAACTACAAATAAATAGAGGAACTGAAAAATGTTTTTGTGCAGGATTTTTATAAAATAAGGATGATAAGCGTTGGCAACAGCAATATTTTATATTATAACTTGATTAAAATAATTGGAATATTTAGAAAAATAAGATGATTATTATATTCGTATATGAGTTATAGACGATTATAAATTATATTAATAACATTTAAATTGTTATTACTTTTAATAACAATAAATTCTTAAAAATAAATGTTAAAAAATAATAACATAAAAGATTAAAAAGTATTTCAACGAGAACAAATTAAAGTTATAAATTATTAATTTATAATAAAGATATAGAATTATAAATAAAATATTGTTAAGTATTGTTTGTAAATTATAATTAAGTATTGTTTGTAAAGTGCCAATTTTCCGAACATTTAGCCGTAAATATATTTACACTATCATATTTAACTTCTGCGAGTGCTTTATTAAATTCTGATGAACAATTAAATTTAAAAATTGCCTCCAGGGATTTATAACAACCTTTTTTATTAGAAAGTAAAATATAAAATTAAGTGTATAAGCATTATACTATATGTTAAAGAAATTACAAGTGTCGATCATAAATCTAATTAATAACAACCATTTTTTACTATAGAAATAAACTTGATAAATTATTTGATTGATATACATTGTTGCTCTATATAAAAATGTTATAGTTTTAAAAATAGCTTTATTAAGTAATAATTATTATTTAAAATAAAAATGTAAATTCTTTACAAATGCAACTCTGTTAAAGAGTTCAGGAACGCTGTTTAAATTATTTTTATGATATTATTATAAATATTATAGTTATAATAGTAGTTGTAAATTATAATATATAACTTTCCAGCGTCCTATACAATTACATTTATTGAAAGAAATTATAAAAATTTAAAATTATTACTGAATATGCTAATAATATAATAGTTTCGTTTTTTAAATAAAATTATAAATCGTAAATGCCGTTTTGTTGTGCGCAACGGCCACACTAGAATTCTAGAGGCGGAGGAAGTATATGCCAGAAATTAATTTTAAAAAATTTGATGTGCAATTTGTCACAACAAAATGTAATATTAATAAATTATAAAATTTAAGTTTTTATATCACGTGCAATTTATGAAATATAAAACAAACATACATTAATTGAATCCTAAATAGAATCAGAAGCGCAAATTGTGGTAAGGATATAAATATAAATAAATTTTGGATATTTTTTAACCTCAGAATATTAAAAAAGTAAAAAAAATTACATATTTATATTCAATTTTATTATTTTTTATTAGTGAGCAAGATAGTGAAGTGCGTGTTAGAGACGCCACCTTATCGTTAAATAGCATTAAATTAAAAATTAGATTATATTTAAATATACAAATATCATCAAATATATAAGATAAATTAATTGCTATAGTTGATAATTATTAAGATCGCAAACAATTGATAAAATAAATAAATTTATTGTACCAAATTATAAATTTAAAAAATATTATGTATTAATGTCAAGCAATTAAAAAAAATCTTTTTATTAAATACATTGAAGCACTAATTAAGCTTCCATATTATAAATAATTTAACAATTTTAAACACCTTCAGAAAAATCATTAGAGACGTGAAGGGAAATATTTTTCAGGCTTATACATTAAATGAGTTATGGAATCACTTAAAGTTTAAATTTTAAAAATTATAAGATTTAAAATATAATTAAAATAAAATATAAATTTGCTTCAATATAAATTTTAGATTTTGCATGCCAATTTATATTGAAATCATGTCGCCCATTTATGAATTAAAATATTTAAAAAATAATTAAATTATAATATAAATTGGCTTCAATTTAAAATTTAGATTTTGCGTGCCAGCTTATACTTAAATGTTGTCCCCACATTTTTTGAATTAAAATACTTCATTAACAATAAATTTAATTAACAAAAAATTCTACAATAAATTTTCTGCAGCTTTAGCAATAACTCTCCTTGAACTCACTCTCGTTATTCACAATAAATTTTTTAAACAATCTTCTATAAAATAAAATTAATTTTTATGAATATAATGTAAATTTTAAAATATTTTTAAAATAATTTGAAGACTAAAGAATATGAAGACAAAAGAAATTTTTACCATTGTGGAATGAAATTGTTTTTAATTCTAACATATTTATTGGGGAGAATAATACATCACATAAAATAAATAATAATAATTGATAATAATTAATAATAATTGCAATCATTATTTAAATAGAATGAGATATGGATTAAACGAGTGTTGAGCTCTACAGATGAGAAACGATGTTTTATATTTATAAAAATATTTTAATAATTTAAAATCATATAAAAACGCCGATTGATATTTTAAATGAAGGAACTGACACAACTCATCTACACATAGTCATATCTATGATGGAATAATAATACATAATAATAATTAGAACAATTTTCTATAAAATAAAATTAATTTTTATAAATATTATGTAAATTATTAAATATTATTCTATGTATATATATAATTAAGTATTAAGATGATAATTATTAGATGTATGTACAAATAATTATCAACATCAAGGTTTAAAATTTTTTCCTCGATCATTTTTAATATTAGCTGTTGTGCTGAAGGCTGGTTAAAGAAATTGGGTTAAGAAATCAAAAATAGATAATAATAGTCTACAATTTAAATATTAGAGGTAAAAATAAAGCAACTCAAAAAGGATATATAATGTAAAATTTTGTTAGCAAATAAAATAAATGAGGAAAAATTAGAGAGAGATCAACTAATTAATATCAACAATTGATGAAAAAATGGTTAAAAACTGATTTAAATAGGCTCAAATAAATAAATATAATATACTATTGCAAGTCCGATATAATACAGAGCAGCATCAATAATTACTCAGAAGATAACTATATTTTATTTAATAATTATTTTGCTTATATAAAGTTAAAATTAAAAGGTTATTTAATATTAAAATTATTAAAATAAACTTTTATTACGACTTGTAAGTTATAAACAACAGTTGCAAAAAGAGATTAGATAATAATAATAACATGGGCACGAATTCAATAATATCAACTACATATCTATAATAAAAATATTGATGGATTTTATATGTAGAACAAGAAGCACATGACTATATTTTCAAAAATAGGTTCATCACGTTCAATGACTTAGAACTGAACAAGTTATAAACAAAATAGTTCCCATTTTATTATTAAATCAAATAAAGAAAAATTGTGATAAAATAAATGTATTAATTAATAAAAATAATACGCTCTTAATAAAAATATAAAATTATAAACAACTTTATTATTAAGTTATTATGTAGAATATTTAATTATAAAATCATTACAAATGCATCTTTGAGAAGTTCAAGAACATTGTTTCAGGAACGCTTCTGCAGCATTTATTGAAAGAATTTATAATATATTTAAAAATATGAGTATATTAATAATATAATATTTATGTTCCATAAATAGAATTATTAATTATAACAATTGTAATTAGAATTAGAATTGCAAATTGCGAGAAAAATCCTGATTATCTACCATTATACACGAATTTGCCGATTAACAATCAATTTTTAAACTCAAGAATATTAAATTAAAATAAAATTCTTTAAAAATAAATTCTATTTAATGGATTATGATTAAAATTGAACTAATTATGTATAAACAAAATGTTAAGGAGCAAGTTAATTTAATTTGAGTTATTAAATTATTTATATACATGCAAGAATTGTGCTAAACTAATTGAGGATGTTAAACAACCGTATAAGTTAAATTAAAAAATATCATAAAAATAATTTGTTAAAGATTGGTTATTATAATTCATACACTAATACATACTACTCATATGATGAGCAGATGGAATGATTCAAAAATTGAAAAATCAATGTGTAAAAAAACTTTTACACTTACAAAATAGAAATGAATTTAATTCTCTAAATTTAGGCTCTCTCCGACTCGAAACTTAAACAACAAATTTAAATTAAAAAAATTATTTAATTTAAAAAAATTAAAATTATTACTGCGTATGTATGTTAAAAAAATAATGGTTTATTTTTTTAATAAAATTATTAATCATCACAAGTTTCTTGATTTTAAAATTTTAGAAATAACAAGAGGTAATATAATGCAAAATCTATGATGTTTATTTGGTAATTAAATTGATAATTTGATTATAAATGAATAATGTATAGAGAATAATAATGAAAGAATTATTTAGTATAATAAATTTTTTACTTCATAGACTGAACATATTTCTAATAGATCTATTAAATTATTATAATAATCCAATTTATTATATAAAATAGTATTTAATTATCATTTCCCCACGTCAGAAAATTACCTCGATAGAAATTCAATTAAATAAGCAAAAATGTATTATATAAATAATTTGTTAAAAATTAGATAGTTAGTATAATTTCATCATAATGCAATTTACTTATATGATGAGCAAATGAAATATTCTACAATTTGAAAATCTCACATCAGAACAGATGATATAACAATTTATTAAATTATACACATACAAGATAGAGATGAATTTAATTTTAAAAATTTTTAAATTTTATTACAAAGTTAATATATCGTATGTCGTATAATATATCGTATGTAAATATATCGTATGAATAATTTGTCAAAATTTGTTACAAAATTTAATTATGATTAGTAAGAGATGTATTTTAAATTATGAAATATTCATTATAATGAAAATAGAACATAAATTTAGCAATCAACTTTTAAAAATTAATTTGAAAATTAAAATATAAAATAATATAACTTAAATAATACTTAAATAAACTTAAATAATCATATAATTATTTACTTAATCATATTTATTTTGAAAAAATCTCTATTCAACAATAAATGCTGATCCATTTAAGAGAGACTTATTATGTTAAAAAGCCTAAATATTGGTTAAATGTAAAAACAAAATAATTTTATTCATTATAAGTAAAAATAGTTTAATAACTTTGTTATCAAATAGTCAAAAATAATATGTATATTGTATTTTGCCAGTTCAATTGAACTACCTGAATCGCAATTTAATTTTAATTAAAATTTATTCATTTAATTTTATAATTCTATTATGATATTGTTATAGTTATTATATTGTAAATTGTTCTTATAATAATTATAATTTATAATTAATAATTTATTCGTCATATAAAATGTTAGTTGTAAAATAACATTACCTAAGTTTATTCAAAATATTATTCACAATTTATTCACAACAGATAATGTGGAGAATGATAAAACAAATTATATTTATTAAGAGATTTTAAAACTTAAGATTTGTTTTAATTGGCTTAACATATTATAAGGATTCTTATTATAATCATAATTTATGATTATAATTTATTCATCATTTAGAAAGTTTATTGTAAAATTACAATAAAATGGTCTATTCAAAATATATACAGATTAATTTTGAATTTATTCGAAATTAATCAAAATAGAAATTAATCAAAATAGAAATTAATCAAAATATATTCAAAATACTACCAAATGTGAAAAAGATTGCTACGGGATTCGTTACATCAAATTTTAATTATTAATAAATTTTAAAAACTTAATTTCATATAAATTTTAAAAGTTAAGGGTTAAAGGGTAAAGGTGAATTTATTCAAAATTTATTCGAATCTAAAAAATCGACTGCATTGCAACACGATACAACAAATTTTAATTATACATAAATTTTTAAAACTTAATTTCAAATAAATTCTAAATGAAATTTTTAAATAATTTAAATCCTGTAGACTATAATAAATCGAATAAGATACATGAATATTAATAATATTGTTTGAGTTTGTGGGAAGCTTTTGACCAAGTGTATCATTTATAGGTATAAAATTGCAAATAAAATAGATACAAAATTCATATGATTGATATGTTAAAAATAAATATTTAATAATTGTTCATTTTAAATATTTAATTAAAATACTATTAAATTAATATTTTTATGGCTATGGAGACATGAAGAGGATCTCCACATCATTTAATAACTGTATAAAAAGTACATCAGTTATATGTAGAAAAAAATTTATATTTTAATGTTTAAAATTTTGATGATTGAAATTAAAATTTTTTAACTATTTAAGTTAAGTGCCTTGGAAGATGGGTAATCTTGTTGATGAAAGCAAAAGTGAACACACATCATATATATATGTAAATGTTTGAGTTATACTCGATAAAAATTGATATTACTTACTTTTAAATTAAAATTGAATTTACATTAAAATTTATTATTTTTATTATCAATAGTTATTTATTTTAATAAATTATAAATATTAAATTAGAATTAATAAAAATAATTGATAAATTAAATGACTAAAATAATTTTATTAAAAGCATTTAGTAAATATATTTAATTAACAAGTTTATATTTTGAGATAGTATGGAAAACTCCAGAGACAGTGAATAATTAAATGAAATAATATTTTTTAATTATTTTGAAATTTAAAATTTTCAAACTATTTTAATATATAAGTGCCCTGGACGATGTAGTAGGATGAAGTTGATATAGGAGAAATAAACGCATTATTCTTATATGAATGTATGAGTTATAACCGATTATAATTGATACAAATTATATTTAATTTGTTATTACTTTTAATAATAGTACATTATTAATAATAAATGTTAAAAAATAATAACTTAAAAAAAATAAAAATTATTCTAACGAGAAGACAAATTAAAGTTCTAAATTATTAATTTATAATAAAGATATAGAATTATAAATAACTGTATTATTAAGTAGTGTTATTAAATATATTATTAAGTATTGTTATTAAATATACTATTAAGTATTGTTTGTAAAGTGCCATTTTTCCGAACATCTAGCCGTAAATATATTTACACTATCACATTTAACTTCTGCGAGTGCTTTATTTAATTCTGCTGAACAATTAAACTTAAAAATTGCCTCCAGGCATTTATAACAACCTTTTTTATTAGAAAGTAAAATATGAAATTAAATTTATAATCATTATACTATATGTTAAAGAAATTACATGTCGGATTAATATCGCTAGAGAAAGAAACTTGATAAATTATTTGATTGATATACATAATACATTGTTGTTCTATATAAAAATGGTACTTGTTACGTCCGAGGGTTTAGCCGGGAGACTGGTGTCGACGTGCACAATAATAACAGTTTATCCAAAGAGAAATGACAATGTAGGACGAAGGGATAGAGTAGGAACAGACGAAGGAGATCAGGGACTAGCCGGTGATCCAATTAGACTGACGCTTATAGTGGCTTTTATAGTAGTGTCACCACTACACAACAGTATAGTTTAAAAAATAGCTTTATTAAGTAATACTTACTTTTATAAATAAAAATGTAAAAATTTATTGCGAATAGAATTATATAATAGAATATTAAATTCCAAAATGCTTTACAAATGCAACTCTGTTAAAGATTTCAACAACGCTGTGTAAATTATTTTTATGATATTATTATATATATAAAATTAAAATATAAATATTATGGCTATTATATTAGGTGTAAATTAAAATATACAATTACATTTATTGAAGGAAATTATGAAAAATTTTAAATTATTACTGAATATGCTAATAATATAATAGTTTCGTTTTTTAAATAAAATTATAAATTGTAAATGCCGTTTTTGTTGTGCGCAACGGCCACACTAGAATTCTCGATGCTAGGAAGAATATGCCCGAATTTAATAAAAAATTTGGTAACTAATAGTAAAATAGATTGTTGTGGAATTTGTGAAAACAAAATGTAATAATAATAAATTATAAAATTTAATTTTTTATATCACGTGCAATTTATGAAATATAAACGAAACTTACATTAATTGAATCCTAAACAGAATTAGAGTTGCAAATAAATATGTATAAATAAATTTTAGGAAATTTTTAACCTTAAAATATTAAAAAAGTAAAAAAATTGCTTGTTTTCAATTTTATTATTTTTTATTATTATACATTTAATTCTATTATTAATATAAAGATGATGGTTTCTTCCCAAAATTTCACGATTGAAAGTCAATTAAAAAAATTTTTTATTAATAAATTGAAGTACTGATTACGCTTCCAGAGTTTAGATAATTTAACGATTTTAAAAACCTTCAAGAATAATAATTAGAAACGTTAAAAGAAATATTTTTCAGGTTTATACATTAAATGATTTATGGAATCATCCTAAAGTTTAAATTTTAAAAATTATAGAATTATAAAAATACTTAAAATAAAATATAAATTAGCTTCAATAGAAATTTTATATTTTGCATGCCAATTTATTTTAAAGTCTCGCCCATTTATGAATTAAAATATTAAAAAAAAATTAAAATCAAATATAAATTGGCTTCAATAGAAATATTAGACTTGGCATGCCAACTTATTCTTAAGTCTTGTCCGCACATTTTTTTAATTAAAATGCTTTACAACAATACATTTTATTAACAAAAAATTCTACAATAAATTTTCTGCAGCTTGAGCATAACTGCCCTTGAGCCTACTCTCTCGTTATTAACAATAAATTTTTTATACAATCTTCTATAAAATAAAATTAAACTTGAAAATTGCCTCCAGGCATTTATAACAACCTTTTTTATTAGAAAGTAAAATATGAAATTAAATTTATAATCATTGTATATGTTAAAGAAATTACAAGTGTCGAACTGAAATCTGTTTAATATCGCTAGAAAAAGAAACTTGATAAATTATTTGATTGAATTACAAAATACATTGTTGCTCTATATAAAAATGTTATAGTTTAAAAAATTAGCTTTATTAAGAAAATAATTATTGTATATTTAAAAATAGAAATTAAAAAATATTTACAAATAAAATTGTAGAATATAAGGTTATGAATTAAATAAAGTCATAATTAAATACCAAAAGCTTTACAAATGCAACATTGTGAAGGAGTTCAAGAACGTTGTTACACTTATTTATGTCGTTTCAAATACTACATCTTCACAAAATGTCAGCATGCATAAATTTTATATTAATTTACTTATCTATTATATGTACATACTTATAACATTGGCACAAAAAATGAGAGCTATTATTAAAATAAATAAATCTTTTTTAAAAATTATTTAACGTGTTAATAAAATATCGAACAAAATTAAAAATGCTTCAGAAGATGAATATGAATTACAGGAAACTAATTTGGCGTCAGAGATGAATAACAATGATATATTGGTATAAGGATAATGGTATAAACGATAAAATTAATATTTATAAATAGCAGTAGATTTTCTTAAAAAATTATAAAAATAATTATATTGTTTAATCTATTTTATATAAATAACGCTTACAACACTAGAAATTTAATTAAAAAGTAGATGAAAAAAATAATCTTTAATTGAAGTAATATCAGAATTAAATATTTTTTTATAAATTAAAATATAAATTATCATATTATAATTTTATTACTTTGATGCTTACATTAATTGAATCCTGTAAAGAATCGAAGTGCAAATATGTAGTGAGGATAGTTTGCATATAAATAAATTTAGAAATTTTTAAACTCAAAATATTAAAAAAGTAAAATTAGCATAGGATGTAAGCTTAATCTACATATAATTTTGTTATTAATATAAATCATTATTTAATGATGGCAAGGCAAGTTTAATTACGAATTTATTGTAATATCAATAAATAAGATAAAATTTTAATTTTAAAGATTGCAACAAAGAAACATGAATGTCATAAATTTAAAATAAAATAAATTATTTTCTTTAAAAATAAATTATATTTAATGAATTATGATAGTAATCCAATAATTTAAAATTAAGCGAGCTATAAACAAGATAGCTAAAGTGGGAGTGAAAGAATGACATCTTATCGTTAAATTAAAAATTAAATAATAATCATTTATATAAATTGAATAAATTTTATTATTTTATTACACAGTTTTAATTATTAAAATTGCAAACAATTGATAAAATAAATAAATTTATTGTACCAATTTATAAATTAAAAAAATATTAAGCTTCCAGATTTTAAATAATCTAATATTTTAAAACCCATAAAAAATCATTTAGAAACGTTAAAAGAAATATTTTTCATGTTTATACATTAAATGGTCTATAAAATCAGCTTAAAGTTTAAATTTTAAAAATTATAAGATTTAAAATATAATTAAAATAAAATATAAATTGGCTTCAATATAAATTTTAGACTTGGCATGCCAATTTATATTGAAATCATGTCCCCACATTTTTTGAATTAAAATATTTAAAAAATAATTAAAATCAAATATAAATTGGCTTCAATCGAAATTTTAGATTTTGCGTGCCAATTAATACTTCAAAGATGTCTCCACATTTTTTAAATTAAAATAATTCATTAACAATAAATTTAATTAACGATAAATTTTACAATAAATTTTATGCAGAAAATTTGAGCATACTCCCCCACTATCTTTATCAACAATAAATTTTTTAAACAATTTTCTATAAAACAAAATTAATTTTAATGAATATTATGTAAATTTTTATATATTTTTAAATATTATGCCCTATATTTAATTAAGTATAATAAGAAATATAATAAGAAATCAGTATAATAAAGATATAATAAAAAATATATCAAATTAAGATACTTTAAATTATGCTAATATTATATGACTTGAAGATATTTTTAAGAATATTTAGCTATGATTTCATCGCCAGAATATGTTATATGTTCAATAGACATTTAAAAAATATTTTATTATCTACAAACTAATCTACTAAAAATACTATTATTATTTAAATTTAAATGAATAGTGGTTGATAAAAATGAATAAATTGATGAATATCAATAGAAAATATAATCAAATAGCTAATTAATTTTTGGCTTAGAAAAGCTTTAGTTATATGTCTATGAAATCATTTCCAAAAGAATTTATTATCAGTAATAGAGAATAAAATAAGAAATTTTGTTATTGTGATAGCGGCAATAAAGAACAGCTGTCAGATCTATAACAGTTATAATGATTGATAGTATATTAAAAATTTTCAAAAATAAATCTTATACTGATCATTATACAACACATATTTTTTACCATTAAATAAATAATGATACCGAAAACAACTTTTATTCTACTCTGATCAGATTTGAAAGTGTCAAATAGATTGATGTCGAATAGATTGATAATAAAATTATTTTATCAATAAATCATTGATTTTTCAATTAATAATTTTTAAATAAAATATTAATAATAGTTTTATATTAAATATAAATCATTTTTGAATTTTATTTTAAATAATTTATTAAAGAAACAAAAATAAATATATTTTACTACCAAGTTTTGTTGTATGCTACAGACTATATACGACGACTACAAGAAAATATCAGTAATTAATAAAAAATTTTACTTAAAAATACATTTAAAAATTACATGTTAATTATTAATAAAATAATTATTAGTAAAATTCTGATGTTGAAGTTTGATTTTAAAATGAAATAAAGATCAGTATTGCGAGAACATATTGCATGTATATTTAAATTAAATAATTACGTAAAGATAATAAATAATTTCATTTTGAAATATTAACCTATACATTTAGTAACCATTAAGTTATAATGAAATAAATTTGATACAAAATAATATAAAAGTTTGGATATAAGGTCAGGTTCGATGAACAAACCGCTGTATCAATAATTAAAAATATAGCGAATGATTATAAATTTTTATTATTAATATCGTATATGGAAAATAGTAATATGGAAGACGATACATTGTCAATTTGAAACAAGCTGATTTATAAGTATAATTAATTTATTAATTAAACATTAAAATAAATAATTTTTATTAATTGAAGCTTATAATTTAATAATAGTATTAAAATAAACTTTTATTATGACTTTTAAGTTATAATCAACAATTGCAAAATGAGTTTAGATAATAATAAAAACATGGGCATTAATTCAATAATATCATCTACATATCTATAATAAAAATATTGATGAATTTTGAGTAGAACAAGAAGCACATGATTATATTTTCAAAAATAAGATCATCACGTTTAATGACTTAGAACTGAACAAGTTATAAACATAATAGTTATAGTTAAGGAGCGAGTTATTTTCATTTATTAATAAAACAAATAAACAAAAATTGTGATAAAATAAATGTATTAATTTGTAATAAAAATATAAAATTATGATTAACTATATTATAAAGTTATTAAGTAGAATATTTAATTATAAAATGCTATACAAATGCAACTGATAAGGACTTCAAGAACGTTGTGTAGAAGTGAGGAACATTGTTTCAAGAACGCTTCTGCAGCATTTATTGAAAGAATTATAATATATTTAAACTTAATATTGAGTATATTTATAATATAATAGTTATGCTTTATAAATAAAATGATTAATTATAACTTTAATTAGAATTAGAATTGAAAATTGTAGAAAATATGTTTGTCTACCGTTATACACATATTTACCGATAAACAATCAATTTTTAAATCCAAAATATTAAAATAAGATAAAATTTTTCTTTAAAAATAAATTCAATTTAATGAAGTATGATGTGTAATACCTAATTCAATAATTTAAAATTGAACGAGTTATAACCGAAATAGTCGAAGAGAAAGTTAACTTTATCAAAAATGTGTATATTATGAAAAAAATGTGTATAAAATTGATAGTTAAATGAAAATTATAAAAATAATTGACTGATTATTAAAATAATATAATGAAGCTAGGCCACCCCTAAAAGACGGCAATAAAATGCATGATAATTAAGTGTAAATACTAGTAGCTAATATTTTATTTATGTAAAATTAAAAAAGGGTTATTAAAAGTCTACAATTCAACTTAAGAAAATTTACTAAAAATTATGTCTAAAAATTGATAAATTATTCATTAATTTATTAAAATAATATAACAGCACATTAGATGGTTTGGTAAAAGTGAACGTATAGGATGGGTTTGTATTGAAAATTTTATGTTTAAAAAAATAATAAACCAACCGTATTTTAATAAATCATTTTGATTTTATTTGTGATAAATCTATAGGAAAATTATATTTGCTTTTAATTGCTTAATTATCTAAACCATATTTATTAAAATTAAATTTATTATAAAATTTGTATCATAATGTTTGCCTATTAAGTGCAAATTTTAAAAGAAATTATTGAGATAAATTGTATAACAAATGTTATTTTATGAAATTTTTATTTAACAGATTAGTTTAAAATAATTGAATATCATTAAATACTATTGTGGAGACGTTTTACTACAGAGCATCATGAATAATCACACAAGAATATTATTTAATACCTACATTTAAAATAATAATTATTTTGCTTATGTAAAGTTAAAATTGAAAGGTTATTTAATAATAAAGCTATCAAAATTATTCCATTGTTCTAATTAGTTCTATTAATTCGATTAGTTCTACAATAATTCTATAATAATGAAGTTTGTTTAAAATAATATTAAAAATACGATGAAAATAAACTGGAATGTTTATTTAAAATTAAAAAAGAAAACTATTGTAAAAATAACATGCTTATCTACTATCTAATAGTATAATTACTTTTTATATTTCATAAAAATAATTAATAGTCAGAATTATTGAAGAATATTTTTTAAACAGAGAAATTTATTATATGAAAATATTAATAACATTAATGAAAATATAGATTAAGTCCGTGAAATGAATCGGCGGCTTAGTATCAGAAAATTTTATGTTATAATAATATAATTTTCATATTTGAAAATATAATCGAATATTAAAGCAAAATTATAAAATAAAGTGGATAAACTATATTTATAATAATATTATTTTTAAAGTATTATATTAGAAGAAAAATAAAAAGTTATTATGCTATGTGAATTGAATTATAGAACGAGATTAAAGCAACAATTATGCGAAACAGTTGATCAGATTAATGTTATTTAATTATAAAATTGTAAAAACATAATAATAAATATTTTTGTTAATAATTAACAACTTTTAATAATTAAAATAGTTACAATTCAAATATATACTCTAAAATTTAAAGCAACTCAAAAATGATTTATAATGTAAAATTTTGTTAACAAAATAAACTAAGTAAAAATTGAGTAAAGTAAACTAGCTTTACAAATACGATCAAAACAATGATATCTATAGAATAATTTTACATTAAAATATCATAAAAAATTTATGCAATTTTTTGATAAAATAATTTGTTTTTAATTTTTCCATGTCTCCAATTAAGTTCCTCAATTTCTTTAATTTATCACTTTTATTTGGTATTTTAATAATATTAAAAACATATGTTGTCAGGAAACGTCAAATTAGTTAATAATAATAATAATAATAATAATAGGATAAACAAATAGCGATAATTAAATAGATGGTTAATAATTAAATTGAATTTAGAAAATAATGTTATAGACAATTTAACAACAAGATTATATAATAAAAATGATATTACTACCTATTTTATTTATGTAGGTGAATGACATAAAATGTTAATATTAATAAATTTTAAAAATTAAATTTCCTTGTTTGATTGAATTATAGATGAATTTAAATATGTAGTAATGTTTAAATAGACCATCGAGTAAATCTAATAATATTTTTTACAGGTAATTATTTTAATAATATAATAATTACACATCTTTTAATTGCTCATCATGTACGAATAATGTCGTTGAAATGGAGCATACAAGAGATTTCCATATTATACAAAACATATTTTAACACTATTCAAATAATTATAAATACTACTTAATTTTAACTAAAATAATTATATAGTAATCCAGATAAACAGCAGCTAAATTATGAACCGTCGGCAAGAGATGTTACCTACATACATAAAGCAGCATATAACATAAAGATAAATAAATAACTTTTTATATACTTTTTTATTACTTTTTATATAACATAAAAATAATTATTAACAGGATTATTGAAGAATATTTTTTAAAAGGTTATTTATTATTTAAAGGTATTAAAAGCATTAATAACAATATTGATAAAGTTCATGAAATGAATAGCGGTCTCATCAGAATTTTTTATGTTATAATAATATAATTTTTATGTTTGAAAATAAAATCGAAAATTAAAGTAAAATTATAAAATAAAATATCTAAAATATATTTATTACTATTTTTAAAGTATTATATTAGAAGAAAAATAGAATGTTATTATGTTAAGTGAACTTCAAATCGAATTATAAAATGGAGATAATCGACAATTATTCGAACCACTATATCACATTAAATTTATGTATTTAAATATAAAATTGAAAAATTTTATATTTTTAAGGATTAACTTAGCATTTTAAGGATTAACTTAGTAATAATAACGTCGCTATAATAATAATAATAATCAACGTTGCCGGTTCCCTTCACTCCACTGCGTCTGGGTGTCAAACCATTCAACGTTGTCTATGTGTAGGTTGTGAGTAGGATATTATTATATAAAACTGAATTATATATCTTGTTTAAGTAAAAATCAAATTTTAACATTTAATTAAATTTATACATCATATGGATATAAAAATTTTTAATTGTGGAATTAGAAAGAATAATGCTGTTGAAAAAAAATAAAATATTATCACCAAACCGCTCTTCAAATGTAATATCTGCGAAATGGTTTCAAACATGTTTATATTGAAATAATTATTTTAGAAATGCTTATCTAAAATTAAAAATAGTAGAATAATTTTAAATAGATGTATTATAAAATTTATTATTTATTTAAAAATATTATAAAATAATAAATTTTAAATGGTTTTTAAAAATACGTTAATAATAAAATACTTATATTTGAATAAAATTTAAATTATTAATCATGTTTAGCTGTCCAGATTGCTCAAGGAATTTCGTACATTTAAATATATAAATAATATAAATTTCCATTAATACGTCCCTTTGACTATTATTTATAAAATTGATATTAAATAAAACGTTATTCTAAATAATTTAAATAACAATATTATTAAATGCCGTTAAATTAATAAATATATACTCGAAGATGATGTTATAAAATATTTTTATTTATTTATTTATTTATTTAATGGAAAATATAGTGAAAAATATTGAGAAAATACCTTCTATTACTTTAATTGTACTTAGATAGTATGTAATGTTAAACTATCGGGTAAACCAAATAATTATTTACAACAATACTTATTTTAATTTACATTAAAAAATTTAATAAAATAATTGCATATGTTTAAATAAATGAGTAAAAATATTTTAAAAATACGCTAATAATAAAATGCTCATATTTAGATTAAATTTAAATTATTAATAATGTATAGCTGTGCAAATTGCGCAAGGAATTTCGAACAGTTAAATATATAAATAAAATAAATTTTCCATGCATACTAAAAAATATAATGAAAATATTCTAAAAAATAATATAAACATTAAATAATTAAAATAACAACGTATGTTTATTCGAAAATAAATTCTTTGAAGATGTGATGCAAGGCAACAAGAAAGGCGAACAAGAAAGGCGAGCACAAATTTAATTAAAATAAATTTTATTAAATTTGTTTTTATAAAATAAGAAACATCAAAATTAAATAAATAATGAAATAAAAATAATGTGTACTAAACATCAAGAATCAGATTATAAAAATTATTAATGCTACAAGAAATGCTACAGAAAATGACTAATAATTTTTCAAATTAATTAAATTAAAAATTTTAAATAATAACTAACGTATGTAACAAACAAAAATCAGTTATAGTACAGGTAGTTTATTTTATTCTACATATAATCAAACATTATTCATTATTTATAGATAAATGTTTAGATTGAGAAAGATTAAAATGATAAATGCTTGTTTTTCAAATTATTAAATTTTTAAAATTAATAAAATTTAAAATTTCTTTAAATAATAACTAACGTAAAAAATAAAAATCCGTTACTGTCCAAGGATTTGTGTTTTATAACAAATTTAATTAAAATTTAATTTTATTAAATTTGTTTTTATAAATTTAAAAAAACATCAAAATAAAATGTTTAGAAAATAATAAATGTATATGTAGTAAAAATTATTAAATAATAACTAACGTAAAAAAATAAAAATCCGTTACTGTCCAAGGCTTTAACTTTTATATCCGGGTAACAACAAATTTAATTAAAATTAAATTTTATTAAAATTGTTATATAAAATAAAAAAACATCAAAATAAAATGTTTAGTAAAATAATAAATGATATATATTACACATTTAATGATATGTATTATGATTTATAAAAATAAATAACTCATACATAATCATCATATATATGTATTTATCTAAAATTATAAATTGAATTATATTTTTTGCAAATATTTATGGATATAGTATAGTACTAACGTAAAAAAATAAAAATCCGTCACTGTCCAAGGATTTGGTTTTTATAACAAATTTAATTAAAATAAACTACATTAAAATTGTTTTTATAAAATAAAAAACATCAAAATAAAATGTTTAGAAAAATAATAAATGATATAATGTCCTAAACATAAAGAAGCAGATGGTTAAAAATTATTTAAGCTACAAGTGAAATTATTTATTATTTAATTATTATTATTTATTAAAAATTATTTAAGCTTCAGAACAACAATATATGTATTTTATATATTTAATGATAAGTCTTATGATTTTTGAAAATAAAAAAACTCATACAGAATCTCAGATATATTTATCTAAGATTATAAATTAAATTATATTTTTACAATTTTTTTTGTAAAATTTGTAACTTCGAGTGATTCTTCAATTAATAATAAGGGGCCTGCAAAATCTGACAAAAATGAAGAATTAATTACGTTTACAACTAAGGAACTTCTGAAACTTGAAGATAAGATTGACAAACTCGATGTACATAATTTATTATATTGAGAAAAAATTTAAATTTTATTTGAATAAAATCAATTCTACTTATAAAAATAAATCAAAAATTATTTTTTAATTTTTATTAAAATATGTTTTTATTGTATAAATGTTTTTATTATACATGATTTAATATTTTTAAATATACATAATTTATTAATTAAAAATATTAAATTTTAAATTTAGAATTCAAGAAAATTTTTTTAATGATGGTCAGTAACAAATTATTTAAAATAAAAGTATATTCAGCTAACAAATAAAAGATTAAAAATATCGCTTTTATTAAGCAGTATTATTAATAAAAATAAAATTTTTAAATTACTTCATCAGAAAAAATAAAAATTATTAATTGTACAAGGATACCATTTCTATGAAGAAAAAAATTAAATTGGATTAAAATTATATTTAAATGGTTATTATAAAATAAAATTTCTTCTTAGAAAATAAATTAATTATAATGTATTTTAGAAGTAATTCTTCATTTTTTATGCAGTAGTGTATTAAAAATAAATTATTTTTAATCCAATTTATATGTAAATCGAAATTATATGATATGAATAATAATATATGTATATAATTATAGGAAAATCAAATTTATTGAAACTAAATAAGATTAAAGAAGATCTCTACAAACAGTGAATATTTGATAATAAATAGGTTATAAAATTTAAACTAAAGAACTGATATAAAATAAATTGACTAAAGAATTAATTTTAGAATTTTAAAAATAAATATTAGGTATCTTGATTTACACAGCTATGTAAAATTTGAAGACTAAAGAATATGAATCCTAAAGAAATTTTTACCATTGTGGAATGAAATTGTTTTTAATTCCAATATATTTATTGGGGAAAGTATTATATCACATAAAAATAAATTAACTAAAGAATATATTTTTATAATTTTAAAAATATTTTAAAATCTTAAATTGAAAATTTTGAAGCTATATTAAGGCAAAGTGCCTTGAAAGATATGGAAAGAATACGATCAATAAGACAATGATTTGATACATGATTATAATTCGTATATAATTTTAACTACTATAATTGATTAAAAATTGAAATTAATTACTTTTTATTATCTTCTTTATCTCTAATTATTTATTTTAATAATAAATGCAGGAACGAATAATAAAATATAAATATACGACAGTATATAATGAAACGTCAAATTTCAAGTAAAATTGATAAAAATAGTTGATGAAAAAAGACTATAATTATTTTGTTTAAAATATAATTTGACAACGATAACATAAAGGCAGATTTTTCAATCTGGATATGCATTTGATTAGGAGGAAGATTTGGCATTTTATACGATAATTGTTTAAAATTATGCATACAAATAATAATTAAAGATATTAAAATATTATTGAACATACATATTAATAAAGTAAACAATATTAACATGTATCTGTAAAATTATTAAACCTAAATATAAAAATATTAAACAAAATTACAAATACACCAGAAGAAGATAAAGAGATTTGGTATATTGACGATAATATTACCTACTTAATTTATTGGGTTAGATAATATTTAAATTGAAATTTATCGAGAAAATAAATATCCATTAGATTAAAAATGCTAAAAATATATAATGAATATACAAAAGATTTTAAATAAAAGATTTTTTTAATTCACTTGAAGTTTAAATAAATTTTATCTTTAATCTACACAACTTGTTTATTGCAATAATCAGTGCATCTTTAATTTATTTGACTAACATTTAAAACTTTACAGATAAATTATCTTCTAAAATTTTTATATGGTTTTAAATGTAAATTTGTAATATATTGAATATCTTCATTTACAAGTACAGAAGATTTTTTAATTAAAATTTAAGAGCAATTCGTAGTTGTGCAACATGCAGCATATGGCTTAATATTTATTGTTATTATACCTAAAAAATTACAGATTTTTGACTTAAATAAAAACCATGGAAGCAATTTATGATAACTTTATAGATCTTTGATTTTTAATTGATAATTAATTATATAGATAAATAAAAATGAATTTTAAACAATAATATTAATTGATATTTTGTTACTCCAGAATATTATCAAACTACGGAAATAAAGCATGTCATCCTGCAAATATTTTTTTAAAATGAAAATTAATGGAGATTAAACATTTTAATTATAAGGATCTACTTCAAAAATAGCTTATTTTTATCTTTAATCCTTCTTAATCCCACCAAATCCAGCATAATCCGCTCTAATTCTTCTTTATCCGCATTAATTCTCAGACATCCTTCCCTTTATCCGCCCAAATATCTGAGGTCGACTTTCTGGGTCAGTCGACCACTAGGGGCGAACGTCTGGGTTTCGACCTTCTGGGTTGTCCCATTTGAACTTTTACTTTAAACTTATTCCCCATACATATAATTCAATTATTTCCCTTCTTTATGATTGTATTTGCCTCTCTTTGTTTGTATTTGCCTCATCATTTTCCTCTCTTTGTTTCTTAATAACTATTATTCAAATACTTCCCTCCACACATTTGCCATTTCTTTATCAACCCATCTTCTCTTAAAACATACTCAAATTCCCGCCTGTTTTTACCCCTATAAAAACTCTTTACCTTTTCCATGTATATTTATTAAATTGAACTTAAACTTAAATAAATCTTAAATAAATATAAATATAATTGATTGATCCTCACGTAGTGAGAGCCTAAAATAAATAAAATTAAAATTAGTCTCGGACAGACATAACACACAGCTTTATATAAACTTAAACTATGAAGTCTTTTTTAAAAAAATCTAATTTTAAAATAAATAAGTATATATCCTTTATACCAATATTACAATAAATAAATTTTATGAAAAATTATAAATAATTTATAAATAATTAAAAATAACTAATTATCTCTACAAAAATATCAACAAGGGAATGATGCTAAACGGAGAGAGATTTTTTCTTAGTACATCATTATTGAAGAGAACCAAATAATGTCAAATTTCAAGATATAATTGAGGACATTTTAAAAAATATATATCTACTACAAAATTAAGTTAAGTAAACAGAGAGCTACTACATGAATATTTGAATTGATAAAAATAAATGATTTTAAAATGATATTGTATAGATGCTAATAATTCATTAGCATAAAAAGATAACACAAATTTTACAATAATGTATGCTACGGTGATATTTTAAAGTAGATTTCCGAGATTCCGTGAAGAATATTAAATAATTATATGATAAGAATGGATGTACAATATGAGAATGCTGCCTCGTTAAAATTTTTAAATTTTAGTTTGGTGCAAAAGAAAATTAATTAATTAAAAATATATATAACACACATAGCTTCAAAATTATAATTAATAATTATATGATGGCTAGAAATTTTCAAGTTACAATTATTTGAAAGATTGATTTTGATTCTACGGTGATTAATATTGTTTGACTAATTGATGTATTTATGACAATTACTTCATTTTATCATAATACCCATTCTAATTAACGATATTATATACACATTTAATCCTATTAAATTATATATAGTTGCAGTACACAAAACAATAAATTGATATGTCAATTTAAAATAATTTTTAAATTGACACTATTATAAAATAGCATCTGCTTCGCTTTGAAATTTCCAGGTATGAAATTTTTAAACCAAAAAAATATTTTTCGATATTTTTCTCTTAGGTAAGTTAGGTTGGAACATTCATTTAATAGTGATTAAATACTACAGAATATGGGCTTTCAAATGAGATATTAAGTATCCTTATCAGATTTAAATTCCTGAACCCCGAGCCCTTTGAAGTTTCCAGGTATGAAATTTTTAAACCAAAAAAATATTTTTCGATATTTTTCTCTTAGGTAAGTTAGGTTGGAACATTCATTTAATAGTGATTAAATACTACAGAATATGGGCTTTCAAATGAGATATTAAGTATCCTTATCAGATTTAACTTCCTGAACCCCGAGCCCTTTGAAGTTTCCAGGTATGAAATTTTTAAACCAAAAAATATTTTTCGATATTTTTCTCTTAGGTAAGTTAGGTTGGAACATTCATTTAATAGTGATTAAATACATCAGAATATGGGCTTTCAAATGAGATATTAAGTATCCTTATCAGATTTAAATTCCTGAACCCCGAGCCCTTTGAAGTTTCCAGGTATGAAATTTTTAAACCAAAAAAATATTTTTCGATATTTTTCTCTTAGGTAAGTTAGGTTGGAACATTCATTTAATAGTGATTAAATACATCAGAATATGGGCTTTCAAATGAGATATTAAGTATCCTTATCAGATTTAAATTCCTGAACCCCGAGCCCTTTGAAGTTTCCAGGTATGAAATTTTTAAACCAAAAAAATATTTTTCGATATTTTTCTCTTAGGTAAGTTAGGTTGGAACATTCATTTAATAGTGATTAAATACTACAGAATATGGGCTTTCAAATGAGATATTAAGTATCCTTATCAGATTTAAATTCGTGAACCCCGAGCCCTTTGAAGTTTCCAGGTATGAAATTTTTAAACCAAAAAAATATTTTTCGATATTTTTCTCTTAGGTAAGTTAGGTTGGAACATTCATTTAATAGTGATTAAATACTACAGAATATGGGCTTTCAAATGAGATATTAAGTATCCTTATCAGATTTAAATTCCTGAACCCCGAGCCCTTTGAAGTTTCCAGGTATGAAATTTTTAAACCAAAAAAATATTTTTCGATATTTTTCTCTTAGGTAAGTTAGGTTGGAACATTCATTTAATAGTGATTAAATACTACAGAATATGGGCTTTCAAATGAGATATTAAGTATCCTTATCAGATTTAAATTCCTGAACCCCGAGCCCTTTGAAGTTTCCAGGTATGAAATTTTTAAACCAAAAAATATTTTTCGATATTTTTCTCTTAGGTAAGTTAGGTTGGAACATTCATTTAATAGTGATTAAATACATCAGAATATGGGCTTTCAAATGAGATATTAAGTATCCTTATCAGATTTAAATTCCTGAACCCCGAGCCCTTTGAAGTTTCCAGGTATGAAATTTTTAAACCAAAAAAATATTTTTCGATATTTTTCTCTTAGGTAAGTTAGGTTGGAACATTCATTTAATAGTGATTAAATACTACAGAATATGGGCTTTCAAATGAGATATTAAGTATCCTTATCAGATTTAAATTCCTGAACCCCGAGCCCTTTGAAGTTTCCAGGTATGAAATTTTTAAACCAAAAAAATATTTTTCGATATTTTTCTCTTAGGTAAGTTAGGTTGGAACATTCATTTAATAGTGATTAAATACTACAGAATATGGGCTTTCAAATGAGATATTAAGTATCCTTATCAGATTTAAATTCCTGAACCCCGAGCCCTTTGAAGTTTCCAGGTATGAAATTTTTAAACCAAAAAAATATTTTTCGATATTTTTCTCTTAGGTAAGTTAGGTTGGAACATTCATTTAATAGTGATTAAATACTACAGAATATGGGCTTTCAAATGAGATATTAAGTATCCTTATCAGATTTAAATTCCTGAACCCCGAGCCCTTTGAAGTTTCCAGGTATGAAATTTTTAAACCAAAAAAATATTTTTCGATATTTTTCTCTTAGGTAAGTTAGGTTGGAACATTCATTTAATAGTGATTAAATACATCAGAATATGGGCTTTCAAATGAGATATTAAGTATCCTTATCAGATTTAAATTCCTGAACCCCGAGCCCTTTGAAGTTTCCAGGTATGAAATTTTTAAACCAAAAAAATATTTTTCGATATTTTTCTCTTAGGTAAGTTAGGTTGGAACATTCATTTAATAGTGATTAAATACTACAGAATATGGGCTTTCAAATGAGATATTAAGTATCCTTATCAGATTTAAATTCCTGAACCCCGAGCCCTTTGAAGTTTCCAGATATGAAGTGATTCGTGGAAATAAATATTTTTCGATATTTTTCTCTTAGGTAAGTTAGGTTGGAACATTCATTTAATAGTGATTAAATACTACAGAATATGGGCTTTCAAATGAGATATTAAGTATCCTTATCAGATTTAAATTCCTGAACCCCGAGCCCTTTGAAGTTTCCAGGTATGAAATTTTTAAACCAAAAAAATATTTTTCGATATTTTTCTCTTAGGTAAGTTAGGTTGGAACATTCATTTAATAGTGATTAAATACATCAGAATATGGGCTTTCAAATGAGATATTAAGTATCCTTATCAGATTTAAATTCCTGAACCCCGAGCCCTTTGAAGTTTCCAGGTATGAAATTTTTAAACCAAAAAAATATTTTTCGATATTTTTCTCTTAGGTAAGTTAGGTTGGAACATTCATTTAATAGTGATTAAATACTACAGAATATGGGCTTTCAAATGAGATATTAAGTAGCCTTATCAGATTTAAATTCCTGAACCCCGAGCCCTTTGAAGTTTCCAGGTATGAAATTTTTAAACCAAAAAAATATTTTTCGATATTTTTCTCTTAGGTAAGTTAGGTTGGAACATTCATTTAATAGTGATTAAATACTACAGAATATGGGCTTTCAAATGAGATATTAAGTATCCTTATCAGATTTAAATTCCTGAACCCCGAGCCCTTTGAAGTTTCCAGGTATGAAATTTTTAAACCAAAAAAATATTTTTCGATATTTTTCTCTTAGGTAAGTTAGGTTGGAACATTCATTTAATAGTGATTAAATACATCAGAATATGGGCTTTCAAATGAGATATTAAGTATCCTTATCAGATTTAAATTCCTGAACCCCGAGCCCTTTGAAGTTTCCAGGTATGAAATTTTTAAACCAAAAAAATATTTTTCGATATTTTTCTCTTAGGTAAGTTAGGTTGGAACATTCATTTAATAGTGATTAAATACTACAGAATATGGGCTTTCAAATGAGATATTAAGTATCCTTATCAGATTTAAATTCCTGAACCCCGAGCCCTTTGAAGTTTCCAGGTATGAAATTTTTAAACCAAAAAAATATTTTTCGATATTTTTCTCTTAGGTAAGTTAGGTTGGAACATTCATTTAATAGTGATTAAATACTACAGAATATGGGCCTTCAAATGAGATATTAAGTATCCTTATCAGATTTAAATTCGTGAACCCCGAGCCCTTTGAAATTTCCAGGTATGAAATTTTTAAACCAAAAAAATATTTTTCGATATTTTTCTCTTAGGTAAGTTAGGTTGGAACATTCATTTAATAGTGATTAAATACTACAGAATATGGGCTTTCAAATGAGATATTAAGTATCCTTATCAGATTTAAATTCCTGAACCCCGAGCCCTTTGAAGTTTCCAGGTATGAAATTTTTAAACCAAAAAAATATTTTTCGATATTTTTCTCTTAGGTAAGTTAGGTTGGAACATTCATTTAATAGTGATTAAATACTACAGAATATGGGCTTTCAAATGAGATATTAAGTATCCTTATCAGATTTAAATGCCCCTATGCCCAGAAAACATTTATAAACAAGAAACTCGGAATCGGAACCTGATTAGACCCCACTCTATTCTCGATATTCATGCAAAACGAAGCAAACCTTTGGCTACACTGAACCATTAACAATTCCATGTTGAGACGCCCAATAACAATCGGAACACGAAGCTGCGAACACGCTTATCAAAACTTTCGCCATTCAAAGAG
The DNA here is from genome assembly GCA_036172955.1 of Meloidogyne arenaria. Taxonomy (NCBI): domain Eukaryota; kingdom Metazoa; phylum Nematoda; class Chromadorea; order Rhabditida; family Meloidogynidae; genus Meloidogyne; species Meloidogyne arenaria. Next base: position 4,535,098 of record JARQAB010000025.1, read on the forward strand.
TTGGACGAAAGTTTCTTTTCCATTTTCTCCATTACTCCGCTTAGCCAGATCAGTTCAACAGTCGTTGTTTTTTCAGTAAACTACTCAAATGAAAATATAAAATAAGGGTACAGCCCAAAACGGCGCTCGGCCATAACGGCGCAAAGCAATAACTTGCTGGAAAATTTCTGGCCCTTATCAATTTTGGAATTAATCTCTATAGCTCGATGAGTGGAGTCAATTGAATTAAATTTGGTAAGATTCGGAAATCGTGAAACAAGTTATGGCTTTGCGCCGTTATGGCCGCGCGCCGTTCTAGGCGTGTCCCAAAAAAATAAAAATAAAAAAATAAAAAAATGAATGAAAAAAATATAAAAAAATAACATGTTTTTAAAAAGATGTTACAAAATCAATGGTTAAGACCAGTTGAGTACCGGCCGGTTGAATACCCTACCGCAAATCTCACATTTGAACATTTCTAACCGTGTCACGACACTTGCAGATATGACATTTGCAGACCCGACACTTGCAGACCCGACTTTTGCAGACCCGACATTTGCAGATCCCGACACTTGCAGATATGACAATTGCAGATCAGACATTTGCAGATCCGACTTTTGCAGATTAGACCCATTTCGCACTCTTCTTTACCTTACCTTACTCCGTGGAGTGTTTGCTCCTGCGGAGGAATCCTGGGATGCCCATCTCATCGATGATAGGAATAGGATCATGTTACGAGCCCAGAGCCCAGCGACCGTTGACTCCCCGCGAGGCGCGTGCCGCAAAACCCCGCGCGAAGCGCGGGGTTTTGCACAAGCGCCTCGCCGACGCTCCATAGGTCTAAGTTGAACATTTTGAATTTCCGGAAAAAAGAGTGGTGCCTTCGACTCAGCTCGTCGAGACGAATTGGTATGGGTCTTACATCAAAAACTTTCCACCAGTATACTATACTATATCCTTTGATTTTTTAAGATTTTTAAATTTTTTTAAAATTTAAAATTTTTTTTCAAAAATTAATATCTGCAAAAGTCGGATCTGCAAATGTCTGATCTGCAAGTGTCATATCTGCAAGTGTCGGTATCTGCAAATGTCGATCTGCAAAAGTCGTCTGCAAATGTCGGGTCTGCAAATGTCATATCTGCAAGTGTCGTATGACCTTTCTAACAACGTCAATAAATTTTTAGAAAAATACTGAAATGAATATAAAAAATAAGGTCTACATCTACAACAAAAAATAAGGTCTACATCTACAACAAAACAACTCACCAAAGACCGGTGAGTTGTCGATCAAACTTAAAAAGCTTAGAAAAGAAAAAAGGGTACAGCGCAAAACGGCGCGCAGCCATAATGGCGCAAAGCCATAACTAGCTGGAAAATTTCTGGCCCTTATCAATTTTGGTACCAATCTCTTTAGTTCGATCGGAAGAATTGTTTAATACTAAATTTGGTAAGATTTAGAAATCTTGAAGCAAGTTATGTTTTACGCCGTTATGGCCGCGCGCCGTTTTGGGCGTGTCCCAAAAAATAAAAAAAAATAAATGAAAAAATATAAAAATACAACAAATTATTCGAAATTCGCTACTTTAATTGTTAATTTAATCATCATAGTTTTAATGAAAATTTAAGTGAAAGCTTTTGTCAATGGAATAAAATAGCAAAATAATTTTAATGGTTAAAAAAGACTAGAATAGGCTATTTCATCATCTTACATTGATTTGATCAATTTAGTTTTTTTATGTTTTGTCTACTATTGTAAAATAAGTAAAGAGACAAAATAAAAAAATTTTAGTGGACACGCCCAAACGGCGCGCGGCCATAACGCGCAAAGCCATATCTTGCTTCAGTATTTCCTAATTTTAACAAATTTAGTATTAAACGATTCCTCTCTTCGAGCTAAGCAGATTGGTAACAAAATTGATGGGGGCCAGACATTTTACAGCAAGTTATCGTTTTACGTCGTTATGGCCGCGCGCCGTTTTGGGCGTGTCACAGTGAAAGGATATACAAAAAGAAAATTCAATATTATGAAGGGGCCTCGTCGTTTACCACAAAAGATTGGCTATTTCTCTACGGGCGTTAATTTTGACTATTATATACAGTAAGAACTTTTAATTGATTCAAATAATTTTTATAATTCAAAATGAATTTTTAAATTTTAATGTATCACAATTATGGATTTTACACAATTCTGTCATTTAAAATAAATTTAGAACGAAATACATAAATAAAATAAATTTTTTAATTTTCAATATTCTTGGTCTTCATGGTACTGTCGATTTCGCTACAATCATATCCGAGTAATCCTTCCGTAGTGCTCTATATTTAAATTTAAATTATAAAATTATTGGAAATTGCATATGTCAAAGACCAAAAATTTTTTGTGAGTCATGACCAGGACCCAGAATTCATCTCATTATCAACTACAGCACCCAAATTTCCGTAAGAAATATCTGGTTAAAGACTCAGGATCAAATGCCCTTGACATTATAGTTGTCGGGTATTTTTGGAGGAGAATATCCTGGTCCGAAAAAGACCGGATATCCGAAGATATCGGTTCGGATACAGGATCCAGATCCGGACATCCGAGGATTTCCAACTATCGACAACCTTACTTAACATAACAAGAGCAAATGACTCATTTCAAATCCTAACCAACTTTAACACCGACATCTATGTATTATGGCTTATTCCTATTTATTCATACAATAAACCTTCCCTAGAGAGATAGTCTTTTTAGTTCCCTAAATTCTTCCTAAGTTCACTGAAGTATATATTTCTCTATTAAGATTACATTTATTAAACTATTAGGACGCCTTTGGATAGTCTTGATCAGACGGAGTTTTGTCTGTACCGAGTTTTCGAATAAGAAATTCCCACACCCCGTTTTTAAATTTAAATATAATCTAGCCTTAGTTTGCGACGTAGACAATTCCATTAAAATTTCTGCAGCGTTACTAGCTTCAATTTTCTCCTTTTCTTTTTTCTCGGTTTCCTTCTGAATTTCTTTCAGTTTTTTACTTAATTTTTCAAGCTCTTTCATTGTCGATAATATTTTCGCTTCATTTTCTTCAAGTTTAGCGGACGTCTCAATTAAATAACCCTTCAAATTAAATTCATGCCAATAACTTTGCAACAAACTTTCTTCGTAAAATTTCAAATTTTCTTTTAAAATTAATTTCTGATCGCTTTTTAATACAATCTCCTGATTTTCCCCAATTTTTTCTTTAATGATTGAAACGTGATAAATTCCGCCTACTACGGTGCAATCTTCAAGACTTCGTTTTATAACCTAAAATGATCAAGTTAGGAGGAATAAAGTCGCCAAAATGAGAGGGAAAATATTACTGGAGAAAGTCGAGATTAGGAATTAAATCCCATCTCTTTGCTTTCTAAAGATAAATATCTCTTAAATGCTAGACAGCTGAATTTCCTATCCACCTCGATAGGAGAATCTCAAGCTGCGAGCTACGCCAAGGAAGAGGCTCTCCATGGTTGTGTGGCCTACTTTGGCAACAATTTAGCTTTCTCTTTATCCCTCATTCTCTTTATCCATTATCCTTATCCATCATTGGGGTTTTCGAGTCCGGCCAACGTCCGTGTTATTTTATCGGGCTTCATTTTTATCGGTCCGGAGAGACCGAGTCTTTTTCGGGCCAGAACTTAATGGCCGATTCGATCTTTCGGACCGGATTGGGCCCCCAACCCTTATTCATGAGTAAGGGTTCTGGACGTCTTTACTATCTACATATCTATACCTGTTTTTTCAACATTTTATTTCCTTTCCCCAAAACATTCTTCATAAATGGATTTTTCTCCAATTCAATGAATATTTGTAGTATATTATTTTCATCCAATTCATCTCTTGGAATATAAAATAAAAAATCATTAAAATTGGGTCCAATTATTGATAATTGTTTCCTCATTCCTTTAATCACTTGTTCCTTTCCTTTAGAATCTTGAATTTTAATAGTGCAATTAAAAGTTTTATAAGCTCCAAGAAGGTTTAAATAAGCAAATTGTCTCTGGTTACCCCAATCTTCTACTATTCTTAGCTTTAAAATATCTTGATCATTTTGATTTGAAAATTGAAAAATTAAAATAAAATGGGCAAATTTAATAAATAAATTGATTTGAACCTCATCTGTTATGAAATTTAAAAATTTTAAATAAAAATTTCTTTTATTATGAACAAAAATGAGGATTTTGAAATTAAGGAGTTCATACGGATCTCAATAAATTGATACGCATTGTAAAGCCTATAGCTATTTAATTCCTAAGGCTATGTAGTAGGCGGCGTGGTGTAATGGATAACACATCAGTCCGGTCTACTGAAGTTACTAATTCGCTCCCAGCCGCTGAATAACCGAATAACCTAGCTGAAGTATAGAAATAGCTATAGCCCAGCTGCGAAAATTTTGTCTTATGAGTGTATCTTAAAATTGTAATATCGCTTAACTATCGTTTAGCTATTGCCTAAACTTTGGAATTTTATAGTTGAAGCCCCGTTATAATGACCCCTTAATTTAGCAACTTCTCAAAATATGGGTCCAGATTAAGAATTTTCCACTATTAAGTAGGACAGAGTTCGTTAAACAAGATTCAACTTTGTTTAATTGAAGTGTATTTATCGTGCTATCATTTAAAAGTTATGGAATGCTTTAGGATTCTACATGTTTTTAGGTTTTAAAATTATGTTTAGCAAAAATTTCTCAACACCCCAGCTGCTTAAAAAATTTTATGATAGGTCTCACAGGCAATGAAAGCCCAATAAAAATTGTATATACACGATTAACGTCGCTAAGAATTGATTTCACCCCCTCCCCCATCCCTCCGCTCCCTCCTCATCGCTCCTCGACGTCCTATCTTTTTCTTTTTATCCCTCCCTATTTCCCTCCCCTTTTCTCTCCATACATCCTCTCGAATATCCCCACCTATATCCCTCCCTATTTCCCTCCCCTTTTCTCTCCATACATCCTCTCAAATATCCCCACCTATATCCCTCCCTATTTCCCTCCATGCATCCCTTCCTACCACTCCCTACATCCCTCCATAGATGCTTCCCTATATCCCCGCCTATATCCCTCTCTATATCCCTCCATATATTCTTCCCTATATCCCCTCCTATATCCCTCTCTACATCCCTCCTTAGCTTTATATCCCCTCCCCATACATCCCCTCTCTACATCTCTTCCTATTTCTCCCCCTATATCCCTCCCTACATCCCTCTATATATCCCCTCTCTACACCCCCCCCCTCTTCTCTACATCCCTACTTCTATCCCTCCCTATATCCCCCTCCCTATCCGCTTTAATTTCCCGCTAAAAGTGCAATTTTTTATTTATTTCTTTGTAATTTGCCGCTTGTGTTATGATGTATACCTATAATAGTTTGTATTTTGAAAAATATTTTTCCACCTCGTGTCTCGTTTTAACGGACTTTAAAGTGCAAAAAGTCGGCTTTTAAATAGGCAAAGTCTTAAAGTTTTATAAAAATAGGGCATCAACACTATACATAAAATTTTGGGGGCCGGATTGGTTCCAATCGTTTCCCCAAAAGTTCCAATGACTTGAAATATTGGCCTTTTAATGGCACTTTATTTGATATGAGATAATTCAAAGCGGTGTTATTAAGAAAAGTGATGCCTTCCTAGAGATCGGAAACTAGAGATCGGACCGGAACGAAATCGAGCATCTAGGGTTTCTATAGCTCATTCAAAAGAGCATGAAAAACTGTATCTAAAACCGTTGTCCCGATCTGTTTCCAATAACGATTCCAAAAGTTAGGGGTATTTTTATGGGTATTCTTCAATGATCGGTATTCTTTGATGTATGGAAAATTCAAGCATCTGATTTCATCTTCCAAGGAAGAACTCCATACCTATTTATTTATTTACATTTTATTTTTAATACCCTACCCCTCAATAAAAACAGCAAAAATGAGTTGACTTAAGATATCTGATATCCCTTTACGCCTACGTAATAAATATCGCCACATTTTTCTTTGTTTTGATTCATTTTTAAAGTTTGGTTTATTTACACAAATCAATTTTCCTGAATTTTTTGTTTGTTTAATTATTTTGAAATTATTTTTGAAATGTTTTTGAATTATTCTACAGCAAATATTTCAATAGAAATTTAAAATATTTATCATAATAATCTTTAAATATCTATAACTCCGAATAACTCAATCTGTAAAATGCTTGTAGGTGTGAGCGAAAGCTCCCATCAAATATCAAGAATGGTGCCTTTCCTGAGCTAAGTATTACTAGATCAAACCTAGTGATAAGGATGCAGAAGCCTGATCTACTTGACCTGCTCCCTAAAAATGTGCTGTTTAACAAGGAATATCTTCTGAAACCTTACCCGACTTTTTTCTCATTCCATCCCATTCCTGCTGTTTAATTATTAATAATCCCTCTTGGCTATTATAGAATAAATCCATTTTTAATTTTAATTCAAAGAATTTTTAAAATAAATTTATCAAAAATCACAGAACACTCATTTCAAGAAATTATTTTTTTAATTTTTAATTTATTTTTGGCTGTCTTGTGAGTTCTTTTTTAAAAGAAAAATCCCTCACATGTGTCCTTTCAATCCCTTTATTTTTTATTAGTTCCAACATAACTCAAGGTTCACCTCAAGGTGTAAAGCATACTCCCCCATGTGCTTTATAAAAGAGTATTTAAGTAGATCTGGCTTAGGAAAATAATAGAAAAATATTTTTATTTTGAACAAAAAAGTGTTTTTACTTAATATATATTTTTTGTTTTAGAACAGATTAAAGATTATTAAATTATTTTTATCTTAATTTTTGAAAAACATGTTTTGATCCTACATATTTTAAAAATTAATTTAAAAGCAATTAAAAGGGGGTACATATCCCCTGAGTCTCGACCCAACTCAGCTCCTACCCCTATAACTTATGACAAAATGGGTTTCTCGTAATCTTCTTGGTACCATTGGATAGAGAATTAAGTACACTACAAGATGTCAAAATATCAAAATTTACGACTGATTTATAAAAAAGTTATGATCGATAAAGTTTCGAAAAATCACATTTTTTCAAAAATTTAGTTTTTAGGTCTTAACTTTTTCATCAAACCAGTGAAGAATTTTGATTCTTTGGTATAATATAGTCCGTTAAATTCTCTATCGATTGGTACCAAGATCATTAAAAATGATCAACACCTTCTTTAGTTATAGGGCCGGGACTCAGTGGAACTACTATTTAAAACATGCACCTTAAGGTAGCTACTGAAGTTTAATCGCATAAATCCCTATATCTCTCTATTGAATTTTTTATCAAAAATTATATCATTGCTATCTCGTAGCAAATTTCAAGAGCTTTCGAATAAGCCCAAAATGGGATTTCAAATTCAATTATAAGGGGTCAAACATATTTTTTGAATGGCCCTACCCATGTTTTACGTTGATTTTCAAGGTATCTCGACTTCATGTAAAGAGATAGGCCTGATTTTTCCGAAGGACTTGTAAAATTTTTTTTAATTCCTAAATTCCTTCCCAACTATTTAAAAACATTTTTTCACCAACTGACGTCAATTTAATTTTTATTTAAAAAAATATATATTTGTCAGGCGGAATTTTTCTTTTTAGCATCATTTATCTTTCTGGTCATACTTTTATTTCTCTCATTGTCAGACTTGTTTAAATCCGTTTTTATTTTTCCAGAAACCAATTGGCGGAACACAAAAATTTATTTTTAGCCTGACATGTTTTTTTAATGTTTTTTGCTTAGAATTTAATTTTAAAAAAAATATTTTTTCTATTTTTTTCTATTTTTTGAACATTTTTTGCATCAATTTGGGGACTGATTTTGGATGATTGATCGATTGTTAATTTTAAAAATGATCCCAAAAATAGGAGTATTCTAGGAAATATGCTTTACTTGTTTTTTAATTCACTAAAATTTTAAAAATGAGTTGGTACTAGTCCCCCCCCCCCCCTCTCCCACTTCCCCATGGGTCTAAGACGATAGCTACCAAGCTCTACGTGTTAGAACCAATGGTCCGGTATTGTGGATGTGTACCGTAACTCTGAGTGAATAGCTTGCCTGTGCCTTTCGTCTTTCGCCGAATTTTCGCTTTTTTAGTCTTTCGAGTTTCGCCTTTTCGCTTTTTAAAATCTCGGCACACCTCTGGCATATAGAGCTTTCTATTCCTCTAAAAACTTTTTGGGAATACAGCCAACCTATATCAAATGGAGGGGAAACTGGGGGAAAGCAGCCAACTTTAATTTTAATTTTTAGATTTATTTTCCTCCAAGATTTTAATTTAAAAAATTTAAAAAAATAATGGGCACAGACGACTGCGTTGCTAATCCAGCTTGTTGGGTAGAAAGTAAACCCTGCAAGTGTGGAGCTCAGAATTGGATTGCTACTCATGTTGAGCGTGTTGCTATTAAATTTGGGGGCGGAAAGGGTTGGTTTAATTATGTCTTGAAGGGGTTTCAGTGGGTATACTGTAACCGGAGTGAGAACAGACCCGATGATATATAATAGAAATGGGTCCCTCAGAGACAGAGTCAGGTTATCCGAGGACCCTAGCAAATCACCAGACATCCGGTTTCGATATCCGAACTGAAAATGTTCCAATGCCTCGATCCACCCCCCCCCATCAGAGACGTCACTCGTCACTCCGAAAACTAACTAAAAGAAAAAACTGGGATAAGAAGAGATTTTACTTGTCTGACATGGAGATGTTCGAAACAAAACCCCCTCGAAAATCTAAATTTCGAAGCACCTCTTAAATATCCTTACCCAAATAATTTGGGCGAAATGGGCTGGGCATTATGTATTTTTTATGTTTATTCCTTTAAAACAAATTTCCTCTTGTTCTAAAGAAAAAGAGAAAGGAGAAGGAGCACTATTTAATATTTTTATCTATGTGTCCTATTTGCACATGAGGGAATATTTCCTTAGAAGCTTCAATAGATGTCCCTTAGAGCCCAGTTAAATTTCAAAGTACCCCCGGGATGTCAAACTTTCAGGAATTTTTGGGACGGGGAGGACGCATCCTCCCTTAAATTTTTATAAAATTTCAGCGAATGAACTTGAAATTCCTGTAGAGGGCGGTGCTGGAGGTCCTCCCGTTCGGCGACGTTCTATAAATTTGTGGCGACCTATTGCCGGTATCTTCTCTGTGAATTTGCGAGAGGAAGCGGTTGATGGGGAGGTGCTGTCCCCAGGGCCGGATGATTTGCATGATGAGGGACCTCATGAAGCTATTCAAGTGATAATATACTTTTTTGAGAGTATTGATCGGATAATACCATACTACCTACCGTATTTATCGGTATTTATCGGTATTTTTATCGTAGTACGGTAGGGATACGGTACCGTAAAATTTTGAAGGGTTCTTATTATGTAGCCCAAATTCTTCCGCAAATCTTGTCCGCAAAATTAGTCCGCAAGTTATGTTCCTGTCTTTTCCGTAAGTTATCTTTTGGACAACGTGGCCTTTTGGACCACAAAGTTAAGAAGAACCTTCTTGAATTTTGTCAGTATTTATCGATATTTCTTCATTACGGAACGGTACAAAATCCCGATCACTACCTTTGAGAATTAAAAATGCTTTCATTTTACCCTTATTTAGGTTCTTTTTAAATGCAAAAAGTGTAATTCAAACTTCCACTGCACCTATGAAATGATTAATGAGGAGAAAGGCAAGACCCAAAGCTTTGGGTAGGTCCTTGAAATATCCTTCCTAAACAAACATCCCCTCAAATTTAGTCACTACGCGGATTATTGTCATACCCCTGTGGGTATTCCAGAAGACCGTATTTGCTCAGAGGAGCATGCTTACGAAGCTATTCAACGTATTTATGCTGATATGTGGGATAGAGACAAATTTAGCCGGCATTTTAATAATTGCCGCCATTGGAGCGACATGTTTTGGTGGAAATTGTGAGAGAAAAATATTCCCTAAAAATTTATATTTCTCCATTTTAAGGCATCCTGAAGAGTACAAACGCAAGAAGGCTGCTGAGGAGACCATGGGTGGACGTTCCTTAAAGGCTTAAAATGAATAAATGGGGAGAGAGTTAATTCAGATTTAATTCTACATTTAATTTGATGGGAAAATTACATAATATATTATTTTTAATTTTTTATTTCATATTGACTTGAATAAATATCAAAACTTTTTGAAAGGAAAAAATAGGAAAAGATAGAATTCCTCTATGTCTAACGCTTCCTCCCCATAAAATAGTTCTATGTAAGTTTAACCAATTAATCCCATGACTCAGTTGACCCCTGCTTTGTGCAAGTTTCAGGGAATTTTTGGAGTGGGGAGGTCCAGTTACCTCCCTTTGAGGTTTTAAGGCTAGGACTCATACGTCAATAATTTCTTTATGCTTGTCGATATTGAAAGAAAAATAAATAGAGAGAAGAGACTGCATTAACTCTCAACTAACTAAACAATTTTTATTGACAGTCGGACAATTCTTCAGCTTATTTCACTTAAATTAATGGTGCTAATTTGTTTATAATTTTGTCGCTGACATTATGTACAAAAATTTTTTTGACCTAGGAGGCCCTTCTCGAATTTTTAATAAAAATTTTACTCTAAAAGTAAAAGTAGATTGATAAATTTCGTGAGACTCTTATTCCCCTTAATTTTAAATAGCAATGAGAGGGAGAAATAGCAAGTAAGAGAGGTAGAAATAGCAAAAAGATAAAGAAAAGAGAAAAATAAAATATGAGAGAATACAGCCATATTTAAATTTCTCTCTGCCCACGAATTGTAAACTATCGTAAATTCTTTTAATAAATTATTCTTTTGTTTATCGAACCTCAGTTAAAATGTCCATATGCGCGAAAATCCATATTTTCGTCCATATTTTGTGATCCATATTTTTCCAATTTTTGGGTTGGGGAGGGGCGATCCTCCCTTAAAATTTAATTGTTATATAAATTGATTCGAGACTTTGTTCATCTATGATCAATCTCTCGTTAGACTGAAGGATCTGACATATGTATATCAAAGTTATGCCTTACTGCTTTTAAAATGCGGTAGACGGAACACCATGAAAGGCGAATGATGAAACGGCACACAACTGTTGTATATTGAATTATTTTGAGATAAATCTTATTTGTGACATTAAACGGATTCACTTTACCAAGAGTATTGTAAAGAGTGTTTAATAAATGGAGAATAAACTTTTTTAATATCGGATTAGCTATAAAATGTACAACAATATACCTAACTTGAATGCACTAAGCATTAATACTCTAACATTAAACAATTTTAAAGGGAGATCCGGAACTCTCCCCGTTCCAAAAATTTCAAACCTAAAGGTTTAAGGGGTTTGAGTCACTGCAGTTTATCCATATGTCTTGGGCAATATTTTAAGAAATAATTTTATTGGTAGTGTTTGCTAGACATAGAAGGAGAATTAACCTACATTCACATTCTCACTTCTATTTCTCTTCCTTTCTACTTTTCTACTCACAAGAATATAAAAAATTATATTTTAGAGTCTCGTCAATGGAAATTAAAAAGAAGCTTTGCTAGCCAGACCACCTTCACGCTTATTAGCCAAGCTCCTCAATTTTTTCTAAATTTCCAAAAAATATCCCCCACATTTAAAATCTTACAAAATATAAAGGGAGGCTCCGGATCCTCCCCGCTCCAAAAATTCCAGAGTAGTTAACCCACCCCGTTTCCACAAAGGGAATGCCGCGGTTCTTGGACTCTAATTAATACTCTTGTAGTTTACTAACAGAAAATATTTTATAGGGAGAAGGTGAGAGACTTAAATTTAATTTTTCTTACATACTCCCTCTTAATTTTCCTCTTCTCTCTATTATCTCGTATACTTTTCTATATAGCTGTTTGAGTCCGAAGATAATTTTTTCGTAAGTATACGAGTGGAAATAATCCCGTAATATCTATCCAGTCAATAAACTTTATTATACACTAAATGTTCTAATAGAAGCCCCTCCCCAATAAAATCCCCTTTCCAATAGAAGTCAAGCCCATCTAAATGAGACCCATTGAGAAATCAATGCCTAGGGCTTCTATTAGAACATTTACTGTTATTTTTTTTACTAAATTTTCTGCTCTATCCATTGGTACCAATTTTCATTTAAAATTTCCATCCAATCGAGAGATATGGAAATAAGCTTTGTTAACTACTCCCCAATCACACCAACTTACTAAGCTCCTCATTTTTTAATTTTTTAAATAAATCCTTTTTATTTTTTATTCATTTCCATTGTTATATTTTATATATTTTAAATATTATATACCTTGTAGATTGTCTGCCCTCTTTGTCAAACGGCTGACCAGAGAGTGCTCGATTTTTCTGTTAGCCTAGCACCAGCCGGCGCCGATCAGTTTTGTACATTGTGTTTATTTTCCGTTTTTCTTTCATCCTTTTTTTATTTTTTCTCTTCAATTCTGAGCTTTTTACAATACAACAAACGAAATTTTATAATTAAATAAATACTCTACATTTTAAATATTTTAATTGGTTTTTAAAAATTTAATTACTTATACAGTCTGTCTCCCTTTTAAGTGCCTCCACCCCCATCTAGAGACCTTATTATTTAAATACAGTAAGACATCAATTTTAGACCCCTCAGTTTAAGATACCCTATACCCCTCACCCAAGACAATACATCAAACAAATTTTAAAAATTAAAAAAAAAGGAGCTTGGTAAGTCATTGCGAAGATCGGCTGGTTAACTAAGCTTCTATATATCTCAATTAAAATCAAGTTTCAGTATTGGTTGATGAAAGCTGCCTAAGCTATGACCCTAGGTTTAACTTTATTATAAGGCCGATTTTTCAGCACCAAGAGCTCAGAAGCAAAAAATTTTAGTAAAAACTTAGGAATTGACGAATTTCCTCATTAAAAAATGGTGGAGCTTAGTAAGTCGGTGTGAAGATCGACTGGTTAGCTAAGCTTCTTCTATACCTCTCTATTGTAAAATTTAAAATATTTTTAATAATTCAAAAACTAACAAAAAATATTTATTTTTCCTCTCTTTTTCAACTAAATTTACTCACTTAGTAATCAAATATTAAAAAAATAATTTTTATTTATTTTTCTCTTTTTTTGCTACCAATTCCGGTTCCACAAAAGACCATTCATTTTTTTATTCCTTTGTGGTACAAAAAAATATTAAACTATTTTTAGAAAATTTTCGGGCGGATCATCTCTCTCCTCATTTTTGAGCCCTTTATTTTTACATTTATTTTTTTTCTATTCACAAATTTTCTTTTTTTTCTGATTTATTTTCTTCCTTTAACTACTTGAATGCGCGCTTTTAAAGTGCTTCTTTTCTGTACTTTTTTAACTAGTATTTTTTAGATGCTTTTGGTCAATCACCGAAAAGAAAATTAGGATACATACTTTCTAAATTAGACCACCAACGATGCTTTTTCGTTAATTTTTATTTTAGTTCCAGCCTAGTTGTTTTTTGGGCGCTTCAGTTCATGCATCAAATTAGAGCTTGGTTAAACACTTTCTCTACCCATTGATTAGCAAAGCTCCTCCCTCTTTCCTCATACTCTACTGTGTTTCTTATGTCACAGGGTATAACTCTTTAAAAAAACTTTAAATCACAAATGATTAAGCCTAGGGTTGAACTCCGAACCTCGGGGTCCCCTGCGCAGAGATTTCATAAAAAAAAGTCGTTTTGAGTCTTAAACCGAAGCACAATTTTTTGTTGATTTTCCACTCATTTTATAAATTTTATTGGTAAACTATAAAATAACAATTTAATATCAACATTCCACTCCCTCTGCCCTCCTTCAATTCATCTCGCTTCAGCCATAATCTTTTTTTGCGCGAAAGTTGTTTGTCTTTTTGTGTCGGCTGCGCGCAATGCCCGAGGCGTAAGCACAAAGAATGAATTTAAATAGAAAAAATGTGTGTAAATATTTTAAGATTTTACATAAAAGTCTGCAATGTTTATCTGCAAATCCAAAAATCAGAGTGATTTTTGTCCGCAAAAATTTTTTTGTCCGCAAAAATATTTGCGGACAAAAAAATTTTTTGCGGACATTCCCCCCGATTTTGTTTCCCGATTTAATTAGAGAAACCCCCATCGCGTACTTTTTTGTTCATTCTTTGTATTCTCCCTCTATTCCCATAATAATTTTTATTTCACTAAAACAGAAGCAAAAAGTGGGGAGAGGACTGATCACATCGTCGTCTTCAGTCGTCTTTTTTAGCTTCTCACAGCTGCAAGTACAAAAATACTTTGTTGGTCAAAAAATGTGGTGAATGAATAGGAGAGGAGGAAAAGCCGGTTCTTTCTACGCTGTTTTTTCTTTTTCCCATTTTTTCAATTTTTTTCTTACCCCAAAACAGCTTTGTACCAACAACAATAACAATGCATTAAAAAACATTCTTTGCGATTTGTGCTTAATATTTATTTATTCTTTTATTTATTTTTATATAAATGCTGATTCAGCTGGGGAGAAAAATATAAAATTCTAATTTTTATTAAATGTTGGTAGCTCATGGGAATTAAAATAATAGAAGCTTTGTAAGACATACGATTCCATTGTTTGTTAGCGGAGCTGGCACTAATAAGGGTGAAGTAATTCGCTAAAAACGTCCACAGTCGGGTCTGGGACTGTTACTTCCTAATGATCTTGGTACCATTTAATAGAGAATTAAATACACTACTAGATATCAAAAGATCAAAATTTTCGGCTGATCTATAAAAAAGTTATGTTGATAAAGCTTTGAAAAATCACATATTTTTGGAAAAATTTAGTTTTTAGATCATAACTTTTTTATAAATCTTTCGAGAATTTTGATTTTTTTGTAACTTATAGTGTATTTAATTCTCTATCCAACGGTACCAAAAACATAAAGAAGTGACCAGTCCTTCATCAATTATAGAGCTGGAACTTCATTGGACTCAACGGGACCGCTCCTAAAATAAATACTCTTCTGCGCTGAACCGTCCTTTACCATTTTTTATTTTTACCATTTTGACGATCCCCAATTCACCCCATCATTAAAGTGCTTTTCTCTCGAGACGACCAGCTTATTATAAAGTTATTTCCGATTAATCATTAAATCTGCTTTTTTCAGCAAATACAAAATTTATTTTTTTTTCTTTTCTTGTCAATTTGTCCTGTTTTTCTCTCCGATTTATCCTTAATTTTGTTTATTTTTTTTTTGTTTCTTTTTTATTCACTGCAATTCTTTCTTATTTTTTTCTTTTTCATTGCGCGCAATTTCCGTCGAGCCATGAGATTCGCCGATAGGTACAATTAATTTACGCGGTGTATAGCCCCCCTTCACTTTGTACAACATTCACATTCCCAATTTTTTCCAATCTTCACATTCATTCACAAGAAGAATGCTAAAAATACTACAACGTATTACTTTTTCATTTATTTAATCTTATTAAATACTTCTTTTACTAATTCTGATTTAATTCTGATGTTTCTGGAAAATCAGAAAGGGTGATGCATGATATATTTTGAGGATTCTGACATTTCTGATTTCTTTCGGTTTCTGATTTTAATTCAGGTTTTTCCATATTCTGATTTTTAATTTTTATTATTTAAATTCTGGTTTTCTGGATTCTGATTTTAAATTCCGATTTCTTCGGTGTCTGATTTTAATTCTGGTTTTCAAGATTCTGATTTTAATTCTGATTAGGTATATTTAAGTTCTTATTTTTTCTCGAAATTAAGAATATTAAATTCTGATTTTCTTTTACTGCTTCGCTCTTAAGTTTAAAAATAAATTCTGATTTTTCCGGAAACTTCATTTTCTGTTAATTTGAGTCTGTGCTAATCTAAATATAAGTTTCCCCCTCATCTTTATTACGTATATTATTTTTCAATTATTTTTATTTATAATCCGGTTTCTTTGTATACAACCCCATTTATAATAAATATCAACAATAAACGCCCAGTTCCAACTAAAAATATCTAAAAAATAAAAACAATTTTTTCATTCTCCGTTAGCAGCATTTATAATAGTATTAATAGCTGGACGAAAATGCGCGTAGAGCAATGCTTTTCTCATTTTTCACGCCTTTCTTTTCATTTCAGATTTTCTTTTTTCTCATTTTTCATAAATAGGCGTTAAAAGCTTGACTTTTTATTTATAAATGAAATTTATTTTGAGATATCCCAAGATTTATTGGATTTTTCTTCATGATTTGACACTTTTCTCCTATCTTTTTTCGGAGAGTTCCAAGGGGTGGGTCTATACTAGGGATGTCATGGGCTATCCAGAATACGATACCCGAAACCCCCGAAATCCGAAACCCAGACAGTTGTTCGATCCGAAATGCGAAACCTAAGCAATTTTTTCGTTCTGAAATCAAACCCTCGGACAATCTTCGACCCAAAATCCGATGCCAGCTCCAAAAAATTTTAGAAAATCCTATCCAATATCAAGCCATCTTTTTTCTCTACCCATGCTACCCGTCTTAATTCCTCATCTAATTTTTATTTTATCTTTTTTTGCAAACCCCTCATTTCTCTTTATTAACTTAATTTTTCCCTCTATTTCCTCACCTCCTTAAGAAGTCAAAGTTCAATAGTTAGGAAAGGGAAGGTCAGTCAATACACAACATTAGAAGAGAAAAAAATATCAACAAAACGCCTCCGCTGTTAAATTAGTGCAAATAAAAAGTGTGATTCACCCCTCATTAGGCAACCATTTCTACTCTCTTTCTTTCTCTGCGTTCACATTTTACCGCAATTTATCTATTGAACTTAGGCGAACACTTTTTCCATTTAATTTTTATCATTTGTGTCATTTCCATATGTATGATTTATTAATAAAAATATTTTTTACACCAATTTTTTGCAAATGTGAACACATTTAGCTTGAAAATGTGTTCGATAATTTTAGCAAGCTTTTTTTTGATCGTCTCATAAATTTTTTGAAAAAATTTTCTTGACTTATTTTTTGTATTTTTTAAGGTTTATGCCCTTCACTTT
The DNA here is from genome assembly GCA_036172955.1 of Meloidogyne arenaria. NCBI lineage: Eukaryota > Metazoa > Nematoda > Chromadorea > Rhabditida > Meloidogynidae > Meloidogyne > Meloidogyne arenaria. Next base: position 4,552,025 of record JARQAB010000025.1, read on the forward strand.
AGGCTCCCGTTTCCTTTCCACAACTTCCTTTTTCCCAAAAATTCACTAAACCGAGGTTTCTATCTACGGTTTTTCCTAGCATTCAAGTGTTCAGGCTTGATGTTGGCAAATTCGGATCCGAAAAAAGACCGGATACCCGAAGATTTCCCAGGATCCGCCAATATTTTCCAAAAATTCGTGTTCCGGACTAGAGGACGGAGCTAGACAATATCTTAAACAAAAATCTCGGGTATCGAAAATCGAGATTTTTCTTCTTACACCCCCCCCCCCTTCATCCTGTTGAGAGCAGGAGTTTCAGTGTGCATTGTTAAAAGTTGGAAGTTCATTGCGGCCCTCCCAGTCTGCTATTCATACCTGTGGTTCCAAATACCCTTCCCTTATACCCCTTTCGTTTCCCTTCCCCGTCTTTTCTTTTTTTGCAATTCGTCCAGTTCATTGTCTCAATAAAATAAATTCTCAAATTTAAATTTTGAAATTTTTTTCATTTTTGATCTTCAAAAAATTTCTATTCCTCCACTTTTTTTATTTTAATTATTATTTTATCTTTTAATCTTTTTTAATCTTTTAGACATTAACAAACACTATACAATATTTTTTCAACTAATTTAAATTTTTTGGTCATCAGACTACGATAAACAACGAAATTTGTGCGTCACATGGTCGTGAACTGGAAATGAGCATTTGGGGACTTTGACAGGATTTGTTGGCATTGTTGGTTTTTTATTTTTAAAAAAATTTTTTGTTTTTTCATTTTTTTTGATTTTTTTTGTTTTTTAATGAGCTTTTACTCTTGGGGAAGGAAATTTTAATTTTTAATAGTACAGCAAAAAGTATAAAAAATAAGTTTATGTGGGGAATAAATGGTCTATATAAAGTAGTATGAAGCGTGCGCGTAATATTTTCATTTTATAATTTTTTGAGAGATTTTCGCTTTAAATTTTGGGATTTGGATCCTTTTTGAGGATTTAACTTTTGTTGTTTTTTTTTTACTTTTACTATTTTTGCGCGTCTGATTTTACATATCTGTTGGGTCGACCATCTTCAAGTTTTTTGTGAAATAGGAATTTAATTGAGGCTAGTTGATTGAATTTAAGTGTGTTGACAATTAACAGAGCCATTTGAGACCAAGAATTTCAGAGCGGCCAGTTGAGAGCAGTAGTTTAATCTGCGCCTTCTTATAATGCACTTACCATATTTCTAATAGTGCGATTCTCTCTATTACATCGACCCCTTCTAATAAACCGACCCCTACGGGAAAGTTGAAAAACAAACCGACAGGTCGCACTATTAGAAGAAATACGGTATCTGTTCTATTTTAGTCAAAATTCCCTTTTTATTTTTCTTGATTTGATTGTCTTTTAATTTGTTTTATTATTTTTCCAAATTTATTTCCAAAAATATTTTTTTCTTTTTTTATTCCCACTTCCCTAATTTAATCAATCATTTAAAACCTCTACATAAACAATTTACCGCAACCTCTACCTGTTTAATTCATTTTTTACAACCTAAACCTTTTTAATCTAAACAAAACACACAAAAACATGTTTTTAAATGTCCTTGAGGTTTTTTAAAACCATAAAAAAATCTTTTCTTGATGAACAATTTACTATTTATTCAAAAAAAATTTTAGTAAAACCCTTGGAAATTTTTCAATAACTTTAAGATTAACAGTATCGTCATGAACTGGCCTGTTGCGAGCGACAATTTAAGTGCGGGAATTTCAGTGTAGCGATTTGAGTGCGGGAATTTCTGTGCGTTCAGTTGGGATTTTAAGTGCGGCCATTTGAGAACAATTATGATTGGCCCTTAAGTGAGGGATTTTAAATGCGCCCAGTTCAGTGCGGAATTTTAGCTTTTGACCATTTTGTACATTTTTAAAAAAAATTAGGTATGGGGGAAGGCTATTTGATTGCGGAATTTTTAGGGCACCAATTTGAGAGTTTTCTTGAGAAAAAATTTTTTATTTTGGTTTCATTTTTGTTTTTATTTTTAACTAAAAATTGATTCTTTTAATAAATCACTAACCAATTTTTTGACACATTTTTAGCCAACTTTTTAGGCTATTATAAAACACAAATCTTTTCCCTCTAAAATATTTATTTCTCGATATTTCTCGAGATTTTCTCAATATTTATTTTTTTGTTTATGTGTACAGAATTGCTTTAAAAATTTTATTTTTAGAGTGAGGGAAAAGCGACTGCTGCTTTTTTCTGTTTATTTCTCAACTTTTGCCTGCTTTTTTTCTTCTCTTTTTGCAACACACTTGAGGCTTTTAGTTTATTCTTTCTTCAATTTTTGCTTTTTCTTGTCCCTTTTCTCGACCGAATTTTTTTTGTTTTGGTCACGCCAAAATTATAGGGAGGGGGTCATCAAGTATAGAATTAAATTTAGTCGATGGTCTTTATAGTTTATATTTATTTTTTTTGTGATTCTTTGGCCTTTCTACCTTTAATTTATTTTTTTATAAGAAATTAGGTAGCTATAATTAATTTTTTGGTTCGAATATAGGAAGATAAATGCCCCTTTGGAATAATTTCGGAATACTAAACAGACTCCGATTGGGATAAATTATATGTCATTCGACTCAGCTCGGCGAGCTGAGTCGAATGACATCAAAATATCGATTGGGACATACATATGGGCCGAGATACAGGGCTCGAAATGGTCAAAAACCATAGGGGGGACCAAGCACTTTTGGGGTCAAAAATTCGATTCTTTAGGTCTTATCAATATTACCCAGCCAATTCTTCTTTTAAACGGACCTCTTCCATTAAAAATGTCTAGCTACACAATTAATTTAATTTCTAAATTGGGTTCTTCGAGATCAATCAGAAAAATCTCTTCTTTATTTTTATTTATTCATCCCCATTCAACCAAAAAAATTTTTCTTTCATCCAAAAAGCAGAGGTCATTTTTTGCTTTTCGTGTTCCCAATCTTTTCTTTAAAAGATCTTGTCAATTTTTAACGACCGGCTTTAACAAAAAAAAATTAACAAAAAAAAATCCTCGCTTTATTTACACTAAAATCTTTTTTTAAAAGCTTTTGGTATTCGCCAGCTATTCCCCCCCCCTTCCCCATTAATTTTGGATGGCTCTCGGCGACATTTTTTTCTACTTAAATCTTTACTGATTTTTTTTGTGCTCAACAACAATGATGGCGGCGTTGACACTAATCCTCCTCCTTTCTTTTCGGTTGCCCATCACTTTGGCGATTCACAAAAAAAATTTTTTTGCACTGTCAAAAATATCCTTAACATTGGGGGGATATTTGTACTATTTTTTAATGCCCTCTTTAACAAAAATAAATATTTTTTGTTTCTATTTATATCCAAAAACTGACCTTGTCTTTATCCAGCTTCTCTTGTGCTTCATCGAATAACTTTGGCGCTTCTACGGGCTACTTTACGGATCAAGTTGTTGATGGGATATAAGGCTTTGATTAATGGGGGATTGCTTTTACTCATTTAATTTCTATCCCGAAATATACCAAACTACCGTATTACCTCCAATATAATGCCTGACACTCCTGCCACTGAATGCCCCTTATAATGTTGTGCTTGCATAAAAATCGCTCGCGTCTTGCGACAGAACGGATAAAGGAAAAAGAGGAGACAAAACCACGTGCGATTTTGTCTCTCCTTATTTTGAATGCTATTTTTGTCGCAAAATGCAAAGCGACTTTTAAGTAAGCACAGCATAACAGAATACCCCTTGGAAGGCAATTGGAAAGTAGAATGTTCAAGCATTCTAGTTGAGGTAATACGGTAGCTTCCATCAAATTATTTGATAACCATGCATCCTTTAATGTTTCTGGCATTTTCAATTAGTAATAAATATTATGGTTTATTTTTATTTTTGCACAAATCCTCTTATTTTTTACAAAATGCTTTTAAGCTTTTGCTGCATTTGCGCAAGCTTTAAAAGCATTAAATTTTGGATCTATAATCTTTTATTTTTTTCAAAAATCTCTGTTATTTGCAAGTTTCCCCGACTACCTCTTTGGCATAGACTAAAAGTATTTTACAATACTGTATCAAGTGATCCTGTAATTGTGTACTAGGATTGCGTGTATGTCTGATAATATCAGAAACGGATATCCGAGCCGAACATTTGTACATATATCCAACCTTTATCCTTTCTGGATATCTTGAACTACCTGCCTTATTGCATACATTCAACTGGGAGGGTCCCATTGAACATATTCTGTGCCGTTTCTTTTGTCGAATTTTCGTCTTTTTTGTTGTTTCGTCTTTTGCTTTTTAAAATTGGTTTCGGCACACCCCAGGTCCTTAATACAAATTTAAAAATATTATTTTAATACGAGTTATTTTTTTATTATTAATTACTTTATTTGTACAACTTCATATTAAAACCTACCTCCTCTATATTTTTATTATCTTTTGTTTAGTACATAAATATTTTTTTACAAAATTTTTTTTAATTTTCTTTGTTTACTTCATTCTTCAAAAAACGTTTTTTTTTTATTATTTTACTTAATATTTATTTTTCCTTTTTTTATAAAATAATATTTAACAAAGGAAAAAAAATATGGCGAGAATTCGCGCATTGAAGAATGAATAAAATTGTACGGCGCCGTCAAACTACCTACTATAGCGTTATACCCTTTCCTTTACTGAATTGTATATATACATATTATTTTTACTACTTCCTCTAAATATCATAAAAATTTATTTTTATGCAATAAAAATAAATGCTTTTTTTTGGAGATTTTTTATATTTAATAATATTGAATTAGGGAATTTTTGTAAATAAAAATACATAATTGTTAACAAGTATAAGGTTACTGTTGATAAGAGACAGGACTGGGAATCGGTGCTGGTATTTGGCAGTTGTTAGCTCCGGCTTCGGACTTTTAAAATCGTGGTCATTTAAAATTTTCGGAGCCGCTCCATGTTGCCTTCTGGTTGAAAATTGATGAATTATTTTCATTGTGAGATTTGGTTATATTATGGGGGATATTGAGTGATATCAGAGGATTAAGAAGGATTAATGGATTAAGCGGGATTTGGGTGGATTCAGAGGGATATCGTGGGATTTGGTTTGAATAAGGGGCAAGATCCCTGTTCTATTTGTCTGTTTAAAATTCTCAAGGCTATTTCTTGGATTATTTTTTTTCCATTTTCGATTTTTAAATTATTTATTTCACAATTTTATTAAATTGTCTAAATTTTAAAATTAATTTTTTTTCTAAATTTTTTTATTCTTTGGTTATTTTGTAATTTTAAATTTTATCAGACATTAGACTTGTTAATTATTGCATTTTTCTGAGAAATTTTGTTTCCTTTTCCTCTAAAAATTTTCTCCTTATAAGCTCTCATGCTTTCTCTCATTTTCCATTCTTTTTTCTTTACCAGGTTGGAAACAAAAAATTTGGAATAAAATTTTATCCTTTCTCTTTTTTTGTGGCGAGACTTTACCACGTGTCACGTGTTTTATTATCTAATCAGAGACCTTCCTAGCTTTTTAGAAAATTTTTAAAAATTTTTTGAGCCTTTAAAAGACTAGGATTTGCTTCATTTTTCTAATTTAAATTCAAATTTAAAGTCTTACTGTAATTCTAAAATAGATATCCAACACTGAATAGCCCCTGAGCGATAAGCACAACCCCAATAAGTATGGGCTATATTCATCTTCCGTCTTACACTAATTTTCACTTTTTTTGATCATTCCAACTCCGCGTTCTGTCTGCCACATTTCGTTTTCTCTTCTGTTCTTCTGTCTTTCATCTTCCGATTTTTTAAATGCCTCGGGGCGACATGTACTCCTCCATACTCCTAAAATTCGACTACAGTCTCTGAACCTTTGGCCAGCCAAATTTTAAAAGATTCATAATCTAGTCTCGGGTATTTCAAAACTAATATGGGCATATTAAGTGTTGTTAGGCAACAATGCTTTAACTAATGACAGCTGCCATCTCAACTTATTTTTAACTAACGCCTGTTTTGTTTTTACTTCCTTTTAAGGCTCTATTTAATATATTAATTTTTGGAATTTACACAAAATAAAATTTTTTAATTTTTTATTTATGTTTTTTCCTTCAACATTTTTTTCTTATTTTTTATTTTAATTTTTTTTTTCATTTCCGCCAGCCACCACAAGTAGTTTTTGTTTGTTAGCGCAGCGGCACATCTGTGGCTTTCATTTTTTCTTGTGTTTTATTCTCGACATTTTTTTGTTTTATATTCTTTTTTATTTATTTTATAGTCCTTTTTTCATTATAAAGGGCAAGCTTTGAAGCTAATTCAAAGGGCAAAAGCTTTCTATTTTATATAAAAAAAATTTGTGTTTATATCAACTAGAAGGCACGGACATGTTTTGTGGCTAGAAAAATGCAATTTCTTTTTTTTCGTGTCAGGGCAAAACACCGTCCGGCCAAAATACCGTACACACTTTAGAGTAGAAAACACCATTCATTTTACTTGGAGTAAACAAATTTTAAAATAAAATTTCTATTCAAAAGCGTATAGTACTAACATGGTCCACCCCAAGGTACCGCAGAGCTATATCTTTCAGAATTGTCGAATCCGGGATACGCTGCTCTGGCGCATCGAACCATACGAGGTCGTGCCGGATTCGACAATTCTGAACGAAGTTATAGGTCTCTAGTTGGCTTGCTCACGTACTAAACAAAGGCTTAATAGTCTTAAGGTTTTAAAATATTAAGGGAGCCTAATATCGATACAACTCTAATTTATTACTGTAAAGGTGGACGGTTTTATTTACTCTACTGTCCGGACAGTGTTTTGGTCGGACGGTGGTTTGCCCCTCACCATTTTTCTTTTAATTTTTTTGAATTTTTGCCATGTTTACTACTTTTTAACTTTACATATGTTGACTTTATAATTTAGTAGCTGGAAGTAAAAAACGTGTTGTTGTGAGCTAGAGACAAAATGCCATATTTTTTGAGTGGGAGCTGGTTGAAGTAAATAAAAACGGACACAAAAACGGGGGAACTAAAAAGTGTCTAGAGAAATAAAAAATTAGTATTTAAGATAAAGGGTGGTAGTAACATGAAACAAGAAACCTTTCAACCTGCGGCTATGCATTTTTTCCTTATGCTTTTTCGTTTTTCTAGTAAAAATTTATTTACATTCTCATTATTAGTTTCATTAATTATTAAAATTATTGCCAAGTTTTAAGTATGTATAATACATTCAGATCTCATAGTAAGTAGAGATTGAGATTTTTGAAAAGCTCGGGCCTGTTCCTGGGTTCTGGTTTTTATTGACCTGGGCCAAAGAGGGTCAAAAGATGCCTAGGCTTGGACTCTGTGTCGGGAGGTATATAAGAAGTCATCGTTTAGACAGTCCACATGGCTTTATGCCGTGGTCTATTAAAATGGGATTATCGTTTAGACTGGCTCTTACCCCCCTCCCTTCTCTCCATGGCCCAATAAAAAGATGGGATATTAAAATTTTGGTTATCGCACAAATTTCAAAAATCTTTTCTTAAATAGAGGTGTACTAGTATTGGGTGTATTTTACAGTGAGGTCCGACTGTAAATATAATTCAGCTTGAAGCATTGCTTTTATTAAAATTCCTCATCTTTATATTTTCTACTCCCTTCTACACATGCTTTAAAAAAATTTTTTTATAATTTATTTAAAATTTATTCTCTGCCTTCTTTTTAAAACCTCTCCTCATTTTTTAAAAATAAAAAATATGTATATTATGTATATGCCAGTCGTTCGTTGCCTTCGAAAAATTCCATTAGCGTGGTATTTCAGCGTGTGGAAAAATTCAATTTTAAAAATGCGCCTAGATATCATTTACATTTTTTTTCAAAAATGGAGAAACGGCTTTTCTTTTTTTTTAATGGATTAGGCTCTATTTTTAAGCTAACATAGGATTAAATTTTTTTGTTTTTTCACAAACCTTTTTTTATTTTTTAAAAAATTTTTAACGTTGAATTTATTTAAATTTTATGTTTTTATATACATATTTGTTTGAACTTTAAAATTAAATATATTAAGTATTTACTACCGTAAATTGGCGTGGGTTTCCGAGTGGGCCGACGTTCGAGTCATTTTTTCGGGCCTCATTTTTATCGGACTGGACCGACCGTGTTTTTTTTCTGGACAAAATTCGATGCTCGACTGATTTTTCGGGCCGGACCGGGCTATCAATCCTACTTGAAATCTATGTAGTAAGGGACTACGTACAGGACAGGGATTACGTACAAGCCAGGGTTCACTTGTTATCCGAAACCTGAAACTCGAAACCAGACCCGACTTTTTTCTTAATCCGTGGCATTCCTGATATAAATCTTATTGCTGCTTCACCCTCTTCTCTAATAGATCTTTAGGCTCCTTCTAGTAAGTTAGACAGCTTGATCTCCCCCTTCTGGCTTACAAAGTTAAAGGCTGGCTCTCAACCCCCCCCCTCTTCATGGTCTTATAACGATGGAATTTTTTTGGAATATTTATTTAGCGATTATTTTTCCAAACCCCTAAATTTCTGATATTTTTAACATTTTTCTTTCTATTTAAAAATTTTGACTTTTTACCTTTTATTTTTTTAATAATATTCAAATAAACGTCATTTTTACTAGATTTATCGCCTAATAGAATTATTATTATTAAATTATTTTTAATATTTATGGCAATTTTTTCTTTGTAAAATATTCTCATTTTTACTTAAATTTTCTCATTCCTTTTTTTAAACCCACAGTTTATTTTTTATAAAATTTTTTAATACCTTTTAACGTCATTTTATCAATTATTCTTTTTTAAACTTGACAAAGTATTCCCCCTTTAACGCCCACTTTTGAAATTTTTTAATTGAATTTTTTGTTTGTTTATACTCTGTTCATTACTCATCGTTTATTTTTCCCTCATTTTTAGTAATATTTACTCAGAAAGTTTATTTAAACTTGAAATAAATAAGTTTATTTTTCAAGTTTGATAGACTAATTTAAATAGTGCAATTATTCTTGTTTAAGTTCAAACTTAATTAAAAATATTAAGTTTAAATTAAACTTGAATGTTATTTTAATTAACTTTAATTTAAAAATCAGAATATTTGAGCTTGAACTTAAACTTGACAATTATTTTCAGAGGCTTAAATTTAAAATCAGAATATTCAATTCAAAGTTAAACTTGAAGATTATTTCAGAAACTTAATATTAAAAATCAGAATATTTAAGTTTAAACTTAAACTTGACAATTATTTTCAGAAACAATTTAAAATCAGAATTAATGTTACAACCTAAACCTGAATATTATTTTCAGAAACTCTAATATAAAATCATAATATTCAAGTTTAAACTTAGACTTGGAAATTATTTTTGTAAACTTTACTTTAAAAATCAGAATTTTTTTTTATATTTTAAATCAGAAAAATAAATTTATAATATTTTCATTAATTTGTTTATTTCGCACTTGCCTTAAAATCAAATTAATACGGTTAGTTTTGCTTCATCTATTCTGGATCAAATTGCAACCAAAAATTTTTTCTATTTTTTTATTTTTTTATTATTCTTCCTGTTTTTTTTGATTTAGGGGGTGGCTTTCTTTTTTTTATTTTATTGCTTTGTAACTGACATTTTTGATCATTAATTACTCATTTTTTATCAGTTTTTTTTTTGCAGAATTTTGGGAGTCCTTTTTTTTGTTTAATTTTGGAATTAATTTCGCTTCACTTTTTTGATTTTTAATATTTTTTTGTTTTAATTTTGTGCCTCATGTGTCAATTTTTTGCTGCTTTACTTGCATATTCATTTGCTTCACTTTTCTTGCTTCCGTTTTATTAATCGTTTCCTTTTAAATTACCGTATTTTCTCGAATAAAGCCCCTCCCTCAATTAGAGCCCCCTCTCACTTTAATACAGTCCCACTATGGAGGAGAGCTGAAAAATAAATAAAGCCCCATGGGGGTGTATTATAGTAGAAAATACGGTAATTCCTTGATCTCTCCTTTAAAATATATTCTTCCTTTATTTTAAACCTAATAAATTTCCATTATCATTATCCATTATATTTATTTAAAATAAATTTTTACACATTAAAAGACCTAGCATGCACATAAACACATGAATTTTTACCGCGCAGCTTCCTTTTTCATACATTCCTCTGATCTATTCATACATTCATTCATTCACATCCCCTTCTATCCATTCGCGGGTCCTTCACCCGAACCGGATCCATTTTTCTCTCTCTCATTTTTCTTTTATTTATCCTATATAAATTGATGGACTAATCGGCGGTAATGCACTATGTGGAGTTTAGGAGAGAAATAGCTTTTTGAATATTTGAGTCTCTTGGCTTTGTGGGGGTTTTTTGCTCTCAAGATCCTTTTAGGCTCCTTTTCCTCACTGATTTGTTTATTTATGCCTTTAAGTAGAGACCTAATTGAGTCAAGATCTCGAAGGAAAACAGAGGTTATTGGGATCAGGATTCCTTGAGATATCCTTTTACTCCTTTCTAGCACAATTCTTGTACAGACCCCAGTACGGTCACTAGGAGACTCCCTGTCCGGTCTTTACGAGACTCCCAGTCCGGTCTCTACGAGACTCCCAGTCTGGTCTTTACGAGACTCACAGTCCGGTTTTAAGAGACTTTCAATCCGATCTCTAAGGGACTCCCAATCCAATCTCTACGAGACTCCCAGCCCGGTCTCTAATCTTTAGTTTGGACTTTTATTTGCTTCCAAAGATCCTTAAGTTCTTTCCGCTTTGTAATTTCAATTATTCTTAAGCTAACTTCCTTAGACTCTATTAACCTCTTCCATGACTAACCCTTCCTTTACTCCCTTCTAGCACTCTACTTACGTAGTACGTCCATTTTCTGCCCTAATTCCTGCCCCAACATACACAAAATGTGTAGTATTTGTGTGCTCAATAGATATATCCATCCATCCCCTTTTTTGCTTGCAAAGCACAAATCCCTTTTTCACATTCAACGTCCACCAGAAGCAGCAGAATAAAGTAACACACCAACAGTTTATACTTTTTGTTTCTCTTTTTCGATCACTCTGCTAAAATACACAACAAATTTTATTTAATCCCGTTGGTTTATTCTTTTATTTATTTTTAATAAAAAAGATCAGCTTTTTCTCATACATAAATCAGCTTTTTTATACTTTTGGGAATCTTTTAAAATCAGAAACTAAATTTGTTACTAAAATTTAGTACTTGATACAAGAGGAAATGTTTCTTTTTAATTTTTGCTTCAATTCTTTATTTTTGCTTCTAATTTTAATTTTGCTTCAACTTTTAAATTTTCTTCAATTTTTAATCATGCTCGAAATTTTGCTTTATTTTTTTTTATTTTTATTGTTCGTTAATTTTTGCTTCATGTTTATATTTTTTGCTTCTAATTTTTATTGTTGTTTCTGGTCTTACTTTTTTTGCTTCAACTTTTAATTCTTGCTTCAAATTTTTTATTTCAGTATTTTTTTATTTTTTGCTTCATTTTTTTAATTCTTGCTTCATATTTTAATTTTTGCTTCACATTTTTATTTTTTTGCTTCATATTTTATTTTTTGCTTCATATTTTAATATTCTTATTAATATTTCAAATTCTCCAAATTTATTTATTTATTATTTATTAAATACCCTTTAAAACCAACTTTTCACCTTTTCATTCTCTAAATTAGTCTTTAGCACATTCCTTTAAATTCCATTCCCACACACACAAACTAACAACTAATCATCAAAAATTAAATATCAAGAAATTTAAAGAAATTCTTTTATTTTAATATGTTTAATGCTGTAAAAAGGCTTTTGGGCTTCTCTCTTTTTCTTTTTTTATTTTATTTATTAAACTGCCCTTTTTTTAAAATTTTCTTGTCTTGATTAATTTTTATTTACTTTATTTTTAATTTTGCTTCAGTCTTTGTATTTTTTCTGCTTCAGTTTTTTTGCTTCAATTTTTTACTTTTTGCTTCAAATTCCTGCTTCAGTTTTTCTGCTTCCATTTTGAATTTTTCTTTGCTTCTTTTTTGAAATTTTCTGCTTCAGTTTTGAGTTTTTTTTTTGCTTCAATTTAAAATTTTTTGCTTCTGCTTCACTTTTTTAATTTTTTGCTTCAATTTTAAATTTTTTTTAAATTTTTCAATCATGCTTCAACAATGCTTGAGTTAAATTTATTTCATTTTTTGCTTCATTTTCCCTCAACTTTCTTTAAATTTTAAATACCATTTGATGCTAATAAAATCATAAATTATTTAAATTTCCTCGATATTATCACACGCGAGAAACAAAAAAAACAAATAAAATAAATAAATTTATCATCTTTTATATGATTTTTGCTCTATTTTCTTCTTTTGATGATGATAATAATTTTCTATTGAAACTTGTTATTTTATTTAAAAAAAACTTTTTTCCACGTATTTTTAATTGTAAAAAAAATAAAATAAAAGACATTGAAGCGTATATAAAATAAATCTTTTATGAAAGAAAATAAATATAACATTAAAAAATAAGCACATTTTCTTTTATTATTTATTTGTCTTGATGTCTCCATGTGTTATTTATTTTATTAAATTAAATAAATAAATATTATATCCTTTCCTCTATCAACAAAAATTTTTATTAAAGCAAAGATATGTTAAGTCTACGGATCCGGATCAGATTTGGTAATGGACGCGGATTTTGGTATCCATATCCGGATATTTACGGCGGATACAGACGGATATCCGCAGGCATTTTTCGGATCCGGATCTGACAACCTTATTGTCCACACGTCCAAATTTCCATATTGATTTTTTGTTTAAGAAGAAAAGGCTTTACGCCATTGCCTAATTGTGTACTATGCTTGCTTCTCGCTGAAAAAAGCTAAATGGCAAAAAAGCCACCACCAAATTGCATGAAGAAAAAATGGTTGGCAGAAGTATATTATATATATTTCCTCTTTTTTATGCTTTTCTATATTGACGTTTGCACTTAGGCTCGTTTTTTATTTCTACTATTTTTTTATATTTTTTTTACAATTTATTCCTTATTTATTTGCGAAGGCTTTAAGGCTGAGTAAATATTTTGATTAATTGACAAAATATTTTAATACGGTTCAGAATACCGAAAAAAATTTTCCCCATAGGATTATTAATTGAACGCTTTGAACGCTTTGCTTCAGGGCTTTGTTAGCGTCTTGCTTCAGATTTTCTGCTTCCGCTTTTTTTCTTGCGATTTTCTGCTTTTACTTCGTTGCTTCTGATTTTAGCTTCAGATTTCCTACTTCCGATATTTTCTGCGCTTCCATTTTCTGATTCCGATTTTTTCTTCTGATTCTTTGCTTCCGATTTCCAACATTTCCGACTGTTCCAACTCCCACCTTTGCTAATTTTCCTCTCTTTTCTCTTCTTTTTACTTATTTGTACTTCCGGTGTCCTTTTTTCCCCTCCCTCTATTTTTATACTAATAACAACAAAAAATTGTTTATATTTAATTATATTATATTAAGCTAGATAAACTTCATTTATAAAATTTAAGGTTAACGCATATACATATAATTATTTTTAATATTAGTATGTATATTATTTTTATTTATTTTTATTCAAGATAGGAAATAAACACTTTCAGACAAGAGTTGTTGGCGACCGGTTTTAACCCCGAAAATTTGTCGAAATGAGTGATTTTTTTGCTTCCGATTTTCTGCTTCCGATTTCCTGTTTCTGATTTCTGCTTCCGGTTCTACTTATTTTTTGAAAGTTTTGGCTTAAATTAAACTTGATGGAATAATTTAATGAACTTGAAAAAATAATTAAACTTTATTTAAGTTTAAACTTAAAAGTTATTATTTAAGTTTAATTTCAAGTTCAAGCTTGAAACAGAAAATACATAAAACTAAAATTAAAACTTGAAGCAAAATTAATTTTTTTTTCCTAATCTATTTAAACTTTGTTTAAGCTTAAACTTAAACTTTATTCATTAAGTTTACTTCCAAGTTCAAACTTGAAACAATAATAAGTAACACTTTAAATATTTAAAACTTGAAGCAAACTAATTTTTGCTTTAATTTAATTTAAAGCTCAATTCTTTTCAAACATTTTATCTCTTTATTATTTTTTTATCACTTTTTTTATTAACGTTTCCGTTGTTTTTTCTGTTGATATCTTTTCTTTTCCTCTTCTCGGGTAGACTTTTTTACGACAAAACCAAAAACTTCCTTTTCTCAATTTAATTGTGTTTGCGTGCATTTTATTTCTTCCCTTTTTATTTTCTCGGCCATATTTTTTCAATCAATTTTTCTTCTTTTCATTCCCATAGTGGTCGTCATTTAAAGGCGACGACGACACAATTGGCCGCTACTAGTGTACCCCTCAGCACCAACAAAAACCCCTTCCTCTCACAAAATCAAATGAAAGCCTTCACCGCATAAATATGGGCGCCTTGAAGTGGGAACAGGTCACACAAGCATGGAGATTTGAGTCAGAAGAGATATACCGGACTGGGAGGTTTGCGACAATCATGCGAGATATCTAGGAAAAATTCTCGGTTTGATTAAATCTCGTCTCGGTCTGATATACCCTTCTACCAGCCTACGACAAGTCAAGGGGTCTTTTGCCGATTTTCACCTTTTTTGGTGTCTTTCGCTTTTTAAAGTCACTTTCGGCACACCCCCGGTCAGCAACTCCCAAGAAACATTTTGTTTCTTAACCTTTGAATCTCAGACTCTAATGTTCATTCTCGCCTCAATGTCCCTCTCTCCCTTTTTATTCTTCACAAATCACGCCGACAAAGCTTGGTTGTTGTAATGTAAATACGAATAAAAAAATATATATTAAGCAAACGAGAGAAGAAATGCGACGACGGCCAGTGACGACGACGACAAGAAGAAGGACCGTCACTGCTGTTGGGGGGGATAGTTGGTTGGTTAGTTGTTGTTGAAGATATTGTGCGACCTTGGCCTACTGCCCCTTTACCACAACCCCCCAAGGCGTCGCTGCGAGCAAAGTTGGGGAGAGTAAAAATACTTTTAGTGTATTTTATTACTACTAAAATGTTTGTGCTGTTTTCTAAACACAAATTTTTTCTATTAAAAAATCTTTAAATAAATTATAGCAGATTTATTTTTGATTAAAAAACTTTTTCAAATTTTTGCTTTTTTTCTTTTATTCTCCTTTTTTAATCCATTTTTGACCCACTTTTGCAATTTTTCTCTTTATCCCACGATAACTTTATTTCTTTGTCTCACATTTTTATCTCTTAATTTGGGCCTAAATGTCCATTTTAAATATCTGAAGTCTAAACTCAAATGTCAGACTCGAATGTCCTCGGCCCAAATGTCCATGTACTCAAATGTCCATGAACTCAAATGTCCATGAACTCAAATGTCCGTGTACTCAAATGTCCATGTACTCAAATGTCCATGTACTCAAATGTTCATGAACTCAAATGTCCTTGGACACAACTGCCCATACTCAAATGTCCTGTTTTAGTCTCTTAAGTCCAGGACTCAAATTTCTTTCTTAATTCCTTTGAGTTGAACTTTAACGTCCGCTGATGACAGCTTATCAGTTTTTTTATCTCTTTACCCTACTCTAGTAGCCTTTAATGCCTTTAGGGGATACTAATGACAGCTTTTTTGAGTAAAAAAACTTGTGTAAATACATGCCCAGATTTGCACTTAATTTACACATACATATATCCCTCCTCCTCCCGCCTTTTACGCTTCACAAATAAACAAAAAGAAAAAAAGTCTTATGTGAGCGCTTTGCTTGGTTGACTTTATTCACGTAGTTTTTAGGGCAGGATTTTGACAAGCTTTAACATTATAGATTTGGAACTTATTTACTTTAACTACCCACCCCAAAATTTTGCCGGATGTATGTTGTATATGGTCAATTTATATATTATTCGAAAGAGCTCGACGAGCTGAATCGAATGACACCAAAATAAGCCCGCGGTCTCAAGCTTGAGCTGAGACAAATGGGCTCAAAATGGTCAGAGCAAACCTTGTGCGTTTCGCGAGTAGTTTTGCATTACACTCCTCGCGGGGAGTTAAAGGTCAATGAGTTCTACACCAGTAACATAAATTTATAACTTTTCACCGATTTTCAGCCTTGAAATGCGGACCTACCCCCTAACCGCACAAAAGCAGATCTTCCAGCGAAAATTCAGTTGCTCGTAATTTCATTTGAAATCATCAAATCAAGCTGATTTTGTTACTATTCGCTTAAGCTCGTCGAGCTCTTTCGAATAATATATAAATTGACCATATACAACATACATCCGGCAAAATTTTGGGGTGGGTAGTTAAAGTAAATAAGTTCCATAGATTTTAACTAATAAGTGAGGAGATAAAATCAGTATTTTCTGAAGAATTTTTTTAAATCAATATTTTTATTCTAACCTTTACTAACACAAGGTCGAGGATTTTTTGAAAAGAGCGAGACAGCGGATTACCGAATAAAGCCGATATCGAAGTCGAGGGGAAAATTAGACTCGAGACCGAAACTGAGATTCCAAAGCCGATTCGATGAGACTGAGACCGAGGTTCCTAGACCGATACCGGGTCGATCCAAGACTGAGATTGGATAATGAGGAGGGCCACTGCTTCAGCGAGACCTCGAAATTTAATCTTCAATTTACTCCTTATAAATTTATTCAAAAATTAGAATAAATAAATAAATATTCAAAGCCTCTACCGTATTTTATACTTTCTCTGAATAAATTTCCCTCATTAATAAAACAGGGAAATGATGTGAAAGAAAAGAAAATTAATGAATAAATTAACACAAAATAAATATAAATGTGCGAACACAGCAGCAGCTTAACGTCAAAAAAACTTTTTATACGAATATTATATACTATTCTGTTTCACATGAAAAAGCATTCCTTTTTTTTTCTATTTCGCACGTTCATTTGGCAAAATAATTTTAACAAAATTCAATTTTTTGCTATATGTTTGCTTAGTCGATTTTTGGTTATAAATAGTTCCTCACATGTAGGGTTGACGGATCCGGATATCCGAATATTTCCCGGGATCCTACTCATCCAACTCATAGGCCAATCCTACTCACAGGCATTACGGGGTTGGCAAATCTGACTGGGGCTGGTAAAGCTTTGTCACTTGTGGAAGGATGGAGCGATTGAGAAAGAAGTTGGGTCGTTTTAAATTTTTCTTGGATCGAGTTTCGGGTCTAAAATAGTCCAGATTTCGGTTATTGGGTAACCCGTCCGATCCCCGCCACTTACGCTTTGTCTTACTCCCAGGGGCACATAGCGTATTATCTTATCTTCTCATCAATTATTAAAATTTGCTTTATTAATCTCACTTAAAGTTGATCTTTTGCATTTTAAATATCTTTTTACTAGAGAAAACATTATTTAGAGAAAAAGCGCTGTCACCATCTCTATCTTCTTTTACTTCCCATTAACTATTTTATTTTTTATTTTTAATATATTTTTGTGAGAATAGCTTAAGAATAACGACCAGGGACGGTCTTACCACTTTGTGGTATTAAATTTTTGGGACGGGGAGAGTCCGGAATCTCCCTTAAAGATAGAAATTTAGTTTAGTGTCGGAAAATGGATTTTTCGGTCCTGTATACGGTCATCGAAATTCTGATTTATAATTTCTGATCTATTTTCGGTTTCCCGCACATTCGTCTATTTATTCTAACCGACTCTCGGTACCATTTGCTACCAAAGTTTCTAAAATCTCATCGATACCGGTTTGATACCCGAGCTTCTGACAGTACTGCAGTAATACCCAACCGTTCCAAACCCACTACTTTAACGCTCATAATTTTTGTTGATTTTCTGGACCTTCCTGAATATACTTAAGGAAACGAAAACACGAGTGACTATATCTTTTCCTATGTTTTCTCTGCATTTGTTTGCTTCCCTTCTAATTTTTTATATTAACATTCGCATATAATTTTTTAACAGAACCGTTTAATCTGCGACAACTTGGTCTCACTAACTACTTATAAAATTTTTGGGACGGGGAGAGTCCGGAATCTCCCTAAAAACAAGATATTGTAGTTAATCTTGGGTTCTATTAGGTTTAGTGTAGTGGTCAGCAAATGGATTCTTCTCTACCGCTTCTGAACGGAACCGAAAACTCCATAATTTCCAGTGCGGGTCCGGTACCGGTACTATCGATTTACCTATAGTACCGCTGTAGCACTGAACCGTGTAACAATAGATAACTTCTGTTGATTTTCTGGGCTTTCTAGATACTTAAAGAAGCGAGAAAATGAGTAAGTATGTGTATTTTGCTATGTTTTCTCTGCTTTTGTTTGCTTCCCTTCTAATTTTTTATATTATCTTTTTCATATACTTTTTAACAGAAAATCTTAAACAGTAAAAAGTTGTAGGACCCACCTACTTTTAGAATTTTTGGGACGGGGAGAGTCCGGAATCTCCCTCTATTTTGCGTACTTATTGAAATGGGATTGTTCGAGAAAATACCCTATTAGCCCCCTAATAAAGGCCCATGTGCCTTATTATCAGGGTTACTCTTTATTAGTATCGGGCTTTATTATTGAACTTTCTCTATTAGAGACCACTCTTCTATTACTACAGAGTGGGTTAATAAAGCCCCATGTGCCTTATTATCTTGGTTACTCTTTATCAGGGTCGGGTCCTATCTATTGGAGACCACCCTTCTATTATTAAGTGAGGAAGGGGTGTCTTTATTATAAGACTCTCTATTAGATCCCTCCTCTATAACAGGGCTGGGGGTTCTGTTATAGTAAATACTGTAGGGTTATTATTTCAAAAATTATAACGTCATTCTACGCAAAATTTCTTGCTTCTTTTTTTTAATGAAGTAAAATTACATATTAGGTAATAATTTATCCGGCGGAAATTGTATTTTATTTTTATACACAAATTATTTTTATATGCTTTTTTTTGACGAGTGAAAAATGAAAAGAAAAATTAATAAGATTAGTGGGTAGCTGCTATAAATTATTGTTGCTGTCATTCTTTAGTCATTTTTATTCTTGTTTACTATTTTTTTTTAATTTTTAAATTTTTTTTTATTTTTTTTGTTTTTTTTTGCACTTTTTTTTAAATTTAAATTAAATTTTATTTTGTTTATTTTCCCTACTAACAGAAACCTCTAAAAAAATTTTTTTTCAAATTTTGTTGTTTCAAACATGTCCTTTTTATAAACAAACTACTTTGCATTCTGCGTTTTTTAATCTTTTTGTTATGTTTTTTAAATAATATTTTTGTTTTGTGATCATTTTAATGTTTGTTAGAGTATTGACTAAATATCAAAACATGGCCCATATTTTTTTCAATGGGTACAGAATTTCTGCAAATTTTTTAAAAGAGTATCGGATTGTTTTGTTTAGGGGGCGATTCAGTCTCGAAGCCATATTTTGGTCTATAACTTTTCTGACCCTTACCTGATTTAAATAATTCTTATAGCATTCGAAAGCTGTGAATGTGAGGATTATTTTATCTAAGGGGATTGATTTGGTCAGATCACTCTACAAAAGGTTATGTCTATATAGGTGCGCGTAATCGTAATTTTTGGACTTTATTCAGCTGTAACTTTTTATAGAATGATCTGATCAAAACAATCCTGCTAGATGAAATAATCTCCAAATCCAGAGCTTTCGATTGATATAATATTTATTCAAATCGGTTAAGAATCAAAAAAGTTATGGCCCAAGATATGGTCTCGAGATTGAATTTGTCCGCAAAACTAATTTGTCCGCAAAACTGATTTGTCCGCATTTTTTTTAATTTTTATTTTCTTTCTCCTTTTTACCCTTCCATTTTTTTTGTTTTTCATTTTGTTAATTGCTTCGTATCAACCTTAACAACAAAAAAAAAGGTTTTTGTTTGAACGTGTTCCTTATTTGTTATTATTTTTTTGCTCTTAAATGGACGAATGACGTGATGTTGTAATGGAGGCTTTTTGTGTTGCTGGCCTTATCCCCTTTATTTTTTTATTTTTTTACTCCCTATATATTTTTCTATTTATTTTCTCGAATTCCCTTTACACCCAATTTTTTTTATTTTTTTCCTTTCCTATTTAAAGCTTGTGGCATTACTCTTTCCCCGCCCGCGCCTTTTTTGGCCTTAAGCTTATTTTTTGCTCATTCCTTTTAACACATACTTGTCGTCATTACAACCTTTATACACGACAAAAAAAGCTTCCTTTAATATCGTCAGTTTTTTTTGTAAAAGGAAATTTTAGTCTTTGAACCTATGACACACCTTTTTTTTAATCATTTTTGGCAACTTTCGATTAAAAAGTTTTTTTTAATTTTAATTTTTTGTTGCGGATCCTTTTAGTGATTTTTCAGTTTGTAAGCTGTTGAAGCACAAATTGTATCAAAACTGCGTAAACAGCCGTGAAGTTCATGTAGAGGGCACTGATGCCGTTTCCCCTCATAAAAGCTCTATTTCATCAGGTCCGCTTTATTCGCACCAGATTCCTTAACTCAATAAAGGGCCCAAAGACCATAACCGGACCATTGATTCCATGCAGAGCTAGGTACATGAGAGCTGGAACCTATGGTCATCGATAACCATCCATGGGGGGTAAACTGCACTAGTACCCATGTCGAACTGGTTAATCACCAGACATCGACAGTAGTTTTTCCTTTACTTCCTTCCAATTTTCTTCTAAAAATAGCTCTGACCTTTAATATTTTTTCTATTTTTTGTACTTTATATTTTTAATTCTTTCTATTTTTAATTTTATTTTTAGTATATTACTTTTTCTCATGCTCAAATCCGTCTTTAACCTTTTTTTCTATTTTTAGGGATGAATTAAATAAAAAGGAGGGTTTTTCTCATTTCCTTTTTTAATCGGAAAAGATTTTAAGTGCTCACGCTGAGAGCTAAATTTTAACATTTGCGGACGTTATTTGCGGACAAACTTGAAGCTCATTGGAATAAGCGGCAATGTAGTCATGTTTAGCAGTGGTGTGCCGAAACTGATTTTAAAAAAGCGAATGACGAAAAGTCGAAAGTAATTTAAAATACTAAAGACAAAATGCGGAAACGCGAAAATCAATTTATAAAGCGAAATGCGGAAATCAACGCCAAAAAGGGCGAAACGGCACCCCTGATTAAGGTTGGCGGATCCGGTTATATCAGGATCCGGAAAAAGGCCGGATATCCGGAAATCTTCGGTTCGGATACAGGAAACGGATATCCGAGGATTTGCAACTATCCGCCATCCTTATAATTTTCTCATTTATTCTTGTCTAATATCATTTATTTTTCTTGTTTATTTTATGTTTAAACCGCAAGTCTTTTCAACCTTATATAAAAAAGTAATATCTTTTTTCTCTCAAAAAGGAAATTTAACCATAATAGGAAATTGGTGTGTTTCTAAATTGAATTGCAAAAATAGAATTGAAAAAAAAAGTAAAACATTTTTAAAAAAAAATTTAATTTATTCTGTGTATACTTTTTTTGAATAATTTCTGTTTAAAAATTTATTAAACTAAAAAAATATTTTTTTTAATTTTTAACTGGGAACACATTTAAAAAATTTTGTTGAATTTCACGTTATTTTTAAATAATTTTTGCTTTATTTTTTGCTAATTAAAAATTTCCCTCCATTCATTTGTTCTCATTTGTTTTATTGTTCCTCCTTCGTTGACACGTTCCCTTTAATTGGAACAAAATTAATCGTTTTTGGAACATATTGAAGGGGGATTCTCCATAGTTGGAATAAAAAGCTTTAAATTGTTCAATTGCGCCGAATCGACCCTTAGAATCCTAACAACTCACGCCCTTTTTAGTCGCGCCCTTACCAAAATGACCATTTGGTTTAATTTCAATAAATAGTACTATAATTATTAGAAGTCAGCATGGAAGGGTTTCCGTACGGATTTTACGAGATTCTGCCCCGAAATCCCGGGTTTAACCGCCGGACGGGATTTACGGGATCCCTCTCGTTAAGATTTCGTTCGTTCGATCTTTCCCTCTCGTTCGATCTTTTTTTAACTCATTCCGTTGCCCCGGAAATGCAATTTTGTCGATCTCTTTACTTAGCTATTTATATTTCGCCCACCATCTGATTTTACATATTTTTTTCAATCTATTTTTTTGTTCCGGTTTAATTTTTAATCATTGACCGCGTTTATTTTTCCTTCTATTTTCATTTTTTAATTTTCCCCGTTATAATTAAATCTGTTTAAAAAAATTATTTTTTCAATTTTTAGATTAAAATCACTTTTTGTGTTAGCGCAAAAAGTTTGGCGAACAACAACTACAAAATAACTACACACACTAATTATTTAAAAATTCTCTCTACCGGCGTTCGCCAATTGCGCTAGAAAAATAAATTTAATTAAAAATTAATCTAAATCTTTATTGTATGTTTTCTGTAAAAATTTATTATTTAAATTTTCTTCTTTTGCCAACAACCACAAAACAACAGAACGCCAAAACAACGCCAAATTAATTTTTAAATAGAAAATTTTAACTAATTTTTGGTTGTCTATCGCTATTTTTGTTTAAAAAAGACAATTTGCTTTCCTATTTTGGTATTTGACTGAATTGAAAAAAAAGAAATCTTAAAACTTGGACAGGTGTTTTTTTAATTGAATTGGTTCTATTTTATTATATACATACATATTTATGTGGTTTTAAATTTTGCAAACCCTCGCCGTTTTTAGCATGACAGTCTGACAGTCAGGGTTCCTTTGTTTGAGGCACTATCGTTTGAAATAGGGTGGCACCCCGAGCCCTTAGGGGCGGGGGATCGTCGGAGATCGGGGTTTGCCAGGGTAGAGGGGGTTCGGGTCGGGGGTTCGGGTCGGGGGTTTTGCCTAAAAATTCGTCGGGTTTCATAGAACGTGGTGCTACCCTAGTTTGAGAGATCGTTAGTTTCGAGATTGTAAATTTAGGAACAGATCTGTTTCGAGACAGAAGTCTTCGAAAATCGGGAATATCACTAAAAATCGAAATCAAAAATCGAAAGAAAAATAGCCTCAAAAACCGAAATTTCGAAGCAAATTTGGCTAGGAATTTTAGAGTTTCTCAAAATTGCCTGAAAGTCATGATAGAGAAGGCCTGCTGTTAAAATAATTTTTTGCTTCACTTTTGTCCTTTTTCAGAATGATATCTACCGCTTCTCCTTCCCCCTCTTCTGTTGCTATCACTAATTCTTCTGGGGATTTGTCAAATAAAACAACAAATATTGCAACTCCAAACAGCAATTGTAATATTAAAAATAGAAAAAAGTTGTTGCCGACAAACCAAGCAACAAATGACAGAAATGTTTTGAGTCAATCAAGAACTGTTGAGGTAATTTTTCCCTGGGGACACGCCCAAAACGGCGCGCGGCCATAACGGCGCAAAGCCATAACTTGCCTCAAGATTTCTGAATCTTACCAAATTTAGTATTAAACGACTCCACTCATCGAGCTAAAGAGATTGATTTCAAAATTGATAAGGGCTAGAAATTTTCCAGCAAGTTATGGCTTTGCGCCGTTATGGCCGCGCGCCGGTTTGGGCTGTACTATTTTTTCCTTTCTAAGCCTCTAATCAACACCATTTTTTTCAGTTTGATCGTTCACATTCGGTAGAATCTAGCATTGCAGCATCTGTCCCTCTAAGAAGAGCCTCATGCGCTTTTGATCATAGACAACAACATCATAAGCCAGGGACGCCTCCATATGCAAACAATCATCATCATCAACAGTATATTCAACAAAATGGTAAGATTTTGTAGCGGGCCCTAATACTAAAACGACGAAATGCCGAACTTCTAAGAGTCGTCGAAATGCCAAACTGGGTTTGTCGGCTTTTAGGGGTTGGCATTCTACGGTATGGTATTATGGCCGTTTGACATTATGCCCTTTGACATTATGTCGTTTGGCATTGTGTAGCTTGGCATTATGTCGTTTGACATTATGCCGTTTGACATTATGTAGTTTGGCATTATGTCTTCCTGTCATTATGTCGTTTGGCAATACGTCGTTTTAGTTTTTTTGCACACCTAATATAAATTTCAGGAATAAGCTTATTATTTTTCAGGAGTTCCTCAACACAATCATCAACATGATTCTTCTGATTGTGGTTCAAGTTCTGGATTGGGCGGTATGGGAACGCCTGTTAAGGGTAAAGATTTCGTCATTTTTTAATTTATTTTTGATATTCTTGTAGGCTTATCCGGCTCTTGTTCTGCCTCGTCTAACAATTCCATGGCTGCTGACAGTAATTCACACGAATCGCAAGACAGTTGCGTCCCAATTTCTAGTCCTGGTGCTGCTATGGCTGTAGTTCATGAATTGAAAGGTAACCCAAATTCTGGCCAAAACAACGCTGCTGTGGCTACAACTCACCGCTCTTTGGTCGCCTCTGCAACATTGACTCAATCAATGATATCTTCCCAACAATCAACCACCACAATTTCTCCGGTTTCTTCAATACCTACATTGGTGCAACAACAACAACACCAGCAGCAACATTATAATCAGCATCAAACACCAATACATCCATATCATCAATCCCAACAACAACAGATTATTTTTCCTTCTCCTGCTGCTGCTGGACCTCCAAATGCGTTTGCTGTAAGTGGAGGAAATTTTCATCCTCATCACCAGCAATCACCCCATCAACAACAATTTGGTGCCTTCATTCCGACAGTTACAGCCCCACCCTCAAATGGTCAACAACCCCCACCGCCACCCCTTCATCTTGTTCAACAACATATCCCTCCGACGAATCAAAATTCGCATCATCCTTCGCATAATGCTATGGCACAAATGAGTTTGACTAGTTTGTTTTTAAATTTAAAAAAATTTTCTCATTTCCCTAAATTTTAGATGCGATGCAAGCTGCCGCTGCTGCTGCCGCTGTTGCAATGCAGAATGGAAATTTAGGCCCAAACCCTGTTATCGGACAACCGCTTGGTGCTCCGCCTCTCTATTGTGCTAATGCACCTCCTCCTCTTGGTGATGTTCTTCAAAGAAGAACGCCTGCTGCTGAACAGCAACATCTTCAATACAATTCACCTCATGGCTTGGGATGCGCCTTCTACACTATGACATGTTTGTTTTTATAATATGTATCAGGGGTGTGCGGTTTCGAATTTCGTCTTTCGCCAAATTTTCCTTTTTTCCTGTTTCGCCTTTCTTGTTTCGCTTTCTCAAATTAGTTTTGGCACACCTCTGATATTTGCCGATTTTTACCAAATTTTTATTTAAAGGTGAAAACGCCGCATTAGCCTCTGTCGGTGCAGCAGCAGTAACTGCGGGTTATCATGTAACGCTTGAGCCATCCGCTTCTGCTCCGCCTGTTGTTGTAGGATTGCAACAAAATAACAACGAACCTTCGTCAACAATTGGACAGCATGTTTCCTCTTCTCCTGCTGGTTCTTTAACATCGTCTGTATCATTACCTGTTTCTTGTGCTGCTACTACTGAAGGAGAAGGAAGAGGAGGATCACAGCAAGAAGGTGAACAACAAAAATCTCAGCAGCAGCAAAGATGCTCCCCTCCTCCAGGTTTCGGTAATGATTTTTCTAACAATAAGATCTGTTTTGGGTTGTCAGTGCGGAAATGATTTTAGGACGATTCAGTTTCGGGCAAGGGCGTAGCCCTGGGGTCGATTTCATGAGGGGCTAAAATGGGGTCACCGCTAAAATTTTGTTTCGGGACCGTCGATTTTCCAAAAACTGACAAGCCTACTGATGTAATCTTTCAATTTTACTAAACAATTTTCAAGGAGTTGAAACTGAAAATCAATGCAAAATTGATGAAGCTGATAGTATACAGAAAAACAAGCAAAATGAAGTGGGAACTGATAACTCTAATGGAGAACGTCTTCAAAATGATGCACAGGACGTAGGTTCAGGAGGAAGTGCTAGTGGTGTTGGAGGAGTCACGAATCATCAAGAACAGCAACAACAAAACAACATTAATTCTCATAAACATATAACCAATGGACCGTTATCAACTCGTTCGGCAGAAAATAATAACAACAACAGCGTTCTTTTGCCTGGAATTCCACCAGAGATTGCTGCAGCAATAAATGGAGGACACGATCTTTTTGTTTGTTTCTTAGTTTTTTTTTCTATAAATTTTTGTGGATCCCCGAGGTTCAAGCGTTCTTTTGCCTGAAATCTTCCCACAAAATTTTCATTTTCCTCTCCTTAAAGGTTCACATTCATCCGGGCGATTCTATCTCTCTTGCTGTTGGAAACGAAATTCAGCTTATTCATGGTCCTGCCACAATTAGAATGGTCTCCAATTCAATGCCACCGACAGCGATTCCAATGAACGTGCCTC
The DNA here is from genome assembly GCA_036172955.1 of Meloidogyne arenaria. Classification (NCBI taxonomy): domain Eukaryota; kingdom Metazoa; phylum Nematoda; class Chromadorea; order Rhabditida; family Meloidogynidae; genus Meloidogyne; species Meloidogyne arenaria. The sequence continues at coordinate 4,578,208 of JARQAB010000025.1, forward strand.
ATGGTCACGTTGTTCAACAATTGTTGGATAGTCAAGGAAATCTTGCACATATCATCATGTCGCAAGAGATGCCACCGCCTCAAGTAATGGGGCCAGGACAGCCGCAAATCCATCAGCGACATTCACAGGTTTTTTTAATTTTGAATGATTGGATTTTTCAACTTTTTTTTAAAGAATTCGCTTCAACCCCAGCAGCAGCATTTGCAACAACAACAGAGGCAGCGCTCAAGTCCAAGTCCTCAAAAATGCGTTACTCCCTCTTTGCGATATAGATCTTCTCCGTCGTCGTCTAATTCTCCGCCAGATATGCAACAGGTTTTAACTTTTATTTTTAATTTATTTTTCTACCACTGATTTAAGTTTCTTTTCGATTTTGTTCTTGAGGTCTACGTCTTTTTAATCACAACAGGGCTGCCACGGGTTACCTGAGACTCTGACTTTTTTCGCAGCCTGTAACTTTATTTCTTATTCAAAGGGGTTATATTTCGGACAGTCCTTGAAAATGTTTGTTATTTCCAAAATATTTTTTTAAATAAAACTTGTTCCTGACTTTTGAACTTAATCGAAAAGACCCCTAATTTAACATTAAACATTTAAATTTTATCTTCTAAAAATAGCATGTTCCACAACAACATTCTCATCATAATAGACATAATCATCCTTCTCATCAACAGCATTATGCTGCTCTTCCTTATGACCATTCACAACAACAACAACATTCCGCTAATCTCTCACAGCAACAACAACAACAATTTTCTCATTCCAATATAGAAGGTGCTGGAACTCCGTCTGGAGGCAGTGGAATTGGTGGTGGTAATTATGGAGGAGGACATCATCACCAACATCCAAACCCACTTAGCAAATGGAGTCCTCGTGGAAGTGGAGGTTTCCCATCTCATCAACAATTTGGACGGCGTGCGAATCATAATATGGTATTTTTTAGAGTTTTAATTTTTAAACTGACGCTGGTCGGTATTCGAGCTTTTTCAGACTGACTCGGGCCGAATTTTCTCGGTTAAATCCCGAAACTCCCGAAAACCCGGATTTTATCAAAATACCAGGTTTCCATACTATCGGGCCCGGGAAACCCGGTCCTGGGCCGATAGACCGGGCATGGGCCTGCCCCAGAAACCCCGGCCCAGGCTCAAATACCGGGGTTCGCCCGTTGTTGGACCCTATTGTTTTTACTGGTGTTTTTGTAAAATTAAATAGCCTGGATGAAAATATTTTTTGCAGCCTCCTACTTATTATATGGATCCAATAATTGCTGCAGCACATAATCAACCTCCCCCTCCTCAGCTTTTAAGTGCAGCACATTCTCCTTCAACAGCTCCATTAGGAATTGCCACAAACGTGCCACAATATGGACAGATACAGCAGCCGATGCTTTTGGAGCAACATTTTGAGCATATTCAACCTCAAGCTCAGCCACTTCCACAACAATTTGTCACTCCAATTGTACCTATACCCATTGGTGAAGTAGCAGAAGGAGGACAATTTATTCAGCGCCCAACCCCAACTGCTCCAGGTATGGCTCCGTCTACCTTTGAAGATGAAGAAAAGGAGCGTTTGCGTGATTCAATGAGCTCCCTACAACCGCCAATTGTGACGAGAGGTTTTTCTTTAACTTTTTTCTTTTATCATAGTTAAATGGGGTCCGTCCTATATATTTAGAAATGTGGAGTAGGTTAAGGTTGGTGGTTCCGGATAACCGAAGATTTCCCAGGAACCCCATCCTTGGAGTGGATGTGCGTTTTCTAGAACGATTTTTCTTAATTTTATCCCTCTTGATTTTATAATCAGTTTATGGACGTAAGCTCACTTAGTTTTCCATAGATTTCACTTTAGAATCTAGCATTATTTTCTAAAAAATTTTTTTTCAAGTTGGTGATCGTGATGCCGATGTAGTGTGGCAAGAATTGGATACTTCAGAAGCTGCTGCCTCTTTACCCGGCTTTCCTGAAATTAATCAATCAGAATTTGCATATCGATTAATCTTATACGAACAAAATGCTTCTACTAGTATTTGTTACAAAACTGATGCAAACAGTGGAAATGTGTTGCATTTACAAAGACTTCGACCTGCAACAGATTACATGGTTTCTTTTAATTTTTTTCTGAAATTTTTTATTTTTTTAACTTAAGATTTGTATACGTGCTGATTTGCCTGGCCATTGTATTGTTGGTCATCCTTCAGCGTATACTACTTTCCGCACCCTCTGTTCACGTCCTGATGCCCCTCCACTTCCAAGGTTGATGGGACGTCAACAAAATTCTGTTTCGTTGCATTGGAGAACTCCAAATTGTAATGGGAGTCCAATAATCGCTTATTGTCTTCAAATGACCAAGGTTTCTTTTTATTAGCATTCCAATTTAAAAAATTTTTCTTTCAAGGGTAAATCTGCTTCCTTCGACACAGTTTATGAAGGCCCTCATGATCAAGCACTTGTTGGAGGCTTAGAGCATGGTTCTTTTTATCGTTTTCGCGTTGGTTGTCGAAATGAAATTGGCCATTCTGATTGGTCCCCACAATTAAATGTTTATCCTGAAAGAGAACATCGTCCCAATGTTGGGGGAAGCGGAGGTCCTGGAAGTACATCATTACATCACAATCAGCACCAAAATCCGCAACATTTGTTTGGAAGCAAAGGTTCATTAGCTAGCTCCCCTTGTTCGTCTGTTCAACAACAACAGCAGCAACCACAACATTTAACTTTACCAAAACCACCAGCCCCAACAATTCTTTCTGTAACGTCTAAAGATGTTAAGCTTTCTTGGAATGAATTACAACCATGCCTTGACTATTTGAATATAACGGTTAATATTTTTATTAAAATTATTTTAAAATAGAGTTCGGGCCCGGGTCCGGGATTTCCGGGCCAGGTAGCCGGAAAAGCGGGTATTGTAATAAAAATTCAGTTTTTCAGGGTTTAGCCCGCATACCGGCCCCGACGATTTAAAAATATCAAACTCTAAAAAATTCCTTCCCCCTTTTCAGTTGGAAGTTTCTGATTTTTCTGGACGTGGTCCACATCATTTTACACCAATCCCAGTTGAATTTTATGCAAATTCTGGAACATTTGCTAATGTTACTGGACTTCAAAGGTTTGAAAAAATCATTATTTTAATTGAAATTTTTCTCTTTTTTAGTAATCGCGAGTATCGGTTCCGTTTATCGGTTAGTACAGCAAATGGAGAACAACACATGTATTCAGATTTGGTTGCTGTGCGAACTCGCTTGCATAATGAACCACAACAGCCAGCACAACAATTAAAAGAAGCTCGTCATCATGAACAACAACAGTTTGAAAGGACAGAAAGAGTAACTCAACCAACAAAAACTCAACCTCCACAACAGCAACAACAAAGGACTAGCATTGGTTCTTTTGATAATGAAACCCAGCAAAAATCTCAAGGATCAGCAATGGAGTCTCAAAAATCAACGTCTCAACAGCAACAATATCGACCAAAAGGAGGAGGAAGTGTTGCTCAACAGCAACAACAACCACAAAAAAGATCAAGTGGCGGTAGTGCTTACACTAAAAAACAGCAACAACAGCAAAAGAATGGATCAGTATCACAACAACAACAATTACAGAAGGAGCAGCAACAGGTTTTTTTAAAATATTTTTGGGGAGCCAGAAACATGTTGGGATGGACATATTGGGATATTTCAATATCGAACATTTACCCTACTGATTTTGGTACCTACGGCCACTGGGTATTGGACGTTAACCCGCAAGAAGTTTTTTTTGTTACCGCAATCCCTTTATGTCCGTCCCGTATATCTCCCTACCTATTTTCTACTCTTTTCTTGACAATTTTTAAAATTTTAGCAACAGTCGCTTGAAGAAATTGAAGCTCCTATTCAACAAAAACTAGTAAAGACTCAACAGCAACAACCTGAACTCAAACCTCCCTCTTGTTCTGCGCCGAAATTTTTAGCAATTACTAGTGAAACTGCCAAAATTACTTGGGGAATAAATGTGAGATATTTTTTGATTTTTTTTATTTTTTTATTTTTTAGCAAACTCCAAACAGTCCAAAGACAGGCGGCGCACCCTCTGTTGCAGCACCAATGTTTGAATTACAACGTGTTGATCGTCAACATCCCAAAATTTATTATGCTGGGTCTGACACTGAATACAAATTGGAAGGACTCCGGCCTGTTGAACACTTACAATTTAGAGTTCGAGCAGTACTTCTTGATACTGAAGGCCGAAGATTCGAGGTTTTTTTGATTTTTCAGACTTAAATTAATTTTATTTACAGGGTGAATGGTCTCAAGTTGGTTCTGCCTGTACTCTCTGCGGTCCCCCAACTGCTCCCCGTGGATTGCGAGTTGAACAGATTCCTCAATCAACCCCACAAACAGAAAATGATGACGATGCGACATTTGAAAAAATGTCTAAAAAGGCTTCTACTGCCTCTTCTTCTGCTGCTAGTAATAGTTTTGGACATTCTACACAAGCTGGTCAATCAATCAGTCTTTGTTGGGAATCACCAGCTCATTTGAATGGAGCACCTGTTGTTGAATATACTATACATGCACACAAGTTTGTTTTTTTAAAATAATTTTTGGATAAAAAGATGAATCCACCCCTAAAGACCTACAGTCCGGAGACCTAGAGGATCTGGAGGGATTAAGGGGATATCGATGGATTTGATATGATTAAAGGGGATAGAAAACACAACCGGGTCACCGGAGGTTCTATAATACAGAACTGGGTACTTATCCCTCCAAATCCCTCGATATTCTCTTTCAAGTTTTCTGTGTTAATAATTCTTAAGGGTCAATAGGTCTTTAAGGTTGACCCCAAAAAAACTGAATTTATATTTTTAATAGATCTTCTGCTTCGGATGATAAACAAGATTTAAATGAGGCAGAATTGAAGGAAATTATTAATGAAACTGAAGAATATTTACTTGGTTCAACATCAGATACCAAATTTATAACACCAAAACTTCAATTTGCTCATCGCTTTATTTTCTTGGTTTGTGCTCACAATGAGGCTGGTACATCACCAAAATCGGAACCGATTGTTTACTTTAGTCCGCCAGGGGTTCCCGATCCTCCTAGAGATATTATGGCTGAGGTTTGATTTTTTTAATTTTTCGAAATAAAAATTTTTGAAATTTTTTAGGCTTTGAGCACGTCAGAATTACAAATAAGCTGGACAGACCCAGCAAACAATAATGGAATGCCGGTCACTTATTACCATCTAAATTGCTTCAAAATTTTCCGAACATTGGAACACTCTTCCGGAAAGCATCGACAGTTAGTTAGTCAACAGGTATTTTTAAATTTGTTTAAAAAAGGGGTAAATTGTGTTTGAGAGTCCAGGCTCCAATATGATCGATATACATATGCCATTTGAAGAGAGCCGATTCAAATGTCACTAAAATTAACCCACGGACTCGATTATGGGTCGTGATACAAGCCCTTGAAAATTGAAAAACCATATGAGGGACCAAGCAGGGCTGATTTTGGTGCCGTTCTACTCAACTCAACGGAACTCTTTCGAGTCAGGCCTTCAAGCATAATTTTACCAAATAAAAATAGATTATTTTTTTGAAACAGATTGTTCCTGGTTCTCAACGCCTTTTAATAATTCAATCACTTGAAACTCAAACTGAATACGAAATTTGTTTACAAGCTGAAAATTCAATAGGAAAGAGTTGCCGTGAATCAGTTAGATGTTCAACAATGGCAAAACCTCCTGAACCGCCAGAATTATTTTTGTCTCAAGCTACTGCAAATACTTTAAAATTGAAATGGAATGTTCCTGGTGGTTAGTTTTTTAGTTTAAAATAAATTTTTTTGAATTTTTTTTTCATTTTCAGATGCTTCTTTAATTAATTATTATTATTATTTGGAAAGAGAAAATGAAAATGGGACTTATTCACCTGTATATGAGGTTTGTAGAGATAATTTTTTCTTCTAAATTTTCCTCCTTATTTTCAGGGTGATTTGAGAACTGCCAAAGTTAAAGGATTAAGAGAACTTACCATGCATCATTTCCGAATTCGTGCGGCCCTTTCAAAGGGAACAATGCTTGGTACATGGTCTAACCGCTATTCATTTCAAACAACTAGACAACCTCCTGCTCCACCTAAACAAGTTTAAAATTTATTTTTAAATTTATTTTGGAATTAAACTTCAATTTTTAAAGGCTCCAACAGTTTATGAACTTTCTAATGACCTTTTCAATTTTGAATGGATCGCGGCTCGAAGCAAGGATTCCTCTTCTGCAGATATTCAACGGTTAGATGCAGGAGGATCTTCTTCAGCCAATGATTACCAAAATTCACAGATTATTTATCGACTTCAGGTTTGAAATATTTAAAAGGAAACACATTTTAGCAGGAGATCGAAGGGCTATAAAGGGGTTAAGGGGTCTAAAACTCGAACCGGGAGGGAGGTAATCCCGTTCGTCTCTTAAGCCCCGTGATTCCGGAGCGTGATTTTGTAAATTCACGTACGGGCTCTCCTCATGCCTACCTCTAATTTTACAAAAAAAATTTTTGGGATCAAAATTTGAAGATTTTTTTTACTATTTTTAAAAAATTTTTAAAAAATATTTTTAAAAAATTTTTTTCTTCAATAAAAATTCTTCAGATTGCACCTAAAGTTGCTTCATCAGCCAAAGAAAAATCGGTTGTTGAAATATGGAAGACTGTTTATGAGGGGGTAAATTTGCAACAAAAAATTCATTATAATTTTAAATAAAAATTTTTTAGGCAAATACTTGTTTTACCCTTTCAATTCCAAATACCAACCAACAACCTCGACAAGCACGTTTATTTATCGTTCAACAATTTTTTGATAACAATAATGATGGACATTTGTTAGATGAATGTGTTTCTGCCCCCTCCTCTATTGTTGTTTTTTCTTCACAAAAATCGCCTAATGAATCTCCCAAAAAACGAGCGATTCATGGAGGGAAAAATTCTTCAGGTTTTGATTTTGAACTTTTTTAAGCCCCCAAACAGTTAATCCCCCTCCAATGATTAAGAAGGATCTCGTAGGGATAACAGTGGATTTGGGGGATTAAGTGGATATTAGGGGATTTAACTGGATTATCAGTGGATAGGGGAGGTATATCTGTGGGCTTGGAGGGATAAAGGGGAAGTCGGGGGATTGGAGAGGTTAGTTGAGTATCCCCCTAGATAACCACCCTTACAAAAAAATTTCAAGGTCCATCAACTAGCAGTGGACGTGGACGGCAACAACAGGCAGCCATTCATTATCCAAATCCTAAGGAGACTAAAGTTACAGTGTACAAAAGATTAAAACGATTTGGTAGTTGGATAAGAAAGACGGCATCAGAAAAGGATTGTGCCTTAATTGTTTTGGTATTTTTTTTTAATTTTTTGGGGATGACTTTTGGGACTGTCCGTGGCCGAATTTTATAGATTCTTGACGAATGTTGACTAATTGTTTAAAAAAATAATTTCCGACTCGTAGAGTAACCCTACTCTAGGGATGTTACTGGTTGAGAAAAAGTCTCGTTTCGGGTTGGATTTTCAAAATTTTCTTCGGATCGGGTTTCGAGTTGAAGAAAAGTCAAGTATCGGGTTGGGGTTTTGGAAAGTTCTCTGATCAGAGTTCGGGGTTAACCCGTGGCATCCCTGCCCTACTTATAAGTTAAAAAAATTTTTTTACATAAATTTTATTCTTTTTTTAAGACACTCTTTGTGATTTTAGCTTTTGGAATAGCTATACTATTAAACAACTACTATTTGAATTGAAGTAAAATTTTTTGTTTTATGTGTGCTTCCTACAAAAATCCCAATCTTTTTTTAAAAATATTTTTAAAAAATATTTATTTCCAGTGTTTGTATAAATCGTGCTGCAAACTCTGTGCTTTCTTCGTCTCTCTAATATTTTTTTCCTTTTAATTTTTCTATTCAAAAATTATTTATTTTCTAAAAAAATTGGTCGTATGTTTCTGCATTTATTTTTATAAAGAAGACTATAAATTAATTAAATACTATATTTATTTTTTCCCTAGTTTTTCGTGTTTATGTACCACCAAATTTTATTGTTTTTTAGAACATATCCTTTTATTTTAATTTTTTTCTTCCTTTTTTCCATAATCTTGTGTCTTAAATTCTTTCATAAAATTATATTTCCCATTGAATTTAAATTAAATTAAAAATTTGATTAATTAGAATATTTGGCGCTATAAGGAAGGAAAATAATGTAAGAATGAATTAATCAAATCCCCCTTTATCCGCAAAATAGTTGAATTTGACCTTTAGAGGGTCATTTGACCTTTTGTGTTTTCTGGAGTAGACCCATACTAGTTGTGACAAAAATCGTCGTTTTCGCTGTCTGATCCAGATTCCTTATTCCTAACCAGAACCAAACTGGATATTTCTGGATTAATCCGGTCCGGAAAACTTTAGAAGAATCTGGCCGGATCCATTCCAGCGCAGATTCCAGCACAGAATTTAGTATATTTTTCCTTCCTTAACTAAAAATTTTGGTAAAATCTATTTTTTCCCAGTTGGTTTTTATTAATTTTTTTATTTAAAAATTCTTTTTCCCCCGTAATTGTGTATTCCCGTAATTTTTTTCTCTTTTCATGTTTGGTGCTTAAATTTACTTAAAAAATGTTTTCTTATTTTTCACAATTTTTATTTTTCTTCTTAATTTTTAATCCAACCATTTTTTTAATTTTAAAATTTCCATTTTTTAATTTAACTAAAAAATAAATTTCTGAGACGTTTTTTAAAGAAAAGAAAATATATGTATTGAGATGAGATTATTGTGATATATTCGATAATTTTATACATATAAAAATTTAATTTTAATGTATTTTTTATTTTATATATTTTTTCTGTTTTTACCACATATTATAATATTTTTTAAAAAAATTGCTGATAGAGATTTGCAAAAAAATTTTTTTGGTTTTTTAGCATAATTTTTAAAATTGCACTCGTTCCTTTTTTTCTGATCCTGATTGTTTTCTTTGGTTGGCTGATTTTTTGTAATGGATAAGTTGATTTTTATTTCTGTTGAATTTTTAGCCTCAGCATATAGTTATTTTATTTGGAAAACCTTTAAGTGCGATTGTGGTGTATTGGTTAGTATTGTCGACTACAGCTGTTAATGATGAGGGTTCGAGCCCTTTGAGCGGAAAAAATATTTTTTTGTCCATTCTTTAGTTATAAATTTTTTTTCAACAAAAAGGATAACTGCGAGCCCCATTTAATAATTTTAAAATATACAGGGGATTATTAAAATCCCCCTTTCCAAAAATTTTAACTACTATACTATCCACTATTAAATTATTGATTGTTGGGTAGTATAGTAGACTGAATTATTTAGCAATATTATTTTAAAATTAATAGATGGGGAGCGCATGGGAGTCTTTTTTTCTCGTATTCCTTTCCTTGTATCTAACTTTTTATTTTTCTTTCCTTTTTTTCATTTTTCTATGTTCTATGTTGAGAAAAAAGATAACTCCATATTTTGCCAATAAGGCTAAAAATACACGTTTTGTCACCAAGTCGGTTGGCAAAACGTGTATTTTTCCCTTATTGGCAAAATATGGTTTTGGCAAATGATTTTATGCGAATTTAACGTCTTTATTTTTTTGTTGTATAGAATTATTTTACAAATTTTTTTTAATTTTTCTATTTTTTATTTAAGAAATTAATGAACAATGATTAAATTATGACTGAAATAAATTACGAAAAGGCACACTTACATTGGAGTTCAGTAACCAGCAATGTGGATGGAATGCTTGGTGGCTTTGAACAGTTGCATTCAACTGATATAAATACTTCGAAGCAATTATTGGATTATTTGATCAAGAAGGTTTTAATTTATAATTAGTTTTGAGGGAATTTTTGGGTACTTCGGAAGGGAAGGGCCACCCTGCTGATTATTTTTTCGATTTTCATCCTAATTTTTGACGCCTCAGTTGAGTTTATAGTCGTCAAAAAATGTAATTCAATATCTCTATAATAGTCCCCCCATCCTCTCCTTGAAATTCTTCCTTCCAGGAGCCCTTCAATGTACCGGATTCTTAGTGGGGATCTTTCCACAAATTTTTTCTCAATTTTACAGCAACTTTTAACCAAATTTGAACACGCATTAGACTGTGCAAGTGGAATTGGACGTATAACAAAACACTTGCTTCTTCCAAAATTTAATTTTGTTGATATGGTTGATTTTGCTGAAACGGTTTTGTTTTTATTTTTTTATTTTTCAAATGTTTCTTTTCTAGTTCATTGAACAATCGAAGGAATATATAGGTACTGAAGGAAATTCTCGTGTACAGAATAAATTTGTCGAATCTCTTCATACTTTCAAGCCAAACCCAAAATTTTATGATTTGATATGGATACAATGGGTGACTGGACAATTATCGGATGATGATTTGACTAATTTTCTGAGGAGATGTAAGGTTTGTTTATTTTATGGTTCCTGGGAATTTTGGGTTAATTTGTGGTTATCCTTTCACGAGACTTGAATGGGAGGAGCACTTATTCCTTTCTGCTTATAGTTGTTTTGTTAGAAATTCTGATAAGTGCTCCGGTGGTGTAGTGGTTAAGACCTCCGCCTACACTTATTTTCGATGGGGGTTCGAGTCCTTTTGCCTGCTAACTGTTTTATTTCCTTTTTGTTTTACTCGGAATATATCCTCCAAATTTTCCTTTCAATTCCTCATTTAATTTTATTTTTTTAGAAAGGATTAACTAAAAATGGTTGTATCATTATAAAAGACAATGTAACAAGTCGAGACGAAGAAAGAATTTTTGATGAGTGTGACAGTTCTTGGACAAGGCCTTCACATGAATTACGGCCATTAATAGAAGCCGCCGATTTAAATATTGTTTTGGAGAGAAAGCAACTTTTCTTTCCTAAAAATAATTTTCCGGTATTTTTTAAATTTTTTTTATTAAATTTTTTATATATTTTTCAGGTTCTTATGTTCGTCTTAAAACCTTCAGATATTTAATTTTTTGGAGAAAATTTTCAGTTTATTTTTCGTTAATTTTGTTTCAATCCTCTTTAATTTCCTTTACGAATTTCTGAGATATCCCTGCCGTTTAGAATTCTCAAAAATCACAAAATCTGCGGACTAAAAATCCGCAAAAATTGCGGAAATTTTTTTGAAAAATCCGCAAAATTTTTTGCGGATTTTAAAAATCTTTTTTGTTCCTTTTAGAACATTGGCCAACTATTTTTAGATTTTTTGAAAGAATACTAAACGAAAATTTTTTTCCTTTTGAAATTACTAAATTGATTTTTCTTTCTGTTTGTCCATGCTCTAAGCTTTCTTGTTTGTTTTCATCTCAATTTTGCCTTAAATGGTTATTCTTGATAAAATTTTTTCTTTTACCTTTTCATTCTAATTTTTATCAGTTTTTATCTGTTAAATTTATTTTTATAATTTTTTAGTCAATTCTTTCCCAGTTTTCGCCAAAATCAAAGAAAGAAAAAATGACGATGAGCAGAGTTTATATTGGCAATTTGTCTTCCCGTGTTACCGACCGAGAGCTTGAACATTTCTTTAGAGGATTTGGAAAAATACGTGATGTAATGTTAAAAAACGGATTTGGATTTGTGGTTTATTTTTTAATTTTTTGAGCATTTTTTAAATTTAATTTGAAGGAATTTGACGACCATCGTGATGCTGAAGATGCTGTGTATGAACTGAATGGACGTGAACTCTGTGGGCATAGAGTTGTTGTGGAAATTTCTCATCGTTAGTTTTTTATTTTTTGGATATATTTTTAAAGGAGTATAGAATTTGTTGGGATCTTCGTGGTTTTAGTTTTGGTACCGGTCCTAATCGTTTGGCTTCCATATAATCGATTTTAAACGGAAGCTGAATATGTCCTGTAGTGTAATTGTATTGGTCCTGAATACAAACGTCATTCGATGGAGGTTCGAATCCTCTGCCGTTAGCTCCATTTTTAGAATTTATTTTCATCAAGTTTAACTTCTCCTCAAATTTATTTCGGTTTTTTATTTTTTATAAAGTTTATTCTGGCTTACAAGAGCATTAAAAAGTTTAAGAATGATTCCTTGTTATGAGAGCCTTTGCGAATAGGACCGGTTTCATTTTTTAGACTCACAACTTCAATTTCTATCCAGTTAAATTGGATCGAGATTTCTATTTTAGAATATCATAACCGTTCCTTCGTCCTTTTCTTAGTTTATATCAGGGATGGATTTTCCATATCTGTAAAGCAGGAGAGAGCCTATCCTCGGTGCATATATTAACATTTTCATAATTATTTTTGTTTGGCTTATTTTATATTTTTCAGGTTCTCAGCAACAACAACAATATCGAAGTGGAATGCGATCGTAAATTTTATTTTTTATATCCTCTGTTTAAAAATATCTTTTTCTAGCCGTGATGGTCGTGTTAATGGACGTTTTCCTCCGCCAAGAGAGACTCGTCATCGGATGCGTGTTACCAATTTGTCAACCCGATTTTCTTGGCAGGTTTGAAAAATTTTTTATTTTAAATTTATTTTTATGAGCTAAAATGGTCCAGTTTGCCGAGAGCTCCTCGTGCCTTGAAAAAATTAGGTTTAAAATTCATATGGGGTCATCCGTCGCGGCTTGTCATGTCTCGGATACCTGATAGAATTGTCCAAATTGAATTTTACGAGGTAAAACCGTTCCTAATTTTAAGCTTCTTACCCGGTAGACTGGGCTGCAGTAGATAAGGTGGATCCATTAAAATTCTTGGTTATTTTTGTTTAAATAGTTTAAATAAGGTGAAATTAGAATGGCGGCTCTTTGAACCCGCAATAACTCTCTTTGGCCTTGCCTGACAAATGTGGCTGGCGGAGTACACCGCCCTGCCATTCCTTCACTCAAATCTTTCTCATGAGAGGGCCGTTTTACTCTTTCTGTGTCCCTTTTGCTGGCCTTCTCTGGCTTGCATATGCTTTTGGAAAAACAAAAAATAAAAACAATTTGGCCTTTGCTTGAAAAAATTTGGTGAAAAAAATTTTCAAAATTTAAATTGGTGAAGGAGAGTGTAAAAAATTCCCAAAATATGGAGAACAAAAAATTCGTTTTGATTTGAAGAAAAAAATACTGACAGGCCGTCGGTATAATTGACAAAAGAAAGGCTTAAAAATTTTATAAAAAAAATCTGGTTGATCTGCTGGGTGGAGTTGCTTCAAACCTACAAGTTTATTATTAATCAGCGGCCTGTCTATTTTTTAAAATTATTTAAAAAAATTTGCCAATAAATTTTTTTAATTCTTAGGACCTAAAAGACATGATGCGGGATGCTGGCGAAGGTTTTTTTTTCTTTTTTAAAATTTTTAAAAAATTTCTAAATTTTTTTAGTTACTTATGCTGATGCCCACAAAAGAGTTCGGAATGAGGCGCTAGTCTGTTTTGCTACACACGATGATTTGCGACGAGCTATGGACAGATTTCAAGGTTTATATTTAATGTTGGGTGTGGGTTATCTGTCTTTTCTGCCCAAAATTTTAAATCTATACCCGTGGGGACGGGAAGGATGTCAAATATTGTTTTCGGATTCCCTCTTCCACTTTAGTCGTCCTTCGTTATTTCAGCATGTTCTTATAACTTGAATTTTTTAAGTGAATTTCCTTCCCTTTTCGATTTTTAAACTGCTTATCCTTTCTGTCCCCGTGTGAAAGGGGCGAACGAATCAGGCCTAATTTTTCCCAACTTAATACTAGGTTTTAAAACATTTTATTATTTTTTCTTTTAAAGGCAAAGAAATCAATGGACGCCGTATAAAGCTTATTGACGATTCCTACAATGGTGGAGGACGTCGTTCATATACTCGTTCGCGTTCTCGATCGCCTCGTAGCCGTTCACGCAGTCGTTCATATTCGAATGACCGTCGTTCTACTTCTGCGCGTTCACGTTCGCCACCTCCAGAACCATCTCGTTCACGAAGCACTTCACCAGTTCCTGGTATTTTTTCAACTTTATTTATAAGGTGGGTTAATTCAGGGAGGGAATTAAGGTTGTTCACTGACTTATTAAGAGCAGGGTTACCGTTTTCGAGTCGGGCTGTCAGTCGCGTCCTATCCCTGGTGTTTGTAACGGGGATGTGCCGTAGTACCAAACGCCAAAATTCCAACCCCTTGAAAGATGTCAAAATACCAAATTGTTTAAGCTTCAAATATTTTTTAGCTAAAAATGCTGATGATGCTGAGAGTATCGAGAAACGTAGCCGCTCTCGTTCTGCCTCGGTTGGATCGGAAAAGAATTGAAGAAGATTTTGAATAAAAAGGAATAATGATTTATAATCAATTTATGTTATTCTTACATATTTTTGTTTAATTAGTATCAAATTAAAATTTCCTTTATTATTCATTTAAAATCCGAATTCTTTTAATTTTCTTATTTTTTTTTAGAAAATGAATTCAACTGGAAATGAAAAAGTAAGCCCCCTTTTGGCCGTACGGTCTTTTATTGCTCCGGTCTTTTAATGATTCGGTCTTTTAACTTCCTTCTGCCTTCCCGGTCTTTTAGTGAAACGGTCTTTTAATTATTCGGTCTTTTAAATTCCTTCGGCTGTTTCTGTCTTTTATTACAACGGTCTTTTAATTAATCTGTCTTTTAACTCCCTTTTGCAGCCGTTTCAGTGCCTCAGTTCAGAGCGAAATGGTTACGGTACATGAAGGGGGAAACTTAATTTTCAGAATTTAAAAATCAGAATAATAAATCAGAATTAATTTAAAAATCAGAATTAATAAATCAGAATTAACTTTTTAATAAATATATTCTGTTTTTTAAGTCAGTATCAGAATACCGCTCTTCTATGCATTTCCCTCGTGGTAAAGAAGCCTATTTCAGTTGAAAATTATTTTGTTATTTTGTAAAATTTCAGTTTTTAAAATCACGATAAATACTTTAAATACTTTAATAGTTTTTTAGTTTATTAAATTTTACTCTTCCAAGTCTTGATAAACATCCAAAAAATTGTTCGGGTTAATCACAAAAAATTTCCAAAAAAAAAATTTTTTTGTGGTAAAATTTTAAATTTTATTCAATTTAAAAATTTGCCAAAATTTGGCGTAATGTCCCTTCCGCCAAATAAATGACAGTTTATCCCAAAAATTAATTTTGTTGAGTATTGGACAATTGAGTCTGGGGACTAAAAATTAAAGAAATTAAATGGACGGTTGGGTGCGAGAATTGAGTGCGACGAGGAAAATTCTTGAAAATTTCATTTTTTCAAAAAATCGATACTAATCGATAAAATCAATATAAATCGATAATTATTTTCAAGAATAGTTACTAAATATTTATATTTTCAAAATATTTATATTCCTAAAAATAAATAATTTACGTTCTGGTAATTTAGAAGGTATAAAGTGTGGATTGGCTAATATAAGGTCTCTAAATAAAAAAACTGAAGAAATAACCCTTGCCCTTGACAATTTTAAATTAGATGTATTAGGATTAACTGAAACTTGGTTAAAAAAGGATGAAAGCTTAAATTTTCTAGATCTAACAATTATGGAAAAATACAATACTATAGTCTCTAATAGGGAAAAGAAAGGAGGGGGGTGTGCTCTAATAATCAATAAGAAATACTCTTATTTACTAAAACACAGTCTATCAAAATTTAACTCTGAAATTCTTCATATTCAAATCTGTAATTCAAAATGTCTAAATTTAATTCTTGTATATAGACCTCCTGACACCAGTCTTTACCAGACTAAGAAACTTTTAAATTTTTTAGAAGAATTATTAACCTATAATTGTGTTTTTTTTGGGGATTTTAATTTTGGGAATAAAGATGTAAATTGGATTAATTCTGTTCCTTATGCTAAATCAAAAATAGGAGAATTATTTTATGAATTTTTTAATAGAAATAAATTAGAATCTTTAATTAATTTTGCAACTAGAGATAACGCATGTTTAGATCTTTGTTTGACTAACCAATATCAACTTTTTTCAAATGTTTTAAACCAAGGAAAATTTTTCACATCTGATCATGATTTTATAACTTTTGGGATTAAATATCCACAAGCTAAAACTAATACACAGTTAATAAAATATAGACAATTTAATACTAATCAAATAAAATTATTTAATTTATATTTATCCTCTATTATACCAAATCTACATACTTTTAATTTTTATGTAGAGGATAAATATAATAATTTAACTAAGATTATAAATGAAGGATTAGAACAATTTTGTCCAATAAAAATTTTAACTAAGAAAGATAAGGGTCACAAATATCCTGCACATTTGCTAGCTTCCATAAAAGAAAAGAAAAGATTATATAAGCTTCAAAAATTAGATAAAATTAATTTTGAAAAAAAATATAAAAGTATCTCACTACATATTAAAATTCAAACTAAAAATTTTTTTGCCAAACAGCAGAATAGAATTATCAATAATAATAGTATTAATATTTTTAACTATATGAGAAAATTTAAGATAATAGATAATCAAATTCCTGCAATAACTTTTGAAAACAAAATTATTAATAACTCATGTGATAAATCTGAAGTATTTGCACAACTTTTTCAAACAAGCCTTTGTAATATTAATGATCTACCAACGTATAATGTTAATGGATTTGACTCAGATAATCAGAAACACATTCTAACAGATATTAACTTCGACATAACAGATGTTATTTCGATTTTAAAAAAGCTACCTAATAAAGATGGAACTTCTCCAGATGGAATAAGTTATAAGATTATCAAAAATTCATATCTAATTCTAGCACCCTATTTATTAGATTTTTTTCGAATATCACTGGATGAAGGAAAGATTCCTAATATCTGGAAAAAATCTATTATTATTCCTATTTTAAAAAAGGAGATAAATCAAATCCTGAAAACTATAGACCTGTTTCTATCACATGCTGCATGTGTAGAATCATGGAAAAAATATTATCAAAATATATAACAAATTTTTTAATGATAAATAACTTAATAAATGAAAATCAATTTGGATTTATCCAAAAAAGATCAACAACAACGCAATTTATTACAACACTAGAAGATTGGTATGATGCAATGTTTAAAAAAAAGAATATAGATTGCATTTTTATTGATTTTAAAAAAGCATTTGATTCAGTTCCACATGATTTATTATTAAAAAAGCTTTATGATATTGGGATTCGGGGAAAAATAATTAAATGGATAGCTGAATTTTTATCATATAGGACATTTGAAGTAAAAATTGTTAATGAATTATCTCAAACAAAAAAAATTACATCAGGTGTTCCTCAGGGCTCAGTCCTTGGACCTCTACTATTTTTGATTTACATTAATGATTTACCTGAGGCTATGCCAAAGGAAATAAAAATAAAAATGTTTGCTGATGATGTAAAAATATATAATGTTCATAGTAATAAAAACGAAAGAAATCAATTAAACCTTGCAATAAAAAAAATTGAAGAATGGGCTAACTTATGGAAAATATCTATTTCATCAAACAAAACATTTATTATGCATATTGGAAAAAATAACCCTAAAGATCAATATAAAATAAATTCAAATATTATTAATGAAGTTGAATCAATACGAGATTTAGGGATTATTATTGATAATAAATTGAAATTTGATATACATCTAAATAAAATAATACAAAAAGTTTACTCTAGAATGAGATTCGTTTTCAATGTTATTAAATCTAGAAATACTAGGACATGGATTACGATTTACAAAAGTTATATAAGGCCACTTTTAGAGTATTCACCTGAAGCATGGAACCCATTGCAAAAAAGTGAAATTGCTAGATTAGAAAAATGTCAAAAATATTTTACTAAAATACTATTTAAAAAATGCAGACTTCCTTATATTGAATATTTCAATAGGTTAGAATACCTGCAACTTCAAACACTAGAAAACAGAAGAAAAATTTATGATCTAGTTTTAACCTATAAAATTTTAAATGGATATACCCATTTTAATCCTACTAAATTTTTTAATTTATCCAACAGAAGAAATAAATCCTCCAAAATTAGAATTCTTTCTAAAGGTCAAAACAAATTTAGTTCAAAATCCTTTGTAAATAGAGTAACTAAAAATTGGAATGTCCTTGATAGTCAAACTATATTAGCCAATTCCCCATTATCCTTTAAAAATAAATTAAAATCGATATTGGTGCAATAATTAAAAAATATTTTTTGTGTACAGGCCAACCCTATTTATTATTCAAGTTTTAATTTAAAAAAAAATGAGGAAAAAATATATATATATTTTGAAAAATTAAATTAAGCAGTTTCAAAAATTTAAAAAACCAAGTTATTTATTCAGACTCTATTAAACAATAAATTGGCATTTTGTCTATTTTTTAAGAAAATCGATTTATTACAAAATATATACATACATTTTTTTCCTTATTTTCCTTTTTTAATGCAATTAAATATATTTTTATTTAAATCAATTATTTAAGTGATTTTTGTTGTTATTTTGACTTTTGTTGTTTTTTAAGCCTATAAGTTTCTCATATTTCAATTTATATTTAAAATTAATTTAATTTTTAAGGCAAACTTTTTTGACAATTTAAGCCTTCTTTTTTGACCTTAATTGGGTAAACAATGGCAACAAAAAGAAAACAAGCCAATTCAAATGTTTTTCCAATTAAAATAGAAATGGGAATTAAAAGAAGGAATTATAAATAAAAATTATATATCATACATAATTTATTATTTTTTGCCATGTCTTTTACCCATTGTTATTTTATTGTCAATGTGTAAGTGGTTTCCCCCTTCATTGACATTTTTTTTGAATAAATAAATAAATAAAAAAAAAAATCCATAATTTACTTCAAAAAAGATAAATTTTCAAAAAAATAGATACTAATCGATAAAATCGATAACTATTTTTAAATGACTTCGATAAAATCAATATAATCGATAATTTATTCAAAAGAATTCTTAAATTTCACAAAAATAAATTTTCAACTTTTGCCATTCCGCTCTCAAAATGAGCACCGAACAGGCCATAAATACTTATATTTATTTTTTTCTCTAACTACACTTTCTCTATTATAATTTCTCTATTTTTAATTTTTGTCATTCTGCTCTCAAAATGAGCACCGAACTGGCCATAAATACTTATATTTATTTTATTCTCTAACTACACTATTTCTTTTTTATAATTTCTCTAAACAACAGGGAATCATTTACTCGAGATTGTTTATTAAGGAACATCCAAGTTAAGAAAGGACAGTTGAGTCCTGCCTAATTTTCTACAAAACACAATAAAAACAAAGTCAAAACATTTTATAAAACAAAAATAAGAACACGTCAAATTAAAAACAAAAAAAAAAGAAAAGAAAAAAGAAAAAAAACAAAAAAAGAAAAAAACAAAACTTCTAAAAAGGATTGTTGTAGAAGCACCACTTCGTTAGTAGTAGTGCTTCCATTAGATGTCCATTTTGTTGTTGCTTTTCCTGTTGATGATGTTGCTGGGAATTGTTCAAGCCTGAAAGAAAAAAGGATTTAGCGTAATTCTGGACCCCATTTCAAGCTTAAATTTCCGTAATTTTTGATCCCTGGACTGGGTAGATTGGGGGGATTACACAAATTTTTCCTCCTTATTTTTACCTAAAGTATAATGAGACATCCTACAAAGTCCAAAAAAACAGCCTGTTACAAATAAAGAAACAAGGCTTCAAGTGTTCTTTTGGGAATACGAGTATGTCCCCGAAGGAATTTAGACGATGTTGGTGGGACAAGGAAAAGAAAAAACGGATACACTCAATTGTATCGGAAAGTTGAAAGCCCAAAACCATTCAGAAATCCACCCAAAAGACCCTTCAACTAAAAAAATATAAATAAATTACCATTGTCTCAATCACGCTTTCCTTCCCATCTCAAAAATTCACAGCCAAAAGCTGCCAATGCTTGACTGTCTCGGCCAGGATCGCCCAACCAAGGAGTGTGTTCATCAGCCGTTGAACATGTTAAAAAAATCTTTTTAAAAGAATTCTTAAAATTATTAAATAACCTTTCAAGCCGGGGTTTCAGGAGCATGTTGTTGTATCCAAAGCAACACCAAAAATTTGTCCAACGGGTCGTCGTCATCAATTGGGCTCAAATCTAAAAGAAAATACTTGTTTGGTGAAAAATAAGAAAGAAAACACCCAGAGAGTATCGAACCCGTGACCTATTCACATATAATCGGCAACGCTACCAACTTCAATCGTTCAGCCATCTCCTAAAAAACAAAATTTTATTTCATCCAGACAAACAAATAAAAAACCTGAATGAACTCTGCAGCTTCTCTTCTATATTTAAGTTAAGCAGCTGAATCCATAGACATCCTAGATGGAACCATTTTGGTTTCCTTCCAAGTTGACGGATACTGGTGATGACGGATACTGGTGCTAGATGACGGAACTGGTTCTGTCATCCTTCAAGATCCATACTGAAAGCTCTAAAAATGTTTAAGACCCCTTCCCTTTACCAGACGATTGCTAAACACAATTTCTAATCGAATTCGGAAAGGGGGATTAATAACGGATAACTCAGGGATTGTTTGCGGACAAAACTTGCTTGTGTAAAAAAGGGCAAAAAACAAACCTTTTAATTTTTAAAAAGATTCCATGGACGTCCAAAAGTGCTTTGATGATTTTATTGCTTCTTCTTTGTTTCTTGTTCTGTTTGTTGATTTTTTAGTTTTTTGTTCTTCTTCTGTTGAGTTTTGGTTCTTCTTTTTGCTGATTTCTTCTTTGTTCTTTTTGATTTGTTGTTCTTCTTTTTGTTGATTTTTGAGTTTCTTCTTCTTTTGTTTCTTCTTTGTTTGTTGCTGCTGGACAATTCTTAGAGGCAGGGCACTAAATAAGTTAAATGAGTTTGTTTGGGCAAAGTTATAAACTAACCATAAAGCTGATGAGCAGTTATCAAAGTACCATAGAAGCAACAAGTCCCATGAAAATGCCAGCCAGACCTCGCAACCCCAAACAGAAGGAAGAACTCCAAGCAGATGCCAGGAGAATTCCATACACCTGCCGTTAGAACTCCAACAAAGCCAGACTCCAAACAAATGCCAGAAGAACTCCTACAAATGCCGAAGCAAATGTTAGAACATTCCCCCAACATCTGACGGAACTTCTGCACATTGTCGCAAGAATCTTTCGCCAAGTGCTGGGTTATTCCCCCGCACATTAGCCGGAACATTCCCCCACATAAAAAGATGAAGAACTCCAAGCACTGCCAGGAGAATTCCATACACCTGCCGTTAGAACTCCAACAAAGCCAGACTCCAAACAAATGCCAGAAGAACTCCTACAAATGCCGAAGCAAATGCTAGAACATTCCCCCAACATCTGACGGAACTTCTGCACATTGTCGCAAGAATCTTTCGCCAAGTGCTGGGTTATTCCCCCGCACATTGCCGGAACATTCCTCCACGCAACTAAAACCCACGCAACACGCCTAAAGGACGCACGCAACATGCCAAAGGGGACTTGTGCTTTTGATGTTGGAGAAGAGAGCTCCACATCCGCCTCTACTGCTAAAAATAAGATTTCATTTCTAAAGTAAAAGAAAAGTGAAACTAACGTTTTAAAACAAAACCAGATTGATGAAGTCCAGATGCAGCAGCTTCTTTGGTTGCAAAGCATACAAAGCACTGAATGAAAAAAAATAAAGAATGTTGTTGGATTAAAACACAGCAAGCTTTGTCCGCAAAATGGGAAGAGGGGGGGGGGAGGGAGTGAAAGGCAATTGAAATTGCCCCAAATACAAGCCAATTGTGTTTGAAGAGACCATCATCATCATCGGTCATCTAACAGTTCTAAAACCCGCAAATACATACTCCCCCCAGGTCCAGAGGACAATCACTCCAAATTTGTAGCTGTTGAATTCGTTCTTGCTGTAGTAGATGTCCACAAAATTGCATAACTTGCCACTTCACGAAGATGGCATGAAACAGGTCTAAAAAATAAGAAAATAAAAATGAAACAGGGAGGGCAAGGGGTAGAGAGCCACGGTCAAGTTAATTATTGACGATACTAAAAACCAGCTCTATAAGGAAGCATAGATAGCCTGACGAGCTTCGGTTCCGACCCCGTTCCGATATAACAAGTGTGTCGGCAAAAGGAAACCGATTAACAAGGGTCAACAGTCACCCGTCGCTTGTAGCCAGACAGTACTAAATATTTACTATTATCGGTGAAGGTTTCGTGGAGCTGAGGGAACACGGTCTAACACAAAAAATTTTACAAACCTGACGATCAACAACCCCAACAGTATCTGAAGAAATGACAATTATGTTTTGTTGGTTCGGTTGTCCTTGCGTTGTTCCTTGCTGGATTTGAAGTTGGAGGATGGGAGCCTCCTGTGTTGTTTTGAAGTACCTTAAAGAAATTTGGTAAAGATTGAAGCATGGTACAAAAATCCAAACCTTATCGAATGTGCTGGTTGAAAAATTGTAGTTGTCTAGAAGAATTGGAAGATGTTGAGGCAATTGAAGACAGTGCCTTGAATGTTGAGCATGGACAATCTAAAGTCCTTCGAATGAATTACATTTTTTGTCTAAAAATAAAAAAATATTGTTTTTTAGAATAAAATAAAAATGAAAGAAAAGTCGAAGAAAACAATGAATGCTCACAAAAAGTGTCCCTCTTCAATTATTGATCTTTGTTGTTGAGCTTTGCTCGTATGCAAAAACATGTACTGGTTAGAGAAAAAGAATCGATATTTCCCCTACTCTCGCGTGGGAAAAATAAATTTGTTTTCTCTAACCAACACATGTTTTATTTGTCTGAGCAAAGATTGACTACAAAAATCGATAAATGGAGAAAATGCGATAACAACAGACGATGGATAACAAGAGATAAAGAGCGAGAGAAGAGACGATGGATGATAAAGAAAAAGAAATAAGAGACAAAGAGAGAAAAATAAACAAAAGAGATGCAAAATAAATAACACGATGGACAAAGCCCAAGTAAGCACCGGCGCGGATTCCGGAAAAATTTTGCAGGATCCGGAAATTATTTTTACTGAAAACCGGATCAGATTAATCCAGATGGCTGTTGGTGTTAATAAAATCCCATGAAAGCGTTGCCCAATTTTTTTGTTGTCGTTAAAATAATGCTTACATCAAGAGCTCTGATATTATCTAAATTGATTAGAAATTGAAAATTTGATGGCAAAAATATGCTCAGGGATTCAACTGGGACGTTCCGACAAAAACTAGTTATAAAATTCAATCAGAAATATTTAAAATCGACAAACAATTTTCATCACATTCATCATAAAATATTTGTTCTTCATCAACAACTTCATCGCCATCATTCAAGTTAACATTTATTCTTCTTTCACTTAAATGTTTTGATTGTTTGTCTTCTTTATTTAACATTGAGCCGTCCTTCTTTAATCCCAAAGCTTTTTTATAAGCTGGCTCAGTTGGTGGTTGTACAACTGATCTGGGAATATATTTCCAATCGGAAAATTCTTCAGATATCTTGCTTAATTCCAAAGGATAAGTTCGATCAGAGTCAAATCCTGATAAGTCACCACAAGCCATGAATGGAACCAAAGCTCTGTTTGTAGGAGATTTTAGAGAAGAAATACAGTCATCTGAAAATTAATTAGGTAATATAAAAGAATTGTAATGGCAGGGGAAGTGGACAAGATTTGAAAATTATGGAGAATGAAAAGGACCATTCAATAGTACTTTCTCAAATTATCCCTTTAATTTATAGGATTTTGTGGGAGAGCTAGCTATTAGCTCAAAATACCCTCTCACTATTAGTCCTTCGGAGAAGATTACTTGGTAAAAGTATCTACCCAGCAAAAAGAAAGTATGGAAAGTTTTGGAATCCCATCCACATTGCCTAGTATAATAAAACAGTTTTATTATACCCCTTAAATAAAGAATCCAGGGCCAAATAAAATAAAATATAAAAAATAAAACCGAACAATAATTTGCTGACAAAATAGGATTACACAAAGTTGGTTCATATCCTTCAGGCGGAGAATAGTTTTGACAGATTATAAAAGCCTCACAACTTGACTGTCTACTGCTCTTTGGTTTACAACAATTTACTTCTTTGAAGAACTGGCTCATTTGGGCATAAATTATGTTGACGTTTTTTGCACGGAAAATCTTAAAATTTAAAAATAAACGAGAGAATATTTAATTGAAAAAAAACCTTAGAAATAAATGCTCCTCCTGGAGTCAATATGCAAGAAGTTATATTGAAAGCCTTAAAATCCAAAAATTAATCCAAAATTTAAATTAAAATTCACCGAGAAAACCAACTGGCTTTGAAGATATTCATCGAAGGCGTGCAAACCAGTTACTTAAAAATAAAAAGAATTTGAAGGTTAATAGAATGAAGATAAGGGATATAAAATTAAAAGTTTCAAAACTTGAAAAAGATCCAAAAAAATTTTCTGGAATAGCTTAGATTGTTAATCCTGAAAGGAATCGAACCCATCTAAATTTAGGCGAATAAGCCAGTTAATCAACCAAACCCTACCTACGCAACATCAGATAAATGAATCCCATGTAGTGAAATAAATAATCAAGACTAATCTTTGCCTCTAACGAGGAAAGCATTTGCAAAACCCCGTTTCCAACAAGGAAAAATGATAGCATAATAAAAGATAGAAACCGTCTGGAGCTCCATCACAAACAACCAATTGTGCTAGTTGTCCATCAAAATGAGAAATAATTTGTTCAGCTGTTGCATCCTTAAATGTTCTCATCTTTATTTGAATTTAAACTATCAAACCTCTGTTATATCCCCTTGAATTTGGATAACTCCAGGAAGTGATGACATTGGTTGCTTAAATTTTATGAATTTCACGTCACCAAAAGAATAAAAGTACCAAATCAACAGCAACAATTTTGATCTTTTTACGTTCTTCTTCATCTCTATTTAAGTAAAGTTTCGAGGAAAGAACCTAAAAAAAGGAAATGAAAGGAAAATTTATAAAAAAAACTTGGCTCCATGATCCAGGAGCACACTTTCGCCTTTCGCCGAATCTTCGACTTTTTGGTGTTTTATCTTCGTCTTCCACTTTTACAAGAGATTTCTGCCTCTTCAGCAAAAGTCCTTTGTAAAAATTAGAATACGAAAGGCAAAAGTTAATTTAAAAGCGACGGGCAAGATACAACAATTCGGCGAAGGGCAAAAGTGACCGACACATCCCCAAGAACCTACCCCACCCAGACAATCACAAGTAAACATCCCTCCCATTTAACATATAAATTAACAAACCTTTAAAAACGTTGAATGATTCATCTAGTTGTAAAAGTTTAAATGCTGAACGGGCTCGCCAACCCTTTTCTTTTGCCAAACGATAATAAATATCCCTTTTGTCCTTCGAGGTTTTTCCCATCGAATTAGAATAATTTAACTCTAAAAGAATGTAAATGTGTAAATAAGGTAAACTAAGTTTGATAAATAAACAAAAAAAAAGAAAAAATAAAATAAGAGATCGGCTTTTATTAATAGAAAAATCATAAAGTGCTGTCGTCATAAACTTTCAAAAGGAAAGCATGACAACAGCTATACCAGGGATGTCACGAGTTGAAAAAATGTCAGTTCGGGTAAAAAACCGGCTTCGGATTTCGGCCAGGTTTAGGGCCGGATTAGCTAGTGGGATTAAGAGGAGAAAAGTCGGGGAGGGTTCTGAAAGATTTTTCGAGTCGGTTTCTCGTAACCCACGACATCCCCGAGCCTTACTCCACTAACAAATAAAAAAATAATTAAAAGATATCCAAATTAAATGCCGTCAAATGAATATGTCCACCAATTCTACTTCTTGCAAACTTCTTTAAATGAGCCAGGAAAAGTATAAGTACAAGCCAAAAATTTTGTGATGTTCCTTTTGCAGGTTGAAATACAGTTACCCCACCATCAATAACAAATTCAAAAGTTGGGGGAGTTGTCTCATTCTAAAATATTATTTAACTATTATGTTTAATAAATTAAAAAATAAACCATTCGTATAAAAAATTCTCCATCATCCTCCATATTTTGACAAGAAGCATCTTCACCACGCAACAAATTCTGTTTTTGCTTTTTAGCAACAATTGCGGGAGGAAATAAATCAGTTAAATTTGAGGTCGAAATTGTGACAGGCGTGGTTGAAGTTGAGGGGCATTTTGAACAATACAAATTACTAAAAGGTTTATTTCCAATTTCAGATGAGAATGCAGAGAATGCGCTTGAACAGGGAGAAAGGTGAAAGTCCATATAAGTACAGAAAAGATGCCAGATAAGTTCAACATCTGTCAGAAGCTTTTGTTGTTCATTCCAAGGCAAAATTCGAGAGAAAGCTTAAAAGATGAACCATTAAAAATTTTAATAAAATGAGATAGAGCTTCCCTCTCGTCCCAAGCAGAAATATTCCGGGGCTCCTAACCAAAAAAAGATAAAATCCTTACCATCTTTTTCGTCTCTAGCGATAGTATCACCACCAGAATTCCTGAAAATAAAAAAATTACATTATGCAAAGCACTGGTGGATAAAAAAATTTATCAGACTTTTGGCCGTATCAGACTTTTTATGAAACAATTCAAGCTTGTTTCATCCCCAAATTCCCTTATAAAAAAATAAACTAAATTAACCATTTGTATTCCTGCAGCGCAATATTTTGCGAAAAAGAATGAATCCTATTGACAACATATTGTTGATTTTGATGAACTCTTATATAAGGTATAATAAATGGCAAGAACCTGTAAAAATAAATTTTTAAAAATTAATTAACAAAAAAATCCAACGTGTTGCACAAATCTGTTCGATGCGCAATTGCAGTTTGAATTAAATCAATCGGCGTCTGTCCCAACGTAATGTTCATGTTAGCATGTTTCTCGGCTAATTCCAAATTCATTTCATTAATTTTTTCACTCAAAGGTTTTATAATTGTATTGCAAAGCCAAATTCTCAATTTAAGTTCATAGAGTTCCAAATTAGCCTCATTTAGTTCATAAACATTAAGAATCTGAGAAATTAAAATTTCAAAAATTATAAAGCCAAAAAACCTCTTTAAGACGTGTCTCAACATAAACCTTTGGTACAGGATCAGTAGCAGAAAAGGAGCGACGATAAGTTCTTCTTTCAGTTGCCAAAGGTCTACGCTGCTCTGTGGCATCCTCAGAGTCAGAAATGAATGATTTAATTGCTAAAAGAAAATTTTAAATTATAAAAAAATAATTCAAATCCAACCATCAAGAGCCAAATTAGACTTCAAATCAGCAGAACTAGCGATACCAGGGTAATAGAAAAATTTGGAATCAAAATCACGATTGAAAAATGCAGTACAATCAGATGGATCAATTACTGAATCACAACTAAAAAATTCTTTTAATTAAAAAAATAAACTAAAAATTAAACGTTTCATTTTCAAGCAATTGTCGAAGTTGTGAAGTTGTGTGAACACTTGTAACGCTTGTGTTAAGTGGCGAATCGCGATAACCAACCAGTGATGAAAGTGACGAGTTTCTCAAACTATCAGTTGCGGAAGTGGAAAATGTAAAACTAAAAAATTTTAATTTTAGGAACGAGGTTCAAAATACATAAAAATATAAGCGAATTGAAGATTATACTAAAAACTATGCTAATAAATCTCAGGGGCGGTATTAAAAGAACGTGGTAGTTGGATACCGTCCTCAGTTGTAGGTTATGTTAAGCAAGACTCCTTATTCAAAAATCCAGGTAGCGCTAACCAGCAGATGCATGATTCTTATTGTTAACCTCATTAACCCAAAAAGCAAATTAATATTTGAAAAATTGTTTTTAATAAAATTTTTACTTCAAATCCTTTTGCGGTTGTTGAGGCAGGTTCGAAAAACGAAAAAATTCTGAAGTGAACGCAAACAATGACTGGATACAGTCTGCCCGAACAGATTCATCTAAAGCTCGAGAGTCATCACTTTTAAGTTTTTGAGCATCCAATCTAGATTCTATAAAAATTAAAATAATTAGATTAGAAGGTAAACAAACTGACTTTCTGACAAAATTTGAGCAATAAACAATTTGTAAATAAAAGCCAAATAAACAACAAAGCAGAAAACAGCATTAGCAACAGTGACAAAAAGAGCAGTATATTCAATAAAGTAAATTAGAAAATCAGGAAAGAGTCGATAAGTTAATCTTCGAAGAAAGTAGCCTTCGATAATTTTCAACTATTGTAGGAAATAAAAATATTTTTAAATAGTAAGTAAACCTCAAAAAGCAGAAACACACTAACACAAAACCAATAAAATGAATGCCTCAACTGGTGAATACCATTTCCATTAAATTTTGTGGCAGTTAAAAATTTATTTGGAATCATCTAAAAATAATTAACAAAATTTACAAAATGATTAAAATAAGAATTGATCAAATAATCATTAAAAATTCAATCTAAAGAATTGAAAAAATTTTATTAAAAAATTATGAGTTAAATTCGAAATTATTTGGAATTGGTGTTATCTGATTCAAGGTCGATGGTTCTTCTTCTTCATCCATTCCAATTTGAAAAATTTTTGCAATCCTTGCTCTAGCTTTGGTTGGAGTCTTTTCTTCCAATATGTTCTTTAACGCAATAGACTCGCAGACTTCTTCAGTTAATTCCTTTATATAGAAAATAAATTACAAGAAACCAAGGGCGTAGCTAGAGTATCGATTTCAGGAAGGGGGCTAAAATTGAGTGTGTACAAAATTTTGGTGTTGTTTTAATAACATTTGATAGAGGACCCCGAAAATAGAAAGTCGGGGAAGTCTTCCCTTATAAGCAAACAAAATATAAACCTTGAGATTAGTCAAATCTAATTTTGAAGAATCCACACATCCAAATTTTTTGTGCCTATTCTGTGGAGTATTTTTGGAACATATATCGCTTATTGAAATTGACTCAATTTCATCGTCACAATTGTCAGTATTTGACTTTTCTGATGAAGTGGAGTAATTGTTAAAAAATTTAGCATTCTGTTGCTCCTTCACAATTCCACCATCCGAAGAAATATTATAGACAACAACACGATTTCTGAAGTTAAAAAGCAAAATCTGGTTAAAATATAACAAAAAATACCCATGCCTTGAAAATAATGAAATAGCTTTGGCTTCATCCAACTGACCACTGCTGCTAAGATCTGTCGATTGTTGCATATTGGAAGATGGTGTTAACAAAGTAGAAATCGACTTGTCACTATTTGGCTTAAATTTCAACAAAATTTAAAAAATAAATTAAAAATCAAACAACCTCTTCATTTAGTTGAGATACTTGAGGAGACTTTAAATTTGGTTCCTTATTGTTATCAATCAATGGAGATGTTGACTGATCAATTAATGGTATAGTAGCTTGCATAGAAACATCCTTCACACTTTCAAAGTTATTAGTTTGAGTATATGCGGTTGAAGTCAACGGCAAACGGGGGGAGATTGAAACAGCTTCTATAGATTTAAATCCCAATTTCCGAGTCTTAATTTATTATTACGTCTCAAAAATAAAAATCAACAACCTTTATTGTTTGCGTTTGCCCATGGTTTTTATTTTCTAGCTGTTTGGGCGCAATAACATGCCTAGATTCTTCAGCTATTGGCAAAGATTCAGAATCAACACTTTCATGTTCTTGAGATTTATTTGAAGACATTCTTCGTTCATGTGAAAGCCATGATGTCAATCTAGCAAGAGAATCTGAACCCAATAATTGTAAGAGATGTGAGTCAACTAGAAATAAAAGTAGTTCAAGAATGGCTTAAAGATTTTTGCGGACATTTCTAATAAGGCAAAAGGCAAATTAAGTCGGTTAAATTTTTAAACTCAATTGGAAACTCAGGAAGAATAAAAAAGACTAATAGGAGAATATCAGCAAAAATTGTATGCAAAAGTTTCAAAACTTGAATAAATCTAAAGTTTAAGAAATTAAAAACTAACCTTCGTTATTTGAGCGGTCGCTGTTTAATGCACTAATTTCACTCTAGAATTGAGATACAATTAAATAAGGATCAAATAAAATATAAAATTACATTTAATTTTAAATACAAACGTTGAAACGCAATAATAACACTTTTTGGGATAGGCAATTTCTCATCTTCGCTATTTAAATAGAATAGGTTATCTCCATCCTCGAGCAAGTCAGAAATGTTCACATCATTTTTGAGAATACTAGAACAAATACAATCAACACACCTAATCAAATCTGCTTTAGATCTTGAAGAAATTTTCATTTTTTTTTGAAAAATTGAAAAAAAAGTTAAAAATTTTGACAAAAATTTACCAAAATAACACTTGCCAAAATGAAATTACCAAAATACTATTTTTCCATAAAGAAAAATTTTAGAGGAAAGTATCCGTTTTGTCAAGTTCGAAGCATGTTAAAATGTAAAATTTACATTATGTATAAGAAAGTCTTTTATTTCTCAACACCAACCTTTCGAAATGTGAGTTAGACAATTAACCACATCACAAAGTTGATTACATTTTACTAACTACATAATTTTGAACTTATTAAAAAATTGAAATTTTGTTTCAGGATATATGGATCCAACTGCCATATTTTGGTTTATTTATTCATTTTATTTGGCTACTTTTATTTGGAATTTTTATCTAACTTTGCGACAATACAATGTTTATCGTAAAACTGAAACTAGGCCAGAGAAAGTTAGTGGAATTATTTCAAACGAGGATTTTGTAAAGGCTCGAAACTATAATTTAGACAAGATGCATTTTGGATTTTATGAAATTGCGTTTGGAAAAACCTTATCTACAGTTAGTTTTTCATTTAAAATTCTTTTTTTGGAAAACATCAAAAATCTCTTTATTTAAGGTAATTCTTTTTTGTAATCTGATTCCATGGCTATGGTCGATTTGTGGTAGATATGGACAAGTTATATGGCCTAGGAGTGGGGAGGTTTCTTCTTTCACCTTTTATCAAATTTAACTCTTTTTATTCAGATCTTTCAGTCCGTTCTTTTCATTGTTTCTTCCTCCATTTTCGAAACAGTGATTGAATTGCCTTTTTCATATTATGAAACATTCTATGTTGAACAGAAGCATGGATTTAATAAGGAGGTTGTTAGAGGCTTTTCAGATAGAAATCCCCGAATTTTAAACCAAAAAAATATTTTTAGACTGTACCTTTCTTCTTCAAGGACCGAGCCAAAAAACTTTGTTTAAGTCTTTTAATTTCATCGCCTCTTGTAGCTGCAGTTGTTTGGATTGTACATTGGGGTGGACAATATTTTTATATTTATGTTTGGGCTTTTGTTTCTGTATTTATCTTTGTGAGAATCTTATTTCTTAAATTTTTTGAGCTTAATCCAATTTTAAGTTGATGATGTTTATCTATCCAGAATTTATTGCCCCACTATTTGATAAATACACTCCTCTCCCAGAAAGTGAATTGAAAACAAAAATTGAGGCTTTAGCTAATAAAGTTGAATTTCCTCTTAAGAAACTTTACGTTGTAGAAGGTTTTATTTTTAGATTATTAATTATAAACATTTTAACTTGAAAGGCTCTAAACGTTCATCTCACAGCAATGCGTATATGTATGGATTTTGGAAAAATAAAAGGATTGTGCTTTATGATACGCTTCTTAGCGAGGAAATGAATAAAAGAATGAAACAGGTTTTTTAATATTTTTTGCAAACTCAGAGACTGATGTTTAATTCAGGATGATCAGAAAAAAACTGAAATGAAAACTACACCTAAAAATGAGAAGGATACTGAAGTAACAAATTCAGAAACAGCTGAAGGAGAAACAAATTCAACATCTGACAACACATTAGAGGGAGAACCAACTTCGAAGACAACAGAAGAGAAAGTTCCAGCAACTGGTACTGGTGATGAACAACCCAAACGTAGCTTAGGCATGGCAGATGATGAAATTGTAGCCGTTCTTGGGCATGAATTGGGACATTGGCGTGAGTACCATTCGATGTGGCTGTTAATTTCTACTGAGGTTTGAGGATTCAACCGTTTCACTCTACAAATTATTTTTTAGTTGAATATGCTTACTTTGCTTTTTGTCTTTGGTTTCTTATACCGCGAACCCAATCTATATTTGGCATTTGGTTTCCCATTATCAGCACAACAACCTGCCCTAATTGGAATTCTTCTAGTCAGTCAATATGTTTTTGCACCTTACAATGAACTAATGTCTGTGATTATGAGTTTTATGACGCGACGTTTTGGTAAAATTGAGGGCTTCATTAAAATCCTTCAAAATATTTTCAGAATTTGGTGCGGATGCCTTCGCGGCGCGATTGGGATTCGTCTCGCAACTGAGCACTGGACTTGTTAAATTGGTTTATTAAATTGCTTCTAGAATACTTTTTAAATTTTATTTTCAGGGCAAGGACAATCTGTCCCTTCCTATCAACGATTGGCTCTACTCTGCTTGCAATCATTCACACCCTCCGATTCTTGAAAGATTAGAAGCGCTTAAGAAATTTAAGTGATTTGAATGGTGACTCGTTTGTATTTTATTTTCGCTATTATATGTATTTCAGGCATTACCTCCTCTGAGTCGTAGTTATAATTTCTCCCTTATTCCTTATTGTTTCCCTTATAACTTGCGCTTGACAAAAAATAAAACAATTAAAATAGCTGTTTCAATAAATTTTATATCACTCAAGAGACAATAATTAGGCACAATAAATGATTAAGAAAAACTATGAAAGAAGAAAAATTAAAAATGGCAGAAAATGTAAAATGTTTTTAAATACTAAAGATTTGATTAGGAACAGGACCAAAATAAGATCGCCTCAAAAACTAAGTGAAACCCGCCATGTCACGAGATGATATCATATCTTTGTAGAGACCTACCACCATCCATTGGAACAAAATCACAAAGGGAGCGGTGTTGAACTAACCACTCTGCAACTGTATCTTTGTAGAAATATTTGAGAAGTAAATCTTCAATTTTGGGCCGAATGGAAGAAATAAATTGGTGTTCAATTTCGTGTCGTTTTTTCTCTTTACTATTACTTTGCTCTTCCTCAGTACTATTTGTACAACCGTTGTTTTCACTGAATAACACTCCCAATTTCCATAGTAAGACTCTGACCTCTTCAATCTAAAATTTAGAGGACATATTCGATTTTTGGAAAAATTTTCATCCTTTCAAATGTGCCCAAAAATTCAATAGAGAAAATCAAGAAAACGTCTCGTAAACTTATCAACTAATTAAAAATCAGCTCGATTTTTTCTGCCCCCACCAAAAAAACTGAAAATACCTGTTTGTAGAGATCAGCACCAGGAAACCGACTTTTTCCAATCTGCGAATCAAATGTTCGAGGAAACTTTTTTCCTTCAAATATTAAATCGTCTATATTCGTTTGACAACCAAGTAAATTCTTAAAATTATTGAGAAATTTATAAAAATTATTAAAAATAAACCTTTATAATTTCCAGTTTTGTTTCTTTTTCTGTATTAGTCAAATCATTTTTATCACTCCAAGTTTGAAGATATACAGATTGTGCCACCATTGTTGGCAATCCAATTGGTAAAAGTTCACAAAGTGGTGTTACATGTGAATAACGTTGCCATCCAGTTAGGACCATTCCAGAGAGACGACCAGAAAGATTCTAAAGACAAATAAACTATTTTATAGAAATTCTCTAAATGCGTTCTCTCTAGATATTTGACTCCAACAAAATGATAAACTTAAATTAGATAATCTTTAGTTAAACGAGAGACCATCCCAGACAGCTCTTAATACTCAGGCGCGGAACTAAAGAAGGAAAATAGAAGAAAATTTGTCTCCGCAGTAGCTTATTGTCAGTCGGTACAGCATCTGCAGGCTAAAAGAAGCCTAGAAAGAACTGACAGTTTCTAGAAAATCCAACCCTCTAACATATTTAAAAAATAACCTTTTCATGTTGATAATAAAGTTTCTTATAAGAGGCCAAATTGCTTGTATAATGCCCAACATCAGCAAATTGTTGAACAATTCCATTTGCTCCCTTAAATGCACTTGCAAACAGAACTTCTTCAAAAACCTAAAATTTATTCAAAAATTTTAAAATTAAAAAATCTTTAAAAACCTGACTTAAACGCTCAAATAATCCATCAGGGAAATAACCAGGAAAAGTTACATCAGGAATATAACCCCAAACAATTGGAATTAATAATTCACCCATCTTAAATTCCTTCATCAATTGAACACTCATTTTGTCAAACTTAAAAAAGTAAGGTAATAGTGTCGTTTGTGTGCGACATTTTTTAGTATTCACCAAATCTCTTTTTATTCAGATTTCTGTAAGTACCCATGTCTGTGTGTTAGAACCAGGCTCGTAGCCAGGAAAAATTTTCGGGGGAGAGGGGGCCAGGTGGGGAAAGGGGGCCACATTTTTACACCGCAGCGAAAATTTTGGAGGGCCTAAAAGATGTCGCATACAAACGACACTATTACCAAAAGTAAAATAATTCAAACCATGTCATTCCACGTATACACTCGTTCAAATGAAAACTCGTCTTTGGCAATTCTCGCCACTCTAAATTAATTGAAAATTTCTTTATTTCTAGGTGTTTAAAATTAACTTGCAGACCTTGTTATATGATCCAGCTTCAATCTTTCTTTTGAATTTTCGAAAGTTTTGACTAGTTGTTCTTTACATAATTTTTCTTCAGCAATATGCCAGGCTTCATCGCATCCCAAATGAATAGAATTTATTGTTGGATGTAATTTTCTGATCTGAATAGGAATTTAAAAAGTAAACCAAAAAACTATTTGGGAAGACGGGAATCGTGAACTTTGTATCTCCTAGGTATGTAAAGCAAAAATTGATTTTGGGAGGAACTAGTGAAAGGATAAAGAGGGCATAGAAAGGCCAAAATTCCTGGTAAGCCTAGAAATTATAGGAATTTTATTAAGGAAAAATTTTGAGGGAAAAATTAAAAGATTTTCGGCCATACTCCCAGCCTATTAAAAATTATTTTTCACCAAAATTGAAACCTGAGTCAAAAGTTCCCGTATCAACCAAATTGAGCGTTCATTAGAGGGGCAAATAGTGTTAAATTCAGACACGTTTTCACTTAATGAAGCAAACTCCGAATGTTTCAAAACAAATTCCATATGCCCAAATGTTTGAACTAACGGGATCAATTCCAAACCATTTTCATTTAAATGCTGAATATAAAATTTTTTGCAATCAAAAATAACCAAACCTTTTCTATCAAACGTATTGTTGCTGCGTTATAAGCAGAATGCCGAGCAAGTTTTGATAGCTTATCAGTGTAAGGAAACATATCTTCGTACTCCATAAGCACAGCATTAAAGCCAAGACGTGCAAAAAAGGGGAATAATTCAAATAAAAATTCTGGTCGAGGTGCAGCTCCTTTCAAATCAAGATGAATTATACGCTTAAAAATTAATGATTGTATTTGTTAAATATTCGCGACAAATTTTACGGACCCAGAAGGGAGCAAAAGGTCAACTCCCTAGTGATCACATAACCCTAAGGGTCAATATTTAAAGCTGACCTTCTGGTTGAAGTGATCTTTTGGAAGTTGAGCTTAAGGCCATTAGATCACTAGGGACCTTATGGAGGTAGATCTTCTGGGTGTTGACCTTCCAGGGTGGACACAAATTTAGAAAAATTTTCAATTTTTTCAAACCTTTTTGAAGAAATTCGAAGAAGTTTCCTCCCCACTCATTATTCGTGTTACTTGCGAATTGTAATCAATATACAAATATCGGTAAAATGTAAAGATCAGCAGAATAATTAGAATAACTATTAACGAAGTTGATCGGCACGAATTTACTTTAAGAAGTTGAAATCGTAAATTTTGTTGTAAAAATACATAAATATTTGTGATGGATTTATTTAGACTTCGACATAATCTGTTTAATATATTCTTATTTTTATTGCCTTCATTAGGCTCATGAATTAACGTGTAATTTCCTTTAGGATCAAGCATTTACATTTTTTATAAAAAATGAAAAAAATTTTTTTAAGCTAACGAATTGACTTTCATTCGTGTCTGTACAAAAGACCGACTGGTTAAAAGACCGTTCGGCTTAAAGGAAGTTAAAAGACCGACGCGGCTAAAAAGGGGTTAAAAGACCGCTGCAGTCAGAAATCACTAAAAGACTGATAAAATTCGAAGGCCAGTTGAAGGCCCTTTT
Source organism: Meloidogyne arenaria (assembly GCA_036172955.1). NCBI lineage: Eukaryota > Metazoa > Nematoda > Chromadorea > Rhabditida > Meloidogynidae > Meloidogyne > Meloidogyne arenaria. Next base: position 4,614,233 of record JARQAB010000025.1, read on the forward strand.
TCCAGAGTGTCGGTCTTTTAACACCTTTTTAGCCCAGTCGGTCTTTTAACCATCGTTCTTTTAACCAGTCGGTCTTTTGTACAAAAAAGAAGTTCATTTTACCGAAAATAAAAATGGAACTTTTTCCAAATTACATTATATCAAAAATTAATCGTCATAAGGAACAAAAATTACATTTTGCCATAAAGGACAAAAATTACATTTCGTCACTTAATAGCGAAAATGCTACCGTAATCATACTACCGTTCTTCTCGATTAATTCCCCGGGGATTGATATTTCAACCAATCCGTTGGATGGAGCATTATTTGAGTTTTGACATCTGAACATGAGTAGAAACTTTTGGGAGGGGAATTATTGTATCAACACATCCCTGGCATCGGGAATTATCCGTGGGGAATTAAAGGAGGAAATACGATATTTCTACATTAACAAGAAATATACTTTAATACATAGGTATGTATTAATCATTTTTCTTTAATCGTTAGATCAGCTTTTGCTTTCCTTAAAAATTTAAGGACGAAAAATGAATCACATTACCCCAAGTTGTACTTTTCAAAAAGAAAAAATTAATCATGGATTCTTAACTTTTATTATTTAAATAATTTTTTTCTTCTAAAAATGATTCTTTATTTTGAAAATTTTTAAAAAATAAAAAAATTAAATTTCAAAGCATCTTTAGCGTACCCGACCTTTTCACAGCATATTCAACTTTTTTATTTAAAACTTAATTGGACAACACGATTAACTGTCACATGGATATTGAAATAAGAGATTAAACGATTTAGGAAGATTAAATTATATTGTTTTTAGGGAATTAGTAAGAAATTTTAATAGTGAAAGAGAACAAGTACATAAATTTATTCTCAAATCATTACGTGATAACAATTCTTTTTTAAATTTAAAGAATAAAATATCCCAATAAATTTAAAGAAATATTTCAGACACATACAATAAAAATGTATCTACAGCAGTGCTTCAAGTACCTTTTTGTAGCAATTGTTCTTGTTATAGTTGGATGGAATAACGAGGCGAGGATTTAAAAAATCAGAATTTTACCTTTCACAATTTTAGGCTTATTCAATGTCTATAAACCAATTGGGATTCGCTATGAACGAAACACTTACGGATGAAGCTATTCAGGTATTGGCTAATAAAAGCGCAGAGGCAATTACCCCAGCCGTGTACACCACAATAAAAGATGCTTTTGCATGTTTGTAAAAAATTTAAAAAATAGGGAAACAAATGCTTTATCTCATTTTAAGCTTTTGCTCCTGATACGTGGATCAATGCTTTAAATAAGGTCAGTTTGAGAAACCTTTTTATAGGGCAGAGAACAAGCTTTTTACCCACCGAACTCAACCTTTCTCTCATTTATCTAAGCTATTAACATTGTGATTTAATCTATTAAAGTTTAACATAACAGATCAAAATATCAACTTTTCGCTGTGTTGTTCGTGAAAGTACGTTGATTGGCTTAAATATATACAGCAAAATGGTTTTTATTTGTACATATTAAAGATATAATTTTTGCATAAATTTAGAACTCAACAGATTCCACCTTAGCTAATTCTACAAACGATCAGGTTATCAGATCAACTCTTTTCCCAATAAAATGATCTCTTAAGGTGAAGGCAATATTGTCTTCCATGAATTACACCCAGGATCAGGTAAACATATTTTTCCGTTAAATCCACCTTTAAAAAAGGTCTTATCATTACTGGCTAGTACATGTTCTGATGGCTGGGATGAAATACTCAATCTTTGTCATGCTGTGAATGCAACAATGAGTCAATTGCCTCCACACATTATTCAAATATTTTCAAAGGTTTCCAATTTTGACATTAACCCTTCCAAAATTTCCTCAGTTTAATTTTTAAATTACAGTATAACGACTCAAGTATGGCGCCAGAAGATAGTGAAGTAGGCCTAATTCAGGTTCCTCTATAGTAGAAAAAGGAAGAAAAAAACCAAAATTTAAAAGGATTTTAAAACCATTACACCCGACGAACTTGTGCAAATGGGCGATTTATTCCCCAAACTTAAATGGCTATTCAGCCTTAACTTCTACAAGCTAATGGATTTGTTAGCGCAAACTGTCCAAGGCAATGATTTAGCAAAAATGAAATTTGAGCAATTGGGTATGAAAATGTATCAGAACAGAAATAAATGTTGAGGATAAACCATTACACCTGACGAATTTTTTCGATTAACAAGATTAAATCTAAATACTTTATATTTGTTAACTGGAAATATAAAATCTCTTAGCTTTTTTTAAAGTTACTTTTTCAATTCTACTCAATACACTATAACAGACAAGCACGGGCAGCTTACCCTTAACTTTGTAAAAAAGCAGTAATGACGCGCTTAGGTTTGTCTCATTTTAACGCTTGATTTAATATTCAACAAAATTGGGCCGTTAAAACTGCCCCATTGAACAAAAAGGAAAAGGTTTTTTTCTTCTAAACTCAAAGCACAAATAAAAGGTATACTAGAACGGCACGCGCATAACTAAAAACGCAAACATTGTTCTCTCACCCCCTATTAGCATTTAAATTTGTTTGCGTGAATATTTAAAAATGTCAAAGATTTTTATTTACGTGCGTGGGATAAGTGAGTAATTGTTTTAACAATTAAATTTTTCAAAGCCAATGTACACAGTTTAATTTGAATATTTGTTTGTTTTTCTTTTTTATTTTGTCGCTTTAATTGTTTAAATTAAATATTGTTTTTGTCAACATCCGCGCGGTGTATATAAATTTAAAGAAAACATTTAATTTCTGATTATTTTACTTTCATGTAGGAGGTGCTGAAATAGAAAGGGCATCTATTAGAGAAAATACTGTACTCTCATTCAGACCTACCAGGAATGGGCTGTCGCCTGCTTCTGCTTTGCGAATTTCGCTTTTTTCGACTCCTCTGCTTTCGACTTCTGCTTTCGCTTTTTATTTTGTTTCGCTTTCTTTCGCATTTTCGTCTTTCGTTTTTAAAATGACCCAGAGTCCATACATTAAGGGTATAACCAAAATTTTGAGTTAAAAAAGACAGAAACAGCAAGTACAAATATGGTTTCCAGGGAAATGAATTTAAAACTATAAAGAAATTTAAGTGCCCAAGTTCACGTACACAAAAAACAAAGTGGAAATTCGCAAAAAACTCAAAAATCTTTCTTTTCTTGTAATAAATTACTATTCTAAAAAAGGGTTCAAAATCCTGTCTGTAATTTATTAAGGAACGATTTAAATAACTAGGATAATAAATTTATTTTAATACCAAGAAAATAAATAGAATCTAATTATTTTTACGTCAATTATTAACTACAATATTCTTCTTTCCCCCTTTCTAAAACGGGATTTTAAATTTATTGTGCGCGTATTTATTAATTGTTCCCTTTTTTATTTTACATATTCTCCGAATATGGCATTCATTTATTCCTTGAATTGTTTTCCTAAAAGCCTTCAAGGTGTCTCTTTCTATACACAAATGCTTAAAAAAGCGCATCGTTATAGCCTGCTCATTGATGCTTATGTTAGCACTGACAGACACTGGCAATTTTGCAATTCAATGTTCGCTGATGCTTGTAATAAAATGAAGATTTATGAGGCAACGGGGAAACATGCTTTTTTTAATTATTATATGCATGCCATAGTATTTTTAAAAATCATAACAAAAATATTTTTTATTCTGAATATTTACACAAAGATCTGTTTATACTCTGTACTAATTAACTTTCTTTTGGCACATTTAATTGTTTAGGAAAGTGGCTGCCCAGACTAGTTCCTTACCCCCTCTTACACGAAATCCCTTCCTCCCCCACTTTCATTTCTTTTTTCTTAACCAATTTTGGAGCGGATAGAGGGGCTCTGACGCAACAGGGTCTTTACCAGCCTCTCCTTTTGCTATAAAGCCTTTAAATATTTTGCATTTCTCTTGGGAGTAAAAGAAAGCTGCTGACGTTTTATTATAAGTAAATTAAGAAGTATCACGAAATGAGCGAAATGAGCTAACCCAAACCAAGTAAACAAAAATTGAAATCCTTTATTATAAAGTACTTCTTGTCTTTTAGTTTAATTAAAAATTTAAATTATGTTAAATTGGTGGAGAGGAGGATATAAGTTGGATCCAGACATGCCAGGACGGACATATTGGGATATTTCAATGAACGAACAGTCACCCTACAGATTTTGGGACCTACGGCCACCGAGTCTTGGATAGTACATTGCCCTAATGAGGAAAAATTTTTATGTCTTAGAACCAAATTTTAGAACCAACCACCGCAATCCCAACGTGTGTCCGAATGCCGCCTCTCTCTACAATACAAGTTTATCCTAATGGGTACAGCCCAAAAGGGCAGAAATTTTTCATTGCAGCCAGAAATTTTTCAGCTAGTTATGGCCTCGCACCCTTTTGGGCGTGTCACAATACTAATATTTAATACAGGGTTTCAACAATTTTTAGTTATTTTCGGCAACTTATTTTAAATTAAATTACTACTTAAAATACATAATAATAAAATGAAGGGCCAATAAAATGGGAGAAAGAAATTAGATCCTTTTAAGACGATTTAGTTTAGTTTGCTCAAATTTCTTATATCCCCTTCTCAAAATTGATTCTTTGGAGAAGCAATTTTTTCATCAAATTTCTTTTTTGGTAATTCGCCTAAAATTGCCTTTTTCTATTAGCATTTTATTTAATTTTGAGCTATTTTAGTCTACCTAAATCCATTTTTTCCAAAATTTCTTTAAATTCTTTTATTCTTTAATTTAAATCCATTTGGCTGAATTAAAATTATTTTTATATATTTAATTTCCATTTTGGGTTTAAAATGGCAATTTACAAATTTTTGTTAGAAAAAAAAACATTTTTCATTGTTTTAAAGAAAGGATTACGTCTCTTTTCTTAGAAAATTTTTGTTTAAATTACTTAATACTAATTATAGACATTTGAAGCCAAAAAAACAGATGCCAACTTTTTGTAAAAAATTTTAATATTTTTACGATTACCTAAACTAAATTATATTTACTTCAAATAATTTTTTTACCTGAATTCATTAGACTATGTGTTAATTGTAAGAATAACATTTAGTTTCCTGGGGAACGGATTTAAAATTTTTGCTGTTGGAAAGGAAGGTTGGTGGGGGAGGAGAATGTAAAAATGAGTTGAAGTCTACTTCCTTCTATTTTTCCTATTTAGCTTCTAAAATTAGCCTTCTTGGATTATATTCTTTCGAAAAAGATAAATATAGGTTGGAATTTGCTAAACTAGAAATCCGTTATATACCCACAAATTGAGTGCCATCCGACTTTGAAGCCCTCAATAAGCGGTTTTTTCTATCACGGATAATCAGAATCTATACATTTTCCCTGATTTATAAAATCAACTATTACCTTTAATTCATAGATCACTATCAAATACTAATTTTTTTATTTAATCTTCTTTGAACTCTTTTGAAATCTCCTCCTAATCTTCTCAATAATCTACCTAAATTAATTCCACACACGAATTAAATGACGTAGTCGCCAAATTAAAGTTTAATTTGCTATAAAATCCTTTATCATTTGACACAATGTGCTTATATTCTCTTCATGGCTAATGAATTTAAAAACAATCAAATGATGAATTATAGTATTAAAATAATTTTACAGAGGCGGGGAAAGAACTTTTCATTCATAAATACAAACAGCTGACATACCTTTAACCAGACTTTTTAGCAAAATTTTAGTCAAAACAAACATATGCTTTTGTTACCATCACAGGGTTTTGGTATTTTCACATTAAACCCAGCCAGATTGCATATGTATTTTCGCAGCAAGTTTATTATTTTCTTAAGCTTTACCCTAAAGTTCATTTATAACTCCTTCCCAGATGGGCTATTGAGAAATCTTTAATAGAGAGAAAAAAACAACCGAACGGAGAGAATCCTCTAATCCACTAAATCTACCATAATAAATTATATTTCAAAATTTATTTTTTTCGCTTAAAAAGTTCTGAAAATTGCCTCAGAAAATTTTTAATTAGTTTCCACATACTACAAAACCTCCTACCATAGTATTTTATTTTATTAATACTTTTCAGTTTTTACAGCCTCATAATTTAAAAATATTCCTATTTACTTTCAAAATTAAAATTACCGGAAATGGGAAGTGAAGTATCCCGTGTTCAGTCAAACGGAGAAAACACAAAAAAACTTAGCAGCAGCGGCGGAAATGTTGCAACGAAAAAGATGTCACGTAGAATGTCAATGGGAACTACACCCATAAAAATGTCAGAGCAGCAAACTACACCATCAATTAGAGTTGGTGGTTCTACAGGAATGCTAACAGTTCACGATAATGGTGATAAAATCTAAAATAAATTATTCTTACCATTTTAAATCAGAATGCGAAATGCAATGTCTACAACAGCAAGTTTCACAATCCTCTCGTCTTTCCCTTTCAATTGATCCAGTTGTTCCTCGATCTCGTTCTGGATCATCTTCGAGCCAGTCACCGACTAAACCATCTAAAAATAAATGCTCATTATCGCTCAAAAATATTCAGCTCATACAGGTAGATTGGATTCAGAATCTCCTTGAAATTTAAATCTAGTCCAAAAGGACTACAAATTTAATCAATTTAAACTTACGAGATCAATCTTCTCTTAAGGGTTGCTTCAATAATCCACATGAAAATATTGGCTTCCGTATTCTAAAGCGTTCTGCCGAGCGTCGGAAAGACTTTGGACGTTTCTATTCAGCAGTAAGCCTTGAACAACGTGAGCAAATTGCTGACACTATAAAAATTTTACTTAAAAACTCCGTCAATTGTCTGGACAGTCCAGACGAAAAAGTGAAAAAAGAATGTATTAAATAAAAATATTTTTTAATTTGTAGCTTCAATCAATGGCAATTGAGTTCGGTCAACGCTTTGTATGTTTCCGGGTTCAAGGATTCAAGGCTGACTATTTTGCTTCTTTGGCAGGTAAAGGATGATTGAAGATAAAAACTATTATTTTGGATTAATTTTTAAAGATTCTACAATCACTGAGTGTGTTTTATTGGATGCAGCTGTACATCCAGCGGCTGTCACATTAAATGCCTTTTCACAATTCATCACGATGGTTGATAAAGAAAATTATAAAAATTCCCCAGAAAAAATCATTTTTAGCTATTCTCATCAGTACGCGACGGTTTTTACATGGAGATGCGACGACTTCGTCGTGTCAGTAACAGTTTCTCAACAGTTTCAAATGGGGCTGGTACTTGTAAAAAATTAAGCGTTGAAGACGCAATAAAATCTGCTGCAAATTCCTCACTTGTAGCAATGGGGGCTGGGGTAAGGAGAAGCAGTACTACTAAAGATGGTGATGGCTCATACAGTCGTAGAGGTTCAGGAGGAAGTGTATATAGCGCGAATGCAACCAGCTCACGCTCAGTGAGTCCAGCAGATGAAGGAGCCTCCAAGAAACGTAGGAGTAAAATTTGATAAATTGGTTAGATTTTTATTTTAGGTGGCTCTTCTCCATTTGATGGAAGCAGTCAGGAAGAGGATGACCATCTGACTAATAAAAATATTGCCAATGGGAATAGACGTAGTCATAGTCGCAGTCCAAGCAGGAAGATTTCTGTTGCTACGAATTCTAGCGGGAAAGAACCATATAGGGTAAAAATATAATCTTTAATCGAGGCAATTCTTAATTTTTAGACTAAAAAAGAATCGAGTACATTAATTCCTATGGAGAATGGTTCAGAGGAGCAACAACCTAGGATGACTACAGCTGTTGCCCACTAGTTTAAAGAAAACTTACGAAATTCTTTTATTTAAAATTTTTAAAGTAATAAAAATTTTCAAATTTATTGCTAATCCCTGATAAGTATATCTTGAAGAAAAAATTTCTCAAGCAAAACTCTAAAAAATATTCAAAATTTATCATAAGCTATAATATTGGATGAGCAATAGAATCTAATTTAAAATGATTAAAAACCTTTCACCAATTTTAATCAAATCCAAAAATTTTAATTCACTTATTGAGGTTTTCATTCAATTTTAAGATTGAGGAAAAAGCAAGATTAATATTATGCAACAAAAAATTACAACATAAAAAATTATTATTTTGAAGCGTGTAAAAATGATCAATTTCAGCATAAAAATTTCCAATATTTTCTCAATAAATTATTTTAAGAAAATATGCTGAATGTTGAGGACTTATAGGTGGTTCGAATCAGAAAATGACCCCACATGCTGAAAGTGATGGTCCATAAATCAAAAATGTTATATAAACAAAAATAAAATATTTAAGAACCAATGAAAAGAAAGCATACTTTGAAATATCTGCTTGTTGAGTACCCAAATTTCTCGTCTTGTTATCGTCTGTCTGTTTGACTTCCAGTATATTTATTAGTTATATGATTTATTGATGTTGTCGATGCATTGCTTGAAGATCGTTGGTGCTGTCTAAATTTTGAGTTGAAATTGACATTGTTTTCTTCACTTCCACTGCTAAAACCAGAACCAGTAACCCCATGCGCTTGAGCAACTTCCCTCAATGAGCTTATTGTTTTACGAAGCCAAGCCGGGCGATTATCATTAACTGAATAACTTAATAAAAGAAAATTTTTTAGGTTCTTTAATAGAAAAAAACCTTCCATTCTGCAGCAATGTGCTTACCGACATCTGAAAATGAATTATAAAACTTTTGGAAGTCAAAAAAATTATACTTGATGTGCCAAATCCTGATTTTGACATTGCGATTCAACAAGCGCTAACTTTGTTTGAGCCAATTCTAATTCAACCTGTAATTCATGAATTGTGTGGTCAATAAAATAAAACTAACCTGACGTATATGTTGCTCGTACTGCTGTAACTTCTCCACCAATTCCATCATATGCATAGCCGATGTACTAATAAATTTATTTTTAATTCATTTGCATAAATACTAACTCGTTCGTTGCCGTGGTTGATCCTATTGAACTCCCCTCACCATCATAAGTTGATAATGAACTGCTAGGTCTTTGAGAGTTACTGGATAGGTCAAGGCAATCTGCAAGTTCATTTGAACAACGATCGCAGCCAGAAACTTTAGACTAAAAAAGATTAAATCTAGAACAATGCAAAATGTCGATAATAATACCGCTATGAACCGTTTAAGTTTTCGGAATTGCCGCTTATCCTCATCACTCGCAAGACCAAGTTCTGTACAAATCTTTTTGTATCTAAAATTACAGCTTAAAAAGTAACGAAATTAAAAAACATACTCAACAATAACACCTTCAGATCGTCGATATTCTTCTTCTAGCCTAGCAACTTCATCGCGACATTTTTGTTTGATCTTTAAAGAACGAAAGCAATTATATTTATCAGTTATTTGGTAAGATTACAAATTCAGATTCCTCCCGTAGTTTCCGTTCACGATCTGCCAATTCTTCACAGTCGCGATTCTTTATTATCATTTGATTGAGTGTTGTCTCCAATTGATCTTCAGTCTAAAACTTTCAGAATTAAAACAAAACGGGAAAAAAGCAAACCGTGTCAAGCCGCTCTTGCAAACAAATTTTTGAAGTAACTTTAAAGTGAAGATAAAACACTTGAGAAGTAAAATTTAACCTAGTTCACGAGCCAAATAATCATTCTCACGTTCCAATCGCAGAATTTGTTCCTTCAATCCTTGCGACTCACGCTGAAAAAACCCGTGATAAATTTGAACATTATAAAAAAACTCACTTGTGCACGTTCCAAGGGATCTTGTGATCTTACAATTGATAAAATTATTTTAACAAAAATATAAAATGCTCACTCAATCTCTTGTCGTTTAAGCTCATGCCATTCTTTCTCATACTTGGACAATCGTTTGTGAGATATCTAATTTTCAGTTCATAGTTAAATTTTACAAAGCATACCTTTAATTTAACTGCTGCGTGTATAAGTTCTCTAGCAGCGACTTCTGTCCGATATTTTCTTGGCAAATTCACACGGAAAAATTTTAGAATCCCTTCAAAATCGGAGTGTAAAAGTTCCTTAAAAGCAAATTAAGCCAAAAACATAAATTAGAATAACCTTGTTTGAATCTTTCAACAGAGCCAACGAGATATGAAATATTGTATTCATTCCCTAAATTTAATTATACGAGTAAACAACCAAGAAAACAAAACCTCCGCGAGAAACAAATCAACAATGAAAAAAACCATTTGTAAGGGAAATTTTGCTGTAAAGAGAGTAAGGAACCACTGGGAGGCATACCTGTGTACAATTTAATTAAATAAACAGTTTTAAGTAATTACATGTGTGTTTCTATGCCGATTTCGTGGAAATGGGAATACAATTCATGCGCGTAGTCCTTAAAAGAAAAATAAAAAATTTTCCAAAAAATTGTGACAAATGCACCATCCAAACCCCGTAAAACGGAAAATTTATATTCCAAAAATGTACAAACCTTTATCAAACATTGAAGTTGGTAAAATCTTAAATGGAGAGCATCAAATCCAGTTTTGAATAATTCACGCATCCCGTAATCGAACATTATGCGAACTAGCACACAAAAGGCCTGCTCTTCTGGCATCTGCAATTAAGTATATTTAAAAAAGTTGAAAATAAAAATAAACATGCAAAAGAAGCGCAGCAGCAAGAAAGGAAAGTCCTTGACAATAACCAACTTCATCATCATATAGGGAATACTAAAAGCGTATTAAACTTAAAAAATGTCGAAAATCATTACCGCTTTGCTAATCCTATAGAGTGCTTTTTGTCCTCCTTTATCGTTCTCTTCTGTAAAATATTCATGTGCTGGGAATGTTCTATGAATATCACGAAGGATGATAGATTCTGATGGGCACTCCTACAAAGATCTATTTTATTTTGCATATTAACGATAGTAATAAACCTTTTCCAGCAGCATTTGATAGGCTTGCACCAAATCTGCTTGAACTGGTCCTATGCGTGCGAGAAGAAGCCATACTTCGCCACGCAAAACATCGGGTATTCCGTCGTGAATCAGAGAATTAAGACCATACGGTCTTCTGCAAGAAAAAGTAAAGATTAAAATTTTGAAAAGAATACCCACTGTTCAGGCGTTTGCTTCCATAAATCTATCATTTCATTCCACGCAGCCAATCTGTCCTCAGAACATTCTCGACAAACATCCCCCGAACCAGAAAGCAAAGGCTCGACGCTATCTTAAAAAAGTGTCGATAAATTTGACTGATTTAACGAGAAATTTAATGTACTTCTATTTAAAAATTTATAAAATTTTAAAACCTGAATCAGATCCATTTGCAGGGTGAATAAGTTGGGTTGGCATATGGCGTGTTGGGGATCTTTCCATGTCACCATCAAATGCAGAAGAAGAAAGTTGACGTTCCCGTTCAGTTGTCGATTCAAAAATAACAACTTTCCTATGAAAAAAAAAGATACAGTCTGATTCAAAATTAAAATGGGATGAAAAAAATTTTCTCCCCACTACAAATAAAAATGACAAATAATTGATTGCTTACAATTGGTCATCACGAATAGCATTGCATGGATCAGCTGAGAGTTCGTTCATCTAAATGCATGCAATTTTTATACAAAAAATGCTTTTTAAATGGAAATTTATAAATATTTGAAAAGACTGTCACAAAAAATTTACTGAATTTTGTCACAATTTTTGTCGTTTTAACTTTGATATTTAGAATTTCGCTATTTCGTATTAGATTTGTAAGGGTACGGCCCACTTAGTCGCGCGGCCACTTAGTCGCAGAGCCATAACTTGCTTTAAGATTTCCGAATCTTTCCAAATTTGGTATTAAACGATTCCTCTCATCGAGCTAAAGAGATTGGTACCAAAATTGATAAGGGCCAGAAATTTTTTAGCAAGTTATGGTTCTGCGACTAAGTGGCCGCGCGACTAAGTGGGCGTGTCCCATTTGTAATTCCAGTTAAAGTTAAACGACAAAACATTAGTGAGTATAAGACAGACAACTGGAAAACATGTCCACTAGAGTCCGGCAATTACTTTTCATTTGTTAAATTTGGGAAAAAGTTTAACAAAGTAAACACAAGATTGTTAATTAAAAAAATTTTAATTACTGTTTTTCGTGCCAACAGCCTGTAAGTTTCTGACACTGCCCTTCGCGGCGGAAACCAAAATCTAGATGAAAATCAAATTGTAAAATTAACTTAAAAATTCCGGACCGTTCATATTGTTGAAAAATTCTGGCCTTGCACTCAACAATAAATCGTAGTGATTCGTCAAGCCCTTCAAAAGTAACATCAACCTCCAAAAATTAACTCAGTTTATAATGAAAACTAAGACTTACAGCTACAGACATGAACACTCGCGTATCTAAATTTTTGAATAATTTTCAATTTTATTCCTTTCTACCTCTTGGAGTTTCTGTATTTAACACCTCAAAATTCCAGGCGCCCGGGTTCCAACGTGCTTCTATAACATATACTCGAGGATTATGCTGACCCTTAAGAAAATATTATTGCTTTCAAGCAAAACGCAATTCACACTTACTTGCCCCGCACTTTTCATTTCGAGCAAATGCCTAAAATCAATTGGAAAAATAAATCTAATTATTACGTTACATGTCTGATTGACGCAAGTTTCTGCCGGGTGCCAGTAACATTCCAAAGCAATTTTTGACCCGCAAATGTCTAGGTCCTGCAGTCTGCTTCAACATAACCAGTACAAGTTTATCACGATCGCGCCGCATCTAAAGAAAAATGGGATTATTGTGGACTCGTTCGGACCATGCCAAACTCGCCTTAAAGCAATTTCTCTCCAATGGACAAACAAAAAATCCTTGTTGTTCAATATCAATATAACCACCATCGTTGTTGTTGTCAATGGTAATCGCTGAAGGAGATAAACGTCTTGTCGTATTCGAGGTTGATCTGAAATTATTCGGTCTGCTAGCTATTCTCCTCTGACCATCCCTCTCGCGGATTTCTAATAATGCTTCAAATTCAAATAACTCTCCTGTCTCAGATTCATTTGGAATTGTCTGGTACTGATTTATATTTGATGTTGAAGCTTCCATTGAATACGTAGAACTCGATCTTCTTGGATATGTCTTTATGTCTGTGGTGGTTAATGCAGAGGAATGAAAGGGAAGGATAATGCAATGAATACAATTATAAACGGCATTAACTTCATAGCGAGATTGTAAAACTAACGAAATTTAAGAAATAAATATACTCTAACGTTCAACTTTTTCATGCAAATAGAATTATTCCTTTCATTTTCAATTCTTTTACGTTCCCTTTCTAACTAATACTCGTTCACTGGCAGGCTTAATTTTTCAACTCCACATACCAGAGAAATGGATGTAAGAATATTTACGAAAAAAATTAAATTTACATTAAAAGACTTCGATTTTTTCATTAAGCGCGTTTCTAGATTTTTTTTAATATTTTATTTTTCAGTTATAAATAATTTTGCTTAATTATTCGTTCTGTTTAAACATATAGCAACATGTCTTACATGCTCCCACATTTACATAATGGCTGGCAAGTTGACCAGGTTATCGGTTTTAATTTTTTATCGATTAAAGATTACACTAATCAAATATTAAAATATAGGCCATTCTGGCAGAGGAGGATCGCGTGGTTCTTATACGTTTTGGTCATGACTGGGATCCTTCGTGTATGCGTATGGATGAGGTTTATTTTTAAGACAAATTTAATTGAATTAATCTCTTTAGACGCTCTACAAAATTGCCAATAAAATCAAAAATTTTGCAGTTTGTTATCTCGTAGGCAAGTTGACCAGGTTATCAATTCCTAATTTTTTATCAATTAAAGATATCTCTGAGGTTCCTGACTTCAACAAAATGTATGAGCTTTATGATCCTGTTACTGTGATGTTTTTCTTCAGGTTTGGCTAGAGAAGAAAAATCTAAAGATATTTTTTGTTGTAGAAATAAGCACATTATGGTTGATTTGGGCACTGGAAACAACAATAAGGTAATCTATTTTAATAAGAAAAATATCGAAATATAAAGGGCGGCCAAGGGTATCAAAATGCTTAAAATTTAGATCAACTGGCCTATGCACGATGGTCAAGAACTCATTGATATTATCGAAACTGTTTACCGAGGTGCTCGAAAAGGAAGAGGTTTGGTGATTTCACCGAAGGACTATTCTACCAAGTACAAGTACTAAAGAGAAGATTGATTTATGAAGCAATTTTGGTGATTGTTCTGGTATTTTGGCTAAAATGTAACTTAATTTTGATAACGATAAACTTTCTTTTAAACTGTCCACACTTTTTTCAAAAAATAAATTTTATTTTCATCTTAATTACAATTAAAAATCTAAAAATTCTACAAAATTTTCAATCACAACTTGCAAGTTTAAACAATTCATAAAATTTGTAAAATTGATTCTTGTTTGGTGAAATGTTGGCTCTCATCTTTATTAATTCAAACCTGCTTATTTGAAAGGCAATTATTGATTTCAGTAAATGCCAAAGTGAAAATTCTGGCCATAAAACGTTCTCCTCAAAGTGTAGATATGTAAATTCGCGGAACTAGAAAATAATTATAAATAAATTTGTCCATATAAATAAATCTGACACTTACCCTCGTAAGCATGAAGTCGCTTAATCGTCTCTCACTAGTCCTGACTACCTGAAATTTTTTGTATAATTCTTTAATACATAAATATAAACCATATCAAGTGGAAAACATTTATATGTGTCCATACATTCATCAACAATACAACCATATTCACTAGTTTTATCGTGCTGATCACATTGAATTTTTTGTTTTGCCCCTTCCACTGCTCGAAAAAGCTCATTACTTGAAGTATATGCCAAACATATATTTAGAAAAGTGCTGTAACATTTTTATTGTAGAAAAATGTTTATTTTAGAATATAAACCTTCCTTTGTTCCTTGTAATTGCCTCGATTTGCGTGATCAGTGAGCGTATTTTCTCAGGCAGCAACTGAAGATCTCCAAAGAAACGGATGCAAACTTTATGGCTGGCAGATTCCTCACTATTTTTATATAAAAATTAGGTTAGAAATTAAGATTATAAATCATGTAACTATCGAAAGAGAATGGGAAAAGTTTAATCAAGCGTAGGCATCAAACCTGCGGTGCACCTGATGTTAGGCGCTTGCGCTAACCAAAGGTGCTCTACATGAATTTGAGACTACCTTTTAAAATAACATAAAAACCTTTTTTGAAGCAAATCCAGAAGTTTACTAAATTTTATTTCTGCCAGCTCCATAAGTCCGTTAACCTCTGATTCCGATCGTTTAAAGTTTTCTATACTAAATGCATAGAGAGTGACTTCTTGAATGCCTACATAATCACACCAATCCAACACCTAATTTAACAAAGGTTAATTAAAAACTTCAAAAAACCTTCGTAAGCTGCTTGAATCCAAGCTCATGGCCCTCCAGTACATTAGAACAATTATGCGCGCGAGCATATCTTCGATTACCATCCATAATAAATGCAACATGACGAGGGATAGGGCCCAACTTTAAAAATTTTAAATCAGCAAAGGTTAACAAAAAGGAACAACTAGAAACCTTTATAATCCAAATTGCTAGCCGGAACCACCATGTAAGCTTCTGACGTTGAAACCAACCGCATTCTCCGACGGCAAATGGTTCATCATTAAATCTATCATTGTTTATTTCCATCGGCAGAGCTTCAAATAATATGTAACTGCAGAAAATAAAAAATCGAATAAAAAATCACAAACAGCAGAAAAACGTAAAATTAATTCAATATTACAATACACTATATAGTCTATCTCGTAAATTTTCTGCTAGAGTTCTGCTAGAGCTATAAAATTGGGCTCGCGGTCCCGCTCCCGAGTTACCGTTTTAAACCGAATTTGAAAATAAAAATTTGAACAATTCAAACTTAATCAAAAAATTTAAACTTATTTAAAAGTTCATTGTAAAAATATTATGATACACAAATTGTTTAAAATAATTTTTTAGTATTCAACAAATACATATGTGTGGTGTCTTTGTAATTTTATATTTTAATAATGGTCGAAAATGCTCCACAAAATTTTTATTGGACAATTAACGAACATAAATTTTAGAATTACTGAGTGGATTGCTTTAAAAAATTCTATTTTAATATTACGATAGTTAAAATTGTCCAAAAAAACTTTGAGGAATATAGAGATAATCAAAAAACATTAAAAATCACTGCCAATCGAATTAGTGAGGAACAGAAGCAAATGGCGCAAGTTTATACGCATCACTATTCTTTTTTCATTAAAAGCCAAATTAATTGCCTCCAGTCTCGCCGGTCTCACCAGCACCCTCTTGCTCGTCGGCAGCAGTGTCGCTTGTCTATAATAAGAAAAATTTGAAAAATATTTTAATCAAATGACAGCGACATTTACGGAACGATACTTGTGAACACCCACTAACGTTAATAAAAATGTCTAGGTCACAGTACTTGTCCCAACTCAACAGGTTATCTATTTTACGCAAATGTCGGTCAAAGAAATTGCCGATATGAACTAAAAAACTAACCCATAATGTGAGGTTGTCTCGCAAAAGTTGCATAATAAGAGTCGAATCCTTGTATGAGTCTTCGTTTAAGGTATCCAACTCAGCAATTGCATCGTCAAAAGCCTGAAAAATTTTTAATTTAAATTATATGGGACTTTTAAAATGTGGTTTCTATGGGCCCCTTAAAGAACGTTTTTTGAGCCAGCCGATTCATAATCATCTTGTTTAAGAGCGGAAAAGGCTAGTCCCAAGCTTTTAACTCAAGCTTAACGAGAAAAGAAGACTCAAACCCACAACAACTTAACAAACTAATTAAACCTGTTTGGCAAGCTGGCAAGCCTTATCAGGCGAGTTCAAAATCTCATAGTAGAAAACAGAAAAGTTGAGTGCCAAACCGAGACGAATTGGATGAGTTGGTTGCATCTTATCCTTGGCAATATCTAAAACGATATTTTTGCTTTAGTTTTAATATTTACAACAAACCAAAAGCTTCCTGATAACTTTGTTGCGATTTCTCGACAACACCTTAATAAATAGAATCATGAAAATTAAGATTAAATTAAGCTAACTGTTCCGGTCATCACCAGTAGCGACCTAAAAAATTTTGATTTTAGATTCAAACTTGGAGAAATAATCTTACAACCTCAGCAAGATAGCGATAATAGTCACCCTTCATCTTAAGATAGAACACCTTGGATTCAGGATTTCCAGCCTTTGGGATAAGATACTTGTCTAAGAGATCCTGAAAAAATAAAAATAGATGAACAATTTCTTAAAGCCTACCAAAACATCGTGGCAAATATCGCGCAATTCGCGCTCAACTTTCTCGCGGTATTCCTTAGCCATTTGTTGCTTCTTCTCAGAACCTTCAGTCTTTTGTTCAATCGATGAAATAACACGCCATGAAGAACGGCGAGCCCCAACAACGTTTTTGTAAGCAACCTAAAAATAACAAAGATTAAAAAAAGTCAGGAAAAATCACGTACAGATAACAAATTGCGTTCTTCATTGGACAACTCGGCACCAAGTTCGGTAACCTTTTTCATGGATTGAGCCATGTCATCATAACGTTCGGCTTGTTCAGCCAACTTGGCGCGTTGAACAAGTTCTTCCTTATTCTCTGCCATTTTTTAGGTCGAAGTAATAAAGTTTAAAAGTTATGAATATGATCTATAAATAAATAGAGATTGTGAGGATCAAAAGATTAGCACAAAGTGTGGGTAATTTTTTGCAGAAATAGGTTCGATCCTTAAAGAAAATTTTCCGAGAAGATTATGAGATTATCTAGACTCTAAAAACCAAAGGAAAAATACCGGAAAATAAGTGAGACCACCCGAGACTAAATATAGAAAATAGTCACGTAAAATGAATGTCTTCACTGGATAAAATCTCAAAACAATAAAGGATATTTCCTAAAATAATATTTAGGCTGGGAGAACTTTTCAAACGTCAGGAATACTAATAGTGTTTATAATCAAAAGGAACCTGGAGTCGGATGAACCTAAGGAGTGAAAGAAGAATAATTGTGAGGGAATGGGAGGAGCAAGGACCACTTCTGCCACACCGCTTTTGTTGAGGGACCACGCGCGCCACACTGAGCATCATATAGAGACTTAGCCAATATGTTTTCTTCTTTACTAGTAGGGGCCGTTACTCATTAAATAACTATGTGAAGAGAGAAACAAAGAATAGGGCGTTTATAAAGCAGTGTATGAATTCCAGGGACTATCACAAAGCGTCAACAACAACTTAAATAAATAAGGGGCCGTCTCTAAGAGGACAGCAATGGATGGAAGCTTTAGTTGTTTATGACTGAAAGCGGGCGTATGAATTCCAGGGACTGTTTTAAAAATATCAGCAAATGCGAGCATGCAACAAAAATAGAATAGGGGCTATCTCTCATTGAACAACACGACTAACATTGAGGAATTTGAGCAGTCAAGCGGCTTTTTATGTATGAATTCTGAGGGAGAAAAAGGAAATACTTTTGAGAGTATCCCTCAAAATGTGCACACATACATATGTACATATGCCGGAATTCTTGCCTTGATAATACTAATGTCGAAATAAAACAAGTAAACTTTCATTGCTCCGCAAAAGTTTATTGGATATTTTTCAATGAACTTTTATGCCACATGCTACCAAGATTCTAAAATTTAAATGTAAAATCAGAAGGGATTTTTAACAGAAAATTGATAAGCGTGAGTCATCATCTATACGTCTTTTCAGTCGAAGTACAAAAAATAGAAGGATATACATAATTTCCGTTTAATCTAAAAATAGACCCACTACAAATAAAAATGACAAATAATTGATTGCTTACAATTGGTCATCACGAATAGCATTGCATGGATCAGCTGAGAGTTCGTTCATCTAAATGCATGCAATTTTTATACAAAAAATGCTTTTTAAATGGAAATTTATAAATATTTGAAAAGACTGTCACAAAAAATTTACTGAATTTTGTCACAATTTTTGTCGTTTTAACTTTGATATTTAGAATTTCGCTATTTCGTATTAGATTTGTAAGGGTACGGCCCACTTAGTCGCGCGGCCACTTAGTCGCAGAGCCATAACTTGCTTTAAGATTTCCGAATCTTTCCAAATTTGGTATTAAACGATTCCTCTCATCGAGCTAAAGAGATTGGTACCAAAATTGATAAGGGCCAGAAATTTTTTAGCAAGTTATGGTTCTGCGACTAAGTGGCCGCGCGACTAAGTGGGCGTGTCCCATTTGTAATTCCAGTTAAAGTTAAACGACAAAACATTAGTGAGTATAAGACAGACAACTGGAAAACATGTCCACTAGAGTCCGGCAATTACTTTTCATTTGTTAAATTTGGGAAAAAGTTTAACAAAGTAAACACAAGATTGTTAATTAAAAAAATTTTAATTACTGTTTTTCGTGCCAACAGCCTGTAAGTTTCTGACACTGCCCTTCGCGGCGGAAACCAAAATCTAGATGAAAATCAAATTGTAAAATTAACTTAAAAATTCCGGACCGTTCATATTGTTGAAAAATTCTGGCCTTGCACTCAACAATAAATCGTAGTGATTCGTCAAGCCCTTCAAAAGTAACATCAACCTCCAAAAATTAACTCAGTTTATAATGAAAACTAAGACTTACAGCTACAGACATGAACACTCGCGTATCTAAATTTTTGAATAATTTTCAATTTTATTCCTTTCTACCTCTTGGAGTTTCTGTATTTAACACCTCAAAATTCCAGGCGCCCGGGTTCCAACGTGCTTCTATAACATATACTCGAGGATTATGCTGACCCTTAAGAAAATATTATTGCTTTCAAGCAAAACGCAATTCACACTTACTTGCCCCGCACTTTTCATTTCGAGCAAATGCCTAAAATCAATTGGAAAAATAAATCTAATTATTACGTTACATGTCTGATTGACGCAAGTTTCTGCCGGGTGCCAGTAACATTCCAAAGCAATTTTTGACCCGCAAATGTCTAGGTCCTGCAGTCTGCTTCAACATAACCAGTACAAGTTTATCACGATCGCGCCGCATCTAAAGAAAAATGGGATTATTGTGGACTCGTTCGGACCATGCCAAACTCGCCTTAAAGCAATTTCTCTCCAATGGACAAACAAAAAATCCTTGTTGTTCAATATCAATATAACCACCATCGTTGTTGTTGTCAATGGTAATCGCTGAAGGAGATAAACGTCTTGTCGTATTCGAGGTTGATCTGAAATTATTCGGTCTGCTAGCTATTCTCCTCTGACCATCCCTCTCGCGGATTTCTAATAATGCTTCAAATTCAAATAACTCTCCTGTCTCAGATTCATTTGGAATTGTCTGGTACTGATTTATATTTGATGTTGAAGCTTCCATTGAATACGTAGAACTCGATCTTCTTGGATATGTCTTTATGTCTGTGGTGGTTAATGCAGAGGAATGAAAGGGAAGGATAATGCAATGAATACAATTATAAACGGCATTAACTTCATAGCGAGATTGTAAAACTAACGAAATTTAAGAAATAAATATACTCTAACGTTCAACTTTTTCATGCAAATAGAATTATTCCTTTCATTTTCAATTCTTTTACGTTCCCTTTCTAACTAATACTCGTTCACTGGCAGGCTTAATTTTTCAACTCCACATACCAGAGAAATGGATGTAAGAATATTTACGAAAAAAATTAAATTTACATTAAAAGACTTCGATTTTTTCATTAAGCGCGTTTCTAGATTTTTTTTAATATTTTATTTTTCAGTTATAAATAATTTTGCTTAATTATTCGTTCTGTTTAAACATATAGCAACATGTCTTACATGCTCCCACATTTACATAATGGCTGGCAAGTTGACCAGGTTATCGGTTTTAATTTTTTATCGATTAAAGATTACACTAATCAAATATTAAAATATAGGCCATTCTGGCAGAGGAGGATCGCGTGGTTCTTATACGTTTTGGTCATGACTGGGATCCTTCGTGTATGCGTATGGATGAGGTTTATTTTTAAGACAAATTTAATTGAATTAATCTCTTTAGACGCTCTACAAAATTGCCAATAAAATCAAAAATTTTGCAGTTTGTTATCTCGTAGGCAAGTTGACCAGGTTATCAATTCCTAATTTTTTATCAATTAAAGATATCTCTGAGGTTCCTGACTTCAACAAAATGTATGAGCTTTATGATCCTGTTACTGTGATGTTTTTCTTCAGGTTTGGCTAGAGAAGAAAAATCTAAAGATATTTTTTGTTGTAGAAATAAGCACATTATGGTTGATTTGGGCACTGGAAACAACAATAAGGTAATCTATTTTAATAAGAAAAATATCGAAATATAAAGGGCGGCCAAGGGTATCAAAATGCTTAAAATTTAGATCAACTGGCCTATGCACGATGGTCAAGAACTCATTGATATTATCGAAACTGTTTACCGAGGTGCTCGAAAAGGAAGAGGTTTGGTGATTTCACCGAAGGACTATTCTACCAAGTACAAGTACTAAAGAGAAGATTGATTTATGAAGCAATTTTGGTGATTGTTCTGGTATTTTGGCTAAAATGTAACTTAATTTTGATAACGATAAACTTTCTTTTAAACTGTCCACACTTTTTTCAAAAAATAAATTTTATTTTCATCTTAATTACAATTAAAAATCTAAAAATTCTACAAAATTTTTAATCACAACTTGCAAGTTTAAACAATTCATAAAATTTGTAAAATTGATTCTTGTTTGGTGAAATGTTGGCTCTCATCTTTATTAATTCAAACCTGCTTATTTGAAAGGCAATTATTGATTTCAGTAAATGCCAAAGTGAAAATTCTGGCCATAAAACGTTCTCCTCAAAGTGTAGATATGTAAATTCGCGGAACTAGAAAATAATTATAAATAAATTTGTCCATATAAATAAATCTGACACTTACCCTCGTAAGCATGAAGTCGCTTAATCGTCTCTCACTAGTCCTGACTACCTGAAATTTTTTGTATAATTCTTTAATACATAAATATAAACCATATCAAGTGGAAAACATTTATATGTGTCCATACATTCATCAACAATACAACCATATTCACTAGTTTTATCGTGCTGATCACATTGAATTTTTTGTTTTGCCCCTTCCACTGCTCGAAAAAGCTCATTACTTGAAGTATATGCCAAACATATATTTAGAAAAGTGCTGTAACATTTTTATTGTAGAAAAATGTTTATTTTAGAATATAAACCTTCCTTTGTTCCTTGTAATTGCCTCGATTTGCGTGATCAGTGAGCGTATTTTCTCAGGCAGCAACTGAAGATCTCCAAAGAAACGGATGCAAACTTTATGGCTGGCAGATTCCTCACTATTTTTATATAAAAATTAGGTTAGAAATTAAGATTATAAATCATGTAACTATCGAAAGAGAATGGGAAAAGTTTAATCAAGCGTAGGCATCAAACCTGCGGTGCACCTGATGTTAGGCGCTTGCGCTAACCAAAGGTGCTCTACATGAATTTGAGACTACCTTTTAAAATAACATAAAAACCTTTTTTGAAGCAAATCCAGAAGTTTACTAAATTTTATTTCTGCCAGCTCCATAAGTCCGTTAACCTCTGATTCCGATCGTTTAAAGTTTTCTATACTAAATGCATAGAGAGTGACTTCTTGAATGCCTACATAATCACACCAATCCAACACCTAATTTAACAAAGGTTAATTAAAAACTTCAAAAAACCTTCGTAAGCTGCTTGAATCCAAGCTCATGGCCCTCCAGTACATTAGAACAATTATGCGCGCGAGCATATCTTCGATTACCATCCATAATAAATGCAACATGACGAGGGATAGGGCCCAACTTTAAAAATTTTAAATCAGCAAAGGTTAACAAAAAGGAACAACTAGAAACCTTTATAATCCAAATTGCTAGCCGGAACCACCATGTAAGCTTCTGACGTTGAAACCAACCGCATTCTCCGACGGCAAATGGTTCATCATTAAATCTATCATTGTTTATTTCCATCGGCAGAGCTTCAAATAATATGTAACTGCAGAAAATAAAAAATCGAATAAAAAATCACAAACAGCAGAAAAACGTAAAATTAATTCAATATTACAATACACTATATAGTCTATCTCGTAAATTTTCTGCTAGAGTTCTGCTAGAGCTATAAAATTGGGCTCGCGGTCCCGCTCCCGAGTTACCGTTTTAAACCGAATTTGAAAATAAAAATTTGAACAATTCAAACTTAATCAAAAAATTTAAACTTATTTAAAAGTTCATTGTAAAAATATTATGATACACAAATTGTTTAAAATAATTTTTTAGTATTCAACAAATACATATGTGTGGTGTCTTTGTAATTTTATATTTTAATAATGGTCGAAAATGCTCCACAAAATTTTTATTGGACAATTAACGAACATAAATTTTAGAATTACTGAGTGGATTGCTTTAAAAAATTCTATTTTAATATTACGATAGTTAAAATTGTCCAAAAAAACTTTGAGGAATATAGAGATAATCAAAAAACATTAAAAATCACTGCCAATCGAATTAGTGAGGAACAGAAGCAAATGGCGCAAGTTTATACGCATCACTATTCTTTTTTCATTAAAAGCCAAATTAATTGCCTCCAGTCTCGCCGGTCTCACCAGCACCCTCTTGCTCGTCGGCAGCAGTGTCGCTTGTCTATAATAAGAAAAATTTGAAAAATATTTTAATCAAATGACAGCGACATTTACGGAACGATACTTGTGAACACCCACTAACGTTAATAAAAATGTCTAGGTCACAGTACTTGTCCCAACTCAACAGGTTATCTATTTTACGCAAATGTCGGTCAAAGAAATTGCCGATATGAACTAAAAAACTAACCCATAATGTGAGGTTGTCTCGCAAAAGTTGCATAATAAGAGTCGAATCCTTGTATGAGTCTTCGTTTAAGGTATCCAACTCAGCAATTGCATCGTCAAAAGCCTGAAAAATTTTTAATTTAAATTATATGGGACTTTTAAAATGTGGTTTCTATGGGCCCCTTAAAGAACGTTTTTTGAGCCAGCCGATTCATAATCATCTTGTTTAAGAGCGGAAAAGGCTAGTCCCAAGCTTTTAACTCAAGCTTAACGAGAAAAGAAGACTCAAACCCACAACAACTTAACAAACTAATTAAACCTGTTTGGCAAGCTGGCAAGCCTTATCAGGCGAGTTCAAAATCTCATAGTAGAAAACAGAAAAGTTGAGTGCCAAACCGAGACGAATTGGATGAGTTGGTTGCATCTTATCCTTGGCAATATCTAAAACGATATTTTTGCTTTAGTTTTAATATTTACAACAAACCAAAAGCTTCCTGATAACTTTGTTGCGATTTCTCGACAACACCTTAATAAATAGAATCATGAAAATTAAGATTAAATTAAGCTAACTGTTCCGGTCATCACCAGTAGCGACCTAAAAAATTTTGATTTTAGATTCAAACTTGGAGAAATAATCTTACAACCTCAGCAAGATAGCGATAATAGTCACCCTTCATCTTAAGATAGAACACCTTGGATTCAGGATTTCCAGCCTTTGGGATAAGATACTTGTCTAAGAGATCCTGAAAAAATAAAAATAGATGAACAATTTCTTAAAGCCTACCAAAACATCGTGGCAAATATCGCGCAATTCGCGCTCAACTTTCTCGCGGTATTCCTTAGCCATTTGTTGCTTCTTCTCAGAACCTTCAGTCTTTTGTTCAATCGATGAAATAACACGCCATGAAGAACGGCGAGCCCCAACAACGTTTTTGTAAGCAACCTAAAAATAACAAAGATTAAAAAAAGTCAGGAAAAATCACGTACAGATAACAAATTGCGTTCTTCATTGGACAACTCGGCACCAAGTTCGGTAACCTTTTTCATGGATTGAGCCATGTCATCATAACGTTCGGCTTGTTCAGCCAACTTGGCGCGTTGAACAAGTTCTTCCTTATTCTCTGCCATTTTTTAGGTCGAAGTAATAAAGTTTAAAAGTTATGAATATGATCTATAAATAAATAGAGATTGTGAGGATCAAAAGATTAGCACAAAGTGTGGGTAATTTTTTGCAGAAATAGGTTCGATCCTTAAAGAAAATTTTCCGAGAAGATTATGAGATTATCTAGACTCTAAAAACCAAAGGAAAAATACCGGAAAATAAGTGAGACCACCCGAGACTAAATATAGAAAATAGTCACGTAAAATGAATGTCTTCACTGGATAAAATCTCAAAACAATAAAGGATATTTCCTAAAATAATATTTAGGCTGGGAGAACTTTTCAAACGTCAGGAATACTAATAGTGTTTATAATCAAAAGGAACCTGGAGTCGGATGAACCTAAGGAGTGAAAGAAGAATAATTGTGAGGGAATGGGAGGAGCAAGGACCACTTCTGCCACACCGCTTTTGTTGAGGGACCACGCGCGCCACACTGAGCATCATATAGAGACTTAGCCAATATGTTTTCTTCTTTACTAGTAGGGGCCGTTACTCATTAAATAACTATGTGAAGAGAGAAACAAAGAATAGGGCGTTTATAAAGCAGTGTATGAATTCCAGGGACTATCACAAAGCGTCAACAACAACTTAAATAAATAAGGGGCCGTCTCTAAGAGGACAGCAATGGATGGAAGCTTTAGTTGTTTATGACTGAAAGCGGGCGTATGAATTCCAGGGACTGTTTTAAAAATATCAGCAAATGCGAGCATGCAACAAAAATAGAATAGGGGCTATCTCTCATTGAACAACACGACTAACATTGAGGAATTTGAGCAGTCAAGCGGCTTTTTATGTATGAATTCTGAGGGAGAAAAAGGAAATACTTTTGAGAGTATCCCTCAAAATGTGCACACATACATATGTACATATGCCGGAATTCTTGCCTTGATAATACTAATGTCGAAATAAAACAAGTAAACTTTCATTGCTCCGCAAAAGTTTATTGGATATTTTTCAATGAACTTTTATGCCACATGCTACCAAGATTCTAAAATTTAAATGTAAAATCAGAAGGGATTTTTAACAGAAAATTGATAAGCGTGAGTCATCATCTATACGTCTTTTCAGTCGAAGTACAAAAAATAGAAGGATATACATAATTTCCGTTTAATCTAAAAATAGACTACTATAGATGGATACCAACGAAAAAATCATAATTTATTGATATCAAAAAATAAAAGCTTGTGAACGCCAAATATATAATTGAAAGAAATTCATTGAATTTATATACGGATTATCCTGTTTTTAGTATCTCATGAGAATTTAAGGCAAGGATATAATCTTCGGCAGATACAATATAATTGGGGTTTAAAAACAGGATAACAATGAATCATCGTCATTTAATGTGTTGAGCTCGTAACTTTGCGTTAACTATTACTCTACGGGAAGATAAAACAAATTTTCACTGAATATCCAACAAAATCCTCCAACTTTTCAAAGTTACGCGCCCTTCATTGCTTTAGAATTTTTACACGTTCGTTGTGTTAAATGTCATCTTTAAAAAAAATTTAAACAGTCTCCTTTCCATTCATCTCTTTGTTCTTCTAGACAGAATTGTATCCTTGACGTTTGGCACGAACACGTCCGATCAAATAAGCCACCAACACAATAATAACCAACCCACCAAGACAAGCACCAACAATTATCTAGGGGAAAAATAATTAAGTCTTACTTAAAATAGAAAAAACTTACAGGCACAAGATCAGAAGTACGAGCATCCGCGGCACAATACTGATACGCTAAATTTAATAGGGTTTTCTTGGGCTTATAAGAATGGTAATCTTACATTGTGTATTGTTGAAGGATGGCGAAGTCTGGTTCGCGAACGCAACAATCTGAGATTAAATAGTGACAAACGAAAATAAAAAAAGCTAACCTTTAATTGATTGAAATGAAGAACCGAATCCGTGGAATTCAAAGGGAGGTCATTTTGTGAACACAGAAAACTAAAAGTAGACATTTGACTCAAAAAGAATTGGCTGAAACAAGTTAATTCTTACCCAGTCGGTCCATAAGAAGAATTGACAGATGCAGTCCAGTCTACTCGTGATTTTTTGGGTTGACCATAATAATGTGGAATTGTAACGTCTAAAATTAAAGACTATCAGGGATACCATTTGATAGAGAACCCCAGATTTCCTGTTGCGAGGTTATATCCGTTTCCTTGCAATGACTTTGGACAGAGTAATGACTTCTAGAGTTGTCTAGAGTTGTAGCCTAGACAAGTTGTAGCCTATAGAATCATATGGTACCAAGAAGAATATAAAATTCGTGGTGATAGCAAACGATAGTCCCTTGTTAGAGATAATATAAAAAATAAAGTCAAACTTTGTTCTGTAGAGTTCATGTTGCTGTAGAAAAAGACAGTCAGAAAGTATTCCTTCAGCATATAGCTGTGACCATCATCAGATTTGTTAAATTCCAAAGAAATACGCCTTAAAATAAAAATAATAAATTAAAAAATATTTTCAAAAACCATGGATAATTTGTCTCAGTCTCAGGAACAGTTGGTGTCAATAAAGGAACAAAGTTAAAAGTCAAGCGCTGAAGTTTCTCTCCACAAGTACTAGCATCTTCGTCCAAAGTTGTCTCTCCGGATTCAGGAACAGTGAACTGACGTGTAAGAGTGGAGTTATGCTTAAATATTTAGTGTTAAATAATTTGATTTCATTAAAAACTTCGTCTTTGTATTGAAGAGTTCCAGTGATACCAGATTCAAATATCAGGCAAAAAGTTTTTTTGCTTGGTTTATTTGGAACTGACAGGTGAATAGCGAAAGAACATTCAGCAACCATAAAAAATATTGCGGTGTAAAGAATTAAAAGTTTCATTTTTTAATTGCAAATATATTAAAATCTGAAAAAAACAGTAGAAACATATTGAAAAATTCTTGATTTCATTTGAAGACCTAGACCATATTTTTGCATTGAGTCAATAAAAACCAAGGAATCTTAAACAAATCAGAAAGAGAATAAAGCCTAAATACTTAACTATAAATAAATCAAAATTCAAAAGTTTCCTAGGTAGCGTAAAACATTAATAATTAATGTACAAATATTTATATGTGTTTGTTGACACCAGAAATAATCAGTGGAATTGTTTACCTTTTCTAATGAAAAACGTTATCAAATTGCAGATTTATTTTTTTCGTCAGACTCAATTAGAAGGAAACGATAGATAAGGGCAGCCAGGCTACAAACAAAATTTTTGGGTAAGGGACGTTTCAAAATCGACATTTAAGTCAATTATTTTTGGCCACAATTTTTTTGATTCTTGACCAATTTAAATAATTATTTTATCAATCGAATGATCTGGATGTGGTGATTATCTTCTGGGATGAAAAAAAAAGTCGATTATTTTCTCTCAAAAAAAATAAGCTACTTCGGAAATAAGCTGCCATATTGAGCACCAAACCGTCCTGTATTCCACATAAAATTCGAGTTTTCGTCCAAGGATAGTTCGCCATGGTTACCTTTTGTTAACACGTTTTTTTGCTTTTAATTTAATTTTTAGTATATAATGGAAATGATAAGCGCTGGTGATGCCTTGATTGTGCTAGGATCTCAGACAGTATTTTTCATACTTGGTTGGCTATTTTTTATGAAGCAACTTTTCCGTGATTATGAGGTTAATTGTTAGAATTTTTAACGTGTTTCCTGCGGGTATTTTTATAAAAGAAAATTTAAATTATTCGCAATTTTAAAAATTGATAAATTTTAATATTTTAGGTAGACCAGAAGGCCGTACAAATATTTTTTTCTGTAACATTTGCTATCTCGTGTACACTTTTTGAGCTCGTTATCTTCGAAATTCTAAATGTTTTGAGTAATAGGTTTGAACTACGAATTTTAAAAATATGAAAAATTTTTGTTAAAATTAATCTTATTATCTCCCTCTAATAAAGTAATAAATTTTCAAAATTTATAGTTCGCGTCTTTTCACATGGCGGACCTGTTTGTATACAATATTGGTTCTTCTAATTTGTTTAATGCCTCTCTATTTTTATTACTCGCTCATTAGAATGCAAAGATTCGGTTTTTTATTAGATTTTGTTGAATATTTCGAATGTGGCAATTTTTGAATATTTTTTTTTATTTTCGATCTAAAAGGCCATATTCGAATGATTTAAATTTTATGTAAATCTTAAAATTTAGTTCCACTTAGTTGGGTGATGCCGCTTACACTTATTTGTTGGCTAATAACTATCTATGCATTTTGGCGACTTGGTGATAATTTTCCAATACTTAGCGCTAAGCACGGCATTTTTTCAATGCAACAAGCTGTATCTAGAGTTGGCGTCGTTGGAGTAACAGGTTCAATATTTATAGTTAGTGGTTAAAAATTTATTGTTTTAGTAATGGCTAACCTTTCCGGCTTTGGTGCTGTTAATGGTTTGCGATTTTGTTTTTTATATAAATCCCAAAATAAATTATTTCACAGCACCTTATACTTGCATGAGCATCTTCATGGTTATAATTATTTCTTTCCATAAAATTTAGTGAAATAACATTTTAAGCGCCCGGTAACGGAAGATGACATCGCACAACTCGAACGAAAATTGCGTCAAAATTTTGATATGATAGTTGCTAAAAAGCGTAAATTAGCATTGAAGGAGCTTGAACTCAGCAGAAGTAATTTAATTTCAAACTATTTTATGGTTTTTAGCAAATGTTGAATCGGTTAGTCTATTCAAACGTGTAGTTGGAACATTCAAAGCTGCACCGACTGGAACATTGCGTGATCAAATAAGGTTTTATTTGTAATAATATTAGCAAAATATCTCATATAGATTGCTAAATAGTGAAATTTTGCCGTTAGAAGAATTTGGAAAGCATCTATTTCTGGAGCTAGTTGAAGCACATAATGCTAAGGTTTTTGTTTACTTTTGCGTGCTTTTATTTTTAATATTACAGAATCGCGTAGAATATAGCAAAACTTGGCAGGGGATATATTTCAACATTGTGGGGCATTTCTTCTCTATCTATTGTATATGGAAAATTATCATCTGCACGGTAAATTTTTGCGAGATAACATGCGGTCGACCTGACGTAAGCCCAGTTTGCCACGGACCTATTAACTGGATTTTGGAAGAATGTTTTTAGATGAATAATACTTGTCTTTTATAGATTAATATTGTCTTTGATCGTGTTGGAAAGGTGGATCCAATTACAAAAGGAATGGCTATTGTCGTGCACCACATGGGCTATCAAATTGATGTTATTTTTAAATGTATTTACAATATATTTTTAATAATTTAGGTCAGGTTCTGGTCTCAACAAATTTCTTTTCTCGTCATTGGTATAATTGCTGTTACATCGATTCGTGGATTATTAATAACCATTGCGAAGTTCTTCAATGCTATTTCAAATAGACAATCTTCTAATCTTGTAGTGCTTGGATTGGCTCAGTTGATGGTAAACTTATATTAATTTTAAGAGGGGTAGGTCTGGAAATCACGGGGGTAAACGTAAAGCATATCTACATATTTGGCTTCCCCAATTTTTAAAAATCTTATATTTATAGGGAATGTATTTTGTATCAAGCGTACTATTAATCCGTATGAATATGCCCTCTAAATACAGGTAATATTATGAAAATCGAAATAAGCTCTTTATCATCAACAGGGTAATAATAACTCAAGTGCTTGGCGAACTTCAATTCAATTTTTATCATCGATGGTTTGATGTTATCTTTTTGTTATCTGCCTTATGTAGCATACTATTCCTCTATTTAGCACATAAAAGAACACCAATAAGATGATGTAGAAAATGTCTAGAGCTAATATTTATGTATACTTCTATATTTATTCCGCACATTCCGACTGTTGTATTTTAGACAAATTCCTACATAATCGTTTAAATTTCAGATAAAAATTATAAATGAAATGATTTATCTAGTCCATATATCTTGAGATTATATGGACTAAAAATTTTAACTAAAAAATAAACAATAAAAAAGAAAAATTTACGAATCCATAACTAATTCAATATCTTCTGGATCACGGATGCAGTTTGCCGTAAGAATTTCCGCACCTGTTTCCGTCAAGAGGACATCATCTTCTATCCGGAATCCAATTCCTTAAGAGAGCCATTTTGAGTTATTTAATTCAAATACCTCTGAACTCATTCCGAACGGCTGTATTCTCTGGCCTGATATAAATGCCAGGTTCAACGGTAATAATCACACCTGGAGGGCATTCAATATTTCTGGCGATTGAAGGGGTGTCGTGCACGTCCATACCAAGGTAATGGGATACGTGATGAGGACACTCGAAAAATTAAACAATTTGAAAGAAATTTGATGAAAAAATTACGAGTCTGTCGCATTCCTAAATAAGAATAAATGAAATTGAAACAAAGCAGAAAACTAACTTTGAGCAATTCCTTCTGCGACAAATCTTTTCGAAAGAAAACAATTGAAGATAAAGAATCTGCCATGCGCTCGACCATGTGTTTGTAAAGCTAAAATTGTAATTAAGATTTAAAGTTTTCCTAAAAATCTAAAATTTAACTAATCAAAAAATATTCTTGATGTTTGTCTTAAAAATGGGAAACGCAGAGCTAAACTTCTAAGGTTCCGAGGTATGTTTTAAAAAATAGGTCCTGGAAATGGATAATTAAATACTAGGATATTCAAAAACCAAATTCTATAAATATTAAATAGAAACCTCATTTAAACGAAGCGGCCTCACAGTTTGAACATAATGCAGGAGTTGAGATTGAATATCATTGAGAACATCATAAAGTGTTTTTTGCACAGCGGAGAATCTTCCTGATGTTGGAAAGCACCTTGTAATGTCAGAAACATATCCATGGAGATCACAACCAGCATCAACTAGTACACAATCGGTTTTTCGAATAGGCTAAAAAAGGTTGATTGGAAAACTCATTTTTAGAAAATGGTTTGAGTTATCCCAAACCATGTGAAATAAAACTTGTAGGTTATCCCAACCCAGTTTTTGCGGATATACTATTTTTGCCGACTTATTTATGTGCATAGAATGGTCTCGCGTTGAATAATCCATCCACAAGCAAATGAATTGACCATTCTATACATATAATTGAGTCCACAGAAATTTGTCGCAAAAACTAGCATGGGATAACTCACTAGTATCCGATATTCTTTTCCCTTCAAAAGAACGAACTAAATGTGCGGGAACAAGAAAAAATAGGCTAATAGGCTAATAAAAATAGGCTAATAGAAAAAATAGGCTAATAGGAACAAGAAAAAATAGGCTAATTTAGCCTATAAAAATAGGCTAAAAATAGGAAACACGGACTAAAGAAAATATCAAAAATACTTTATTAGAAGAAATGTAATGGATTGTGTTTGCATTGTTCCCAGCAGCTACAACAGGGGGATATGCTAATCTATCTGCACCTCTGCGACGACATTGGTGGTCCAAAAAGCCAACAATCTTATTGAAAAATTATAATAAAGGTAAAAATTGCAAACATTGGATTCATTCTTCTCTTCACAGCCTTCCCTAAGAAAAATTTCTTATAATTTTATATAATACTAGTATTGAATTAACCTTAAAAGTGCATTTATTGACTCAGACCCAATCCTGCAAGTCTCACGCATCAAATCCTGCTCATGTTCAGATTTCCTCCAACGAAGTTGATCAATTTTATCATTCAGTGGTTGATGAGTTAAACCACCATTATATAACATTTGATGGATGGATCTCAAGTCAGGTTCATAAACAACTGCGTCCATTAAAGCATCAACGTCAACAGCAAGTGCCGCTCCATTTTTTAATACACTTGACATATATTTATGAAATTCGCTAATCGGAAGAACCTTGATTATAAAATTAAAGGTGTATAAATGATTTAGCTTTTAGCTAAAGAATTAATTGAAAAATTAATCCAGAAATCTGTAAGCAATTTTCAGAATAATCTAAAAATTTGCCCTTAAAAATGTACAAAACTTAAACTTACTTGATCTACACCAGAAATAGCACGAACTTCGTCAAAATTTTGAGAAGCACCATCCCAAAGCACTTGGTGTTTAGTTTGAGGCTCCATGAAAATTACTTTAAATTAATTAAAATAAAAGAAAAAATACCACTTTCTGAATGACCAATCAAAATACGAACACGAGGTTCATCTATGCCGCAAATATACCGAAAATGTGAGCACTGCCTGTATGAATGAGGCACGTCAGGAGCGCTAAAAGTTTTTGGTCGGGAGATCAACAGAGCAAAGACTGCAGGTTTGTCGACGGAATTCCCATCTGAATCTTTCAAAAACATAGATAATTATTAAAAACAAACATTTTTTGCCAAGAATTTCAATTAATTGCTGGCGGCGCTCCACATATTCTCCAATTGGAAATGAATGTCGGGAATAAGTAGAACAATAGCGTGAGAAAAAATTATAGACTTGTCTTACAAGCATTTGCAGCAGAAATTGATAAAGTTATGATTAAATGTAAAATTCGATGACTAAATGTCCTTATGGCAAAGTGGACTTTTGACAAAAACCTGACAGAGTGCCGCAATTAGAGTAGGGATACGCACAAAACGGTGCGGGTCATAACGTCGCGACGAAATGGAGAGTCGAAACGACACAAACCGAAACGGCGCAAGGTCAAAACGGCGCGTGGAAAGTTGTTCCGACAGCGGCGATGTTATTTCGACAGTTTGCGCCATTTTAGTCGTGCGCCGTTTCGGTCTCGACGTTTGCCATTTTGGGCTTACTTTCTCAGAATGTTTGCGCGTTGCTTGCGTCAAGTTCCCAGGAGAGGATAGGGAATTTTGTCCATACTGTCCTGTCAACGTGCTGGCCTATTATACTTTTTTTTAATTTAAGGTTTCAACTTTAGTTACCCTTTTAAAAAGTGTTGCCTACATCAACCACTATTACGAGGTGATGGGTACAACTAATGACAATGATGGCAGTGGAGATATGGGTTTGATTTTTATATTTAAAAATTCATTTGGAGATACTTAGATATTTGCCGAGTCTGCCGTTTGACGGGAAATGATGCGCTTTACCATCCTTGTCTCTGCACTGGTAGCATCAAATACATCCATCAGGATTGTTTGTTACAATGGCTAAAGTACAGCAAGAAGGATGTTTGTGAACTTTGCAATCATAAATTCTCCTTTCGTCCCCTCTACCGAGCTGACATGCCTGAACGTTTACCATTGAGGGATTTACTGCGTGGTTTATTTTAAATATTTTCCGTTTCAAAATTTTTTTGCATGTTAGGAATATTTCTGATTGTTGCTCGGTTCTTGCGCCTCGGATTTACTTACACTCTGGTCTTTTCTTGTTGGCTAGGTTATCTCTCTTCAATTATTGATCTTTATTTATAATTTAGGCCTAGTTCCCTTAATGGCGGCTCGGACGCATCGACTGGTTAATTTCTTTAAATAACGATTTCAGCTCCACGATGAAATTTGGAAAATTTAATCTTTTAAGGTATTCTCCGGGTTTATTTCATCAATATTTTCTTCTCGGTTTCTTCTTTTATTTTCTGCTGAAAATATTGCTATGGATATTATACGTGGTTCTCTTGTCGTTACATTGTTTCTATGTACATTTATTTCATTAGTTTGGCTTCGTGAACAAATAATGGTTAGTTTTTCTTTTATTAATGCATGTAACAATCGATAGCTCATCTATCTTATTTTATATCCCTGTTTTTCGTAGGTTGGTGGTCCGCCAGATGTCCTATATCTACCTGACGATCAGCAAGTATCGGATCCAATAACGCCTCGTCCACAACAAGATCAACAGTATTTACCAGTCAGTGATGAAGGTTTCGATAAATTTATCTTGACTTAAATTTTCCTAATTCAGAAAATAATCCAAGTACTTCTGCTTCACTTAATAATGCAGAGAGTGATAATGCCAATGAACCAAGCGACGAAGGAACTTCAAAAACCAACATTTCAAATAAATCACTTCCACTACAACATTTTCAGCCAGTACAACATGCGTTAATCCACGAGGAATCTAATTCGCAGAATCAACTTTCCACCACAGAAGCTGAAAATTTTGAAGAACAAAATATACAACAACAACAAGATAATGGTGATCAGGATGCAGCCGTTCCTCCTGTTGCAGCCGAAGTGGTTGAACAGCAACGATTTGCTGATGAACTGACCTGGCAACGACTTCTTGGTCTTGATGGTTCATTTGCGTTTATTGAACATGTTTTTTGGACTATATCGTTGAATGCAGTTTTCAATATAGTTTTTCGTGAGTTTGGATTAATCTTTTCAATTTAAATTTAAATTTTAAGTATATTTTCCTTCACAAATTGGCGCTAGTATGCTTTCTCTTATTGGGCTTGGCTATGGCAAAAAATTAATTTACTTTGAAGTTCCAATTTCGATTGTAAGTATGGCATTTTATAATGAAATTAACCCGTTACAGCTCATTGGATTACTGGTTATTCTTCTACATGGGATTGTCATACATCAACTTGCCAAAATCTTCCGGTTAAAAAGGTTTTTTAATTTGACAATAAATACCATATGAATTTTTAAAATTTAACTTTTTAGTATTTACACAATATCTGGCATGATTTGTCTTATGCTCAAAGTTTTTCTTTTGGTTATCACTGAACTAATAGTTTTCCCAATACTATGTGGTTGGTGGCTTGACATTTGTTCTGTATGTGATTTTTTGATAGTATAATTCGATAAAGTTATAAAATTACAGCTTCCTCTGACTGGTGTAACTCTGGATGATCGTATTCGAAGCTTCCGATATTACCCTACTAGTTCATTCTTTCTTCATTGGCTCGCCGGAATGGTTTTTCTTAAACAATAATTAATTTTGATTAAACCCTAAGGTTTACGTGTTTTATTCGGCGTCTTTTATGTTAATTCTTCGTGAACTTCTTCGACCTGGCGTTCTTTGGTTCATTCGCAATTTGCACGATCCTGATTTTAATCCAATTCAAGTAAGAACTTAAAATTATAAAAAAGCTAGAAAAAAAATTCGTGAAAATATTTTCTATATAGGAGATGATTGAGCAACCAATAACGCATCACCTTCGTCGTTTAGTAGCATCAATGACGCTTTTCTTTTCAATAATACTTATTGTTGTTTATCTACCATTGCGTCTAATAAATTGGGGCCATCCTTCGACTCTTCCATATGTATTTTCTGGGTAATTATTTTACCTCATAATTACTTATTTATCCCCTGCTCTGTATTCTAACAAATTATCACTTCAGATCAGCAGACACTCCACTGGTCGAATATTCGTTTGAGCTCGTCCTTCTGCAGGTTTAACTTTACTCTTTCATTTGATTTAATCTTGAACATTTTAAACTCATGTAAGGTAATTATGCCAACCATTCTTGAGTATTCGAAGGCCTTCTTGCTACTTAAACGAGCTGTTCGATGTTGGTGTAGAATTGTTGGTGGATGGCTTCAGCTAGATTCATATTTGTTACCAAGCGAAAAGGACAAAAACAATGTAGATCAACGAGAGCATCAAAGACAAAGAGCTCGCCAACGTCTCATGCGTGGTGATCAGAATGAACAGCTTGGGCTTTTGGAAGTTCTCGAGGCTATTGAAGATGACACAACGGATGACGAACCTGCTGACGAAAATGAAAATGATCACGTTGAGAATGACGCTAATAATGCACAAAATAATGATAAAGGTTTTTCATTATAATGTATCGAATGAAACAAATTTCATTCTATTAAGAAGCTTGTGAAGTGGCTGATTCTTCTAAAGCCGGTGAATCGAGCAGCGCAGCACCTCTTAATACTGATATAGAAAACAACGCAACACACCCAGAACCACAACAAAACAATCCCAATAATTTAATGTTGGATGAAGGTATGCAACAACAGAACGAGCAAGGAGAGCATCGTCAAGCTCGACAACGTGTTCAAGAGCAGCGTGAACAACGAAATTTAGGTGCACAGCATCATGCACTTCTGCATTTCCGTGATACTGCTTTAACTGTGGAATATGTTCGACCTAATCTTTTTCCACTAAGAATTGTATTGTTATTAATATGTTTTGCTATAACATCAATATTATTGGCTCTTTCAGCCTTTCTTATACCAGGTTTTTATTATTTTAATAAATAAGGGTAATTCTTGAGCTTATATCATTTTCTTAAATATATTTTTTTTGCTATGGAAAATGGGCCCAAAATTATTTTGTATCCTT
Source organism: Meloidogyne arenaria (assembly GCA_036172955.1). Taxonomy (NCBI): domain Eukaryota; kingdom Metazoa; phylum Nematoda; class Chromadorea; order Rhabditida; family Meloidogynidae; genus Meloidogyne; species Meloidogyne arenaria. The sequence goes on from JARQAB010000025.1 coordinate 4,651,303, forward strand.
TATATGTTTAATGCATTTTACTGCGAATGTAACAAGTATACAATATTTTAGTTACAATCGGACGCACATTATTTAAGAAGTTCGCATTAACAAGCCAGTCTTCTCAAATCCGTAAGTAATATTTTAGTAATTTTCATTAGTTTCAATTGATCTCATGTCAATTTTTGTTTTTATGTGTAGATAGGTTGAAATTTAATGCAAAACCCTAACACAAAATTGTATCCTTAATATTAAAAATTACAGATGATCTTTATAGTATTGCGACTGGTGTATACATATGTTGGATTTTAACTAGGCTTATTTCTATGACTAAAGAATGGTTGCACAAAGGATGGAGCTATATGAAAAAGGTCTTTATTTAAAATTTATGTTTCTGCTAAATCCAACTATTCCCATTGCCATAATTATTTTTTAGGTGTTCAACACTGCTGTTTGGTTAGACTTTCGAGTCATTGCTGCAGCTGTTCCTTTGCTTGTTGTTATTCCTTTTATGCTTGGATTTTATTTTCAAATGTTAGTTATCAGTCCACTTAGAGTGGTACGTATAAAATATTTATCTTCACAAAATAAAGCATAATAAAATATTTTTAGGCTATTTTTCAATCACCGTTATTTTTCCCATGGAAGGAATGGGCGATGGGTGTTGTCCATTTTAAAATAATTTGTGCATCTGTATTAATGGGACCGGACTGGTGGTTAAAAACTGCTTTCGAACAGGTTTTGTCTCTAATTTGTAAGAGAAAAGATATAAATCCTAATGCAGATTTATGCTGATGGAATTTGGAATTTTCAACTAAAGGATTTATATATTAATATGGTTATACCAATCGGGAATGCACTTTCATTTTTAATCGCATTCCCTTATGTGGCCAGCAAATTTATCATGCTTTTCGTTGGTGAGTAAAAATTTGATTGCGTTTCATTTTAAATATCCAATTTTAACAGAGGCCGATCGTGAAAATCAAGTGATTATAATACGCTATTCATATCCATTTTTTCTTGGTTCTATTTGTATAGTAGCTTTTCTTATCTGGCAATGGAAAAAATTGAAGATGTTGGCACAAAAAATTCGAAATGATAAGGTTAGTTTATTTTAAGGAATTAAATACTAGCATATGTATGAAAAATTGGTATTTAATTGTATGTATTTAAATGATCAAAAAATTAAGTATCTGATTGGAACTCAACTGGTGAATTTTTATCGAGATAATACATCGATAAAAGCAACCAACGTTCAGACTCCTAATATAATTGACGAAACAAAGAAAGATGAAAAGATAAATCGGATTTAGTTTTAAATGTTATACATAACAGCCAAATTTCCCGAATGAACTTATGACTTTTTTGTCTTTTTTATAATTTTTCGATAAATATATCGTATATATCGGTTATATCTGATTTTAAATTCAGTCTATTTATTATATGTATTTCTCAAGAATATTATCTTTATCTTTTTAGGTTGCAAACGTGTTTGAACTGGCATTAACTGCTGGTGTAGTATGGTATTACTGGCGAGGTGAAATGGGATGGGGTCAAGTAATTATTGATGAAAATTCTTGGGGATGGCACCTAACGTCAACTGCGAATGGAATAAAATGATAGAAGTATGTAAGATGATGAATTGTTAAAGATGAGAGAAGGTAAAAAATGTTGCAAAGATGCAGCAGCCACATTTAAAGGTCTAAAATTTTTTAATGACAAGTATTTTTTTGAGTGCTTTTCCGTTTCCACGACAAATTTAATTTTTGTTTCAATTATAAATTTCCAAAATTACAGAGACAAAGCTTTTAATTAAGCAAAACACGAAAAATTTTAGGTTTAAGTGAAAAACGGAAAAGTACAAATCTGTAACACTTGTAAAAAAAGGGTTGAGCGTTTTTTTTGTAGGAAGTGCGAAAACCGCCTTTTCTTTACAAGTTGTATATTTTTCATTTTTTTGTTTATGGCCAAAAATTTTTTTGGATTCCCCTCCCCTTCCTCCCCGGACTTATCTCAGTCCCAACTAATCCAAGCTCAAAGATTAAGAAAGGCACTGAACTGACAACTCCCTTTTTTCAAAATAATATTTCAATAGGATCGGGCTTTCATACCTCCCGGTTACATATACCAAGGTACGGGATGGTCTTCCATAGGTACGGACAGTAGGGCACTTAGACCTTTGATTAGACTTAGACCACCTTCCTGACCCCCCCCCCCCCCGACAAAATGCCACCGACAAACTGTCACTGACCCAAATGTCCAGTGATCAATTGTCCGTGACCAAATGTCCAGTGATCAATTATCCATTACCCAATAGTCCAGTGATCAATTGTCGATGACCCAATTGTCCAGTGATCAATTGTCCATGACCCCGCACTGAAAATTCCGCACTGAACTGACAACCCCCTTTTTTCAAAATAATATTTCAATAGGATCGGGCTTTCATACCTCCCGGTTACATATACCAAGGTACGGGATGGTCTTCCATAGGTACGGACAGTAGGGCACTTAGACCTTTGATTAGACTTAGACCACCTTCCTGACCCCCCCCCCCCCGACAAAATGCCACCGACAAACTGTCACTGACCCAAATGTCCAGTGATCAATTGTCCGTGACCAAATGTCCAGTGATCAATTATCCATTACCCAATAGTCCAGTGATCAATTGTCGATGACCCAATTGTCCAGTGATCAATTGTCCATGACCCCGCACTGAAAATTCCGCACTGAACTGACAACCCCCTTTTTTCAAAATAATATTTCAATAGGATCGGGCTTTCATACCTCCCGGTTACATATACCAAGGTACGGGATGGTCTTCCATAGGTACGGACAGTAGGGCACTTAGACCTTTGATTAGACTTAGACCACCTTCCTGACCCCCCCCCCCCCCGACAAAATGCCACCGACAAACTGTCACTGACCCAAATGTCCAGTGATCAATTGTCCGTGACCCAATGTCCAGTGATCAATTATCCATTACCCAATAGTCCAGTGATCAATTGTCGATGACCCAATTGTCCAGTGATCAATTGTCCATGACCCCGCACTGAAAATTCCGCACTGAACTGACAACCCCCTTTTTTCAAAATAATATTTCAATAGGATCGGGCTTTCATACCTCCCGGTTACATATACCAAGGTACGGGATGGTCTTCCATAGGTACGGACAGTAGGGCACTTAGACCTTTGATTAGACTTAGACCACCTTCCTGACCCCCCCCCCCCCCCCGACAAAATGCCACCGACAAACTGTCACTGACCCAAATGTCCAGTGATCAATTGTCCGTGACCAAATGTCCAGTGATCAATTATCCATTACCCAATAGTCCAGTGATCAATTGTCGATGACCCAATTGTCCAGTGATCAATTGTCCATGACCCCGCACTGAAAATTCCGCACTGAACTGACAACCCCCTTTTTTCAAAATAATATTTCAATAGGATCGGGCTTTCATACCTCCCGGTTACATATACCAAGGTACGGGATGGTCTTCCATAGGTACGGACAGTAGGGCACTTAGACCTTTGATTAGACTTAGACCACCTTCCTGACCCCCCCCCCCCCCCCCGACAAAATGCCACCGACAAACTGTCACTGACCCAAATGTCCAGTGATCAATTGTCCGTGACCAAATGTCCAGTGATCAATTATCCATTACCCAATAGTCCAGTGATCAATTGTCGATGACCCAATTGTCCAGTGATCAATTGTCCATGACCCGTGTATTTAATTTACGCACTGAACTGACAACCCCCTTTTTTCAAAATAATATTTCAATAGGATCGGGCTTTCATACCTCCCGGTTACATATACCAAGGTACGGGATGGTCTTCCATAGGTACGGACAGTAGGGCACTTAGACCTTTGATTAGACTTAGACCACCTTCCTGACCCCCCCCCCCCCCCCCGACAAAATGCCACCGACAAACTGTCACTGACCCAAATGTCCAGTGATCAATTGTCCGTGACCAAATGTCCAGTGATCAATTATCCATTACCCAATAGTCCAGTGATCAATTGTCGATGACCCAATTGTCCAGTGATCAATTGTCCATGACCCCGCACTGAAAATTCCGCACTGAACTGACAACCCCCTTTTTTCAAAATAATATTTCAATAGGATCGGGCTTTCATACCTCCCGGTTACATATACCAAGGTACGGGATGGTCTTCCATAGGTACGGACAGTAGGGCACTTAGACCTTTGATTAGACTTAGACCACCTTCCTGACCCCCCCCCCCCCCCCCGACAAAATGCCACCGACAACTGTCACTGACCCAAATGTCCAGTGATCAATTGTCCGTGACCAAATGTCCAGTGATCAATTATCCATTACCCAATAGTCCAGTGATCAATTGTCGATGACCCAATTGTCCAGTGATCAATTGTCCATGACCCCGCACTGAAAATTCCGCACTGAACTGACAACCCCCCTTTTTTCAAAATAATATTTCAATAGGATCGGGCTTTCATACCTCCCGGTTACATATACCAAGGTACGGGATGGTCTTCCATAGGTACGGACAGTAGGGCACTTAGACCTTTGATTAGACTTAGACCACCTTCCTGACCCCCCCCCCCCCCCCCGACAAAATGCCACCGACAAACTGTCACTGACCCAAATGTCCAGTGATCAATTGTCCGTGACCAAATGTCCAGTGATCAATTATCCATTACCCAATAGTCCAGTGATCAATTGTCGATGACCCAATTGTCCAGTGATCAATTGTCCATGACCCCGCACTGAAAATTCCGCACTGAACTGACAACCCCCTTTTTTCAAAATAATATTTCAATAGGATCGGGCTTTCATACCTCCCGGTTACATATACCAAGGTACGGGATGGTCTTCCATAGGTACGGACAGTAGGGCACTTAGACCTTTGATTAGACTTAGACCACCTTCCTGACCCCCCCCCCCCCCGACAAAATGCCACCGACAAACTGTCACTGACCCAAATGTCCAGTGATCAATTGTCCGTGACCAAATGTCCAGTGATCAATTATCCATTACCCAATAGTCCAGTGATCAATTGTCGATGACCCAATTGTCCAGTGATCAATTGTCCATGACCCCGCACTGAAAATTCCGCACTGAACTGACAACCCCCTTTTTTCAAAATAATATTTCAATAGGATCGGGCTTTCATACCTCCCGGTTACATATACCAAGGTACGGGATGGTCTTCCATAGGTACGGACAGTAGGGCACTTAGACCTTTGATTAGACTTAGACCACCTTCCTGACCCCCCCCCCCCCCCGACAAAATGCCACCGACAAACTGTCACTGACCCAAATGTCCAGTGATCAATTGTCCGTGACCAAATGTCCAGTGATCAATTATCCATTACCCAATAGTCCAGTGATCAATTGTCGATGACCCAATTGTCCAGTGATCAATTGTCCATGACCCCGCACTGAAAATTCCGCACTGAACTGACAACCCCCTTTTTTCAAAATAATATTTCAATAGGATCGGGCTTTCATACCTCCCGGTTACATATACCAAGGTACGGGATGGTCTTCCATAGGTACGGACAGTAGGGCACTTAGACCTTTGATTAGACTTAGACCACCTTCCTGACCCCCCCCCCCCCCCCGACAAAATGCCACCGACAAACTGTCACTGACCCAAATGTCCAGTGATCAATTGTCCGTGACCAAATGTCCAGTGATCAATTATCCATTACCCAATAGTCCAGTGATCAATTGTCGATGACCCAATTGTCCAGTGATCAATTGTCCATGACCCCGCACTGAAAATTCCGCACTGAACTGACAACCCCCTTTTTTCAAAATAATATTTCAATAGGATCGGGCTTTCATACCTCCCGGTTACATATACCAAGGTACGGGATGGTCTTCCATAGGTACGGACAGTAGGGCACTTAGACCTTTGATTAGACTTAGACCACCTTCCTGACCCCCCCCCCCCCCCGACAAAATGCCACCGACAAACTGTCACTGACCCAAATGTCCAGTGATCAATTGTCCGTGACCAAATGTCCAGTGATCAATTATCCATTACCCAATAGTCCAGTGATCAATTGTCGATGACCCAATTGTCCAGTGATCAATTGTCCATGACCCCGCACTGAAAATTCCGCACTGAACTGACAACCCCCTTTTTTCAAAATAATATTTCAATAGGATCGGGCTTTCATACCTCCCGGTTACATATACCAAGGTACGGGATGGTCTTCCATAGGTACGGACAGTAGGGCACTTAGACCTTTGATTAGACTTAGACCACCTTCCTGACCCCCCCCCCCCCCCCGACAAAATGCCACCGACAAACTGTCACTGACCCAAATGTCCAGTGATCAATTGTCCGTGACCAAATGTCCAGTGATCAATTATCCATTACCCAATAGTCCAGTGATCAATTGTCGATGACCCAATTGTCCAGTGATCAATTGTCCATGACCCCGCACTGAAAATTCCGCACTGAACTGACAACCCCCTTTTTTTCAAAATAATATTTCAATAGGATCGGGCTTTCATACCTCCCGGTTACATATACCAAGGTACGGGATGGTCTTCCATAGGTACGGACAGTAGGGCACTTAGACCTTTGATTAGACTTAGACCACCTTCCTGACCCCCCCCCCCCCCCCGACAAAATGCCACCGACAAACTGTCACTGACCCAAATGTCCAGTGATCAATTGTCCGTGACCAAATGTCCAGTGATCAATTATCCATTACCCAATAGTCCAGTGATCAATTGTCGATGACCCAATTGTCCAGTGATCAATTGTCCATGACCCCGCACTGAAAATTCCGCACTGAACTGACAACCCCCTTTTTTCAAAATAATATTTCAATAGGATCGGGCTTTCATACCTCCCGGTTACATATACCAAGGTACGGGATGGTCTTCCATAGGTACGGACAGTAGGGCACTTAGACCTTTGATTAGACTTAGACCACCTTCCTGACCCCCCCCCCCCCCGACAAAATGCCACCGACAAACTGTCACTGACCCAAATGTCCAGTGATCAATTGTCCGTGACCAAATGTCCAGTGATCAATTATCCATTACCCAATAGTCCAGTGATCAATTGTCGATGACCCAATTGTCCAGTGATCAATTGTCCATGACCCCGCACTGAAAATTCCGCACTGAACTGACAACCCCCTTTTTTCAAAATAATATTTCAATAGGATCGGGCTTTCATACCTCCCGGTTACATATACCAAGGTACGGGATGGTCTTCCATAGGTACGGACAGTAGGGCACTTAGACCTTTGATTAGACTTAGACCACCTTCCTGACCCCCCCCCCCCCCGACAAAATGCCACCGACAAACTGTCACTGACCCAAATGTCCAGTGATCAATTGTCCGTGACCAAATGTCCAGTGATCAATTATCCATTACCCAATAGTCCAGTGATCAATTGTCGATGACCCAATTGTCCAGTGATCAATTGTCCATGACCCCGCACTGAAAATTCCGCACTGAACTGACAACCCCCTTTTTTCAAAATAATATTTCAATAGGATCGGGCTTTCATACCTCCCGGTTACATATACCAAGGTACGGGATGGTCTTCCATAGGTACGGACAGTAGGGCACTTAGACCTTTGATTAGACTTAGACCACCTTCCTGACCCCCCCCCCCCCCCCCGACAAAATGCCACCGACAAACTGTCACTGACCCAAATGTCCAGTGATCAATTGTCCGTGACCAAATGTCCAGTGATCAATTATCCATTACCCAATAGTCCAGTGATCAATTGTCGATGACCCAATTGTCCAGTGATCAATTGTCCATGACCCCGCACTGAAAATTCCGCACTGAACTGACAACCCCCTTTTTTCAAAATAATATTTCAATAGGATCGGGCTTTCATACCTCCCGGTTACATATACCAAGGTACGGGATGGTCTTCCATAGGTACGGACAGTAGGGCACTTAGACCTTTGATTAGACTTAGACCACCTTCCTGACCCCCCCCCCCCCCCCCCGACAAAATGCCACCGACAAACTGTCACTGACCCAAATGTCCAGTGATCAATTGTCCGTGACCAAATGTCCAGTGATCAATTATCCATTACCCAATAGTCCAGTGATCAATTGTCGATGACCCAATTGTCCAGTGATCAATTGTCCATGACCCCGCACTGAAAATTCCGCACTGAACTGACAACCCCCTTTTTTCAAAATAATATTTCAATAGGATCGGGCTTTCATACCTCCCGGTTACATATACCAAGGTACGGGATGGTCTTCCATAGGTACGGACAGTAGGGCACTTAGACCTTTGATTAGACTTAGACCACCTTCCTGACCCCCCCCCCCCCCCCCAAATGCCACCGACAAACTGTCACTGACCCAAATGTCCAGTGATCAATTGTCCGTGACCAAATGTCCAGTGATCAATTATCCATTACCCAATAGTCCAGTGATCAATTGTCGATGACCCAATTGTCCAGTGATCAATTGTCCATGACCCCGCACTGAAAATTCCGCACTGAACTGACAACCCCCTTTTTTCAAAATAATATTTCAATAGGATCGGGCTTTCATACCTCCCGGTTACATATACCAAGGTACGGGATGGTCTTCCATAGGTACGGACAGTAGGGCACTTAGACCTTTGATTAGACTTAGACCACCTTCCTGACCCCCCCCCCCCCCCGACAAAATGCCACCGACAAACTGTCACTGACCCAAATGTCCAGTGATCAATTGTCCGTGACCAAATGTCCAGTGATCAATTATCCATTACCCAATAGTCCAGTGATCAATTGTCGATGACCCAATTGTCCAGTGATCAATTGTCCATGACCCCGCACTGAAAATTCCGCACTGAACTGACAACCCCCTTTTTTCAAAATAATATTTCAATAGGATCGGGCTTTCATACCTCCCGGTTACATATACCAAGGTACGGGATGGTCTTCCATAGGTACGGACAGTAGGGCACTTAGACCTTTGATTAGACTTAGACCACCTTCCTGACCCCCCCCCCCCGACAAAATGCCACCGACAAACTGTCACTGACCCAAATGTCCAGTGATCAATTGTCCGTGACCAAATGTCCAGTGATCAATTATCCATTACCCAATAGTCCAGTGATCAATTGTCGATGACCCAATTGTCCAGTGATCAATTGTCCATGACCCCGCACTGAAAATTCCGCACTGAACTGACAACCCCCTTTTTTCAAAATAATATTTCAATAGGATCGGGCTTTCATACCTCCCGGTTACATATACCAAGGTACGGGATGGTCTTCCATAGGTACGGACAGTAGGGCACTTAGACCTTTGATTAGACTTAGACCACCTTCCTGACCCCCCCCCCCCCCCGACAAAATGCCACCGACAAACTGTCACTGACCCAAATGTCCAGTGATCAATTGTCCGTGACCAAATGTCCAGTGATCAATTATCCATTACCCAATAGTCCAGTGATCAATTGTCGATGACCCAATTGTCCAGTGATCAATTGTCCATGACCCCGCACTGAAAATTCCGCACTGAACTGACAACCCCCTTTTTTCAAAATAATATTTCAATAGGATCGGGCTTTCATACCTCCCGGTTACATATACCAAGGTACGGGATGGTCTTCCATAGGTACGGACAGTAGGGCACTTAGACCTTTGATTAGACTTAGACCACCTTCCTGCCCCCCCCCCCCCCCGCGACAAAATGCCACCGACAAACTGTCACTGACCCAAATGTCCAGTGATCAATTGTCCGTGACCAAATGTCCAGTGATCAATTATCCATTACCCAATAGTCCAGTGATCAATTGTCGATGACCCAATTGTCCAGTGATCAATTGTCCATGACCCCGCACTGAAAATTCCGCACTGAACTGACAACCCCCTTTTTTCAAAATAATATTTCAATAGGATCGGGCTTTCATACCTCCCGGTTACATATACCAAGGTACGGGATGGTCTTCCATAGGTACGGACAGTAGGGCACTTAGACCTTTGATTAGACTTAGACCACCTTCCTGACCCCCCCCCCCCCCCCGACAAAATGCCACCGACAAACTGTCACTGACCCAAATGTCCAGTGATCAATTGTCCGTGACCAAATGTCCAGTGATCAATTATCCATTACCCAATAGTCCAGTGATCAATTGTCGATGACCCAATTGTCCAGTGATCAATTGTCCATGACCCCGCACTGAAAATTCCGCACTGAACTGACAACCCCCTTTTTTCAAAATAATATTTCAATAGGATCGGGCTTTCATACCTCCCGGTTACATATACCAAGGTACGGGATGGTCTTCCATAGGTACGGACAGTAGGGCACTTAGACCTTTGATTAGACTTAGACCACCTTCCTGACCCCCCCCCCCCCCCCGACAAAATGCCACCGACAAACTGTCACTGACCCAAATGTCCAGTGATCAATTGTCCGTGACCAAATGTCCAGTGATCAATTATCCATTACCCAATAGTCCAGTGATCAATTGTCGATGACCCAATTGTCCAGTGATCAATTGTCCATGACCCCGCACTGAAAATTCCGCACTGAACTGACAACCCCCTTTTTTCAAAATAATATTTCAATAGGATCGGGCTTTCATACCTCCCGGTTACATATACCAAGGTACGGGATGGTCTTCCATAGGTACGGACAGTAGGGCACTTAGACCTTTGATTAGACTTAGACCACCTTCCTGACCCCCCCCCCCCCCCCCGACAAAATGCCACCGACAAACTGTCACTGACCCAAATGTCCAGTGATCAATTGTCCGTGACCAAATGTCCAGTGATCAATTATCCATTACCCAATAGTCCAGTGATCAATTGTCGATGACCCAATTGTCCAGTGATCAATTGTCCATGACCCCGCACTGAAAATTCCGCACTGAACTGACAACCCCCTTTTTTCAAAATAATATTTCAATAGGATCGGGCTTTCATACCTCCCGGTTACATATACCAAGGTACGGGATGGTCTTCCATAGGTACGGACAGTAGGGCACTTAGACCTTTGATTAGACTTAGACCACCTTCCTGACCCCCCCCCCCCCCGACAAAATGCCACCGACAAACTGTCACTGACCCAAATGTCCAGTGATCAATTGTCCGTGACCAAATGTCCAGTGATCAATTATCCATTACCCAATAGTCCAGTGATCAATTGTCGATGACCCAATTGTCCAGTGATCAATTGTCCATGACCCCGCACTGAAAATTCCGCACTGAACTGACAACCCCCTTTTTTCAAAATAATATTTCAATAGGATCGGGCTTTCATACCTCCCGGTTACATATACCAAGGTACGGGATGGTCTTCCATAGGTACGGACAGTAGGGCACTTAGACCTTTGATTAGACTTAGACCACCTTCCTGACCCCCCCCCCCCCCCCCGACAAAATGCCACCGACAAACTGTCACTGACCCAAATGTCCAGTGATCAATTGTCCGTGACCAAATGTCCAGTGATCAATTATCCATTACCCAATAGTCCAGTGATCAATTGTCGATGACCCAATTGTCCAGTGATCAATTGTCCATGACCCCGCACTGAAAATTCCGCACTGAACTGACAACCCCCTTTTTTCAAAATAATATTTCAATAGGATCGGGCTTTCATACCTCCCGGTTACATATACCAAGGTACGGGATGGTCTTCCATAGGTACGGACAGTAGGGCACTTAGACCTTTGATTAGACTTAGACCACCTTCCTGACCCCCCCCCCCCCCCCCCGACAAAATGCCACCGACAAACTGTCACTGACCCAAATGTCCAGTGATCAATTGTCCGTGACCAAATGTCCAGTGATCAATTATCCATTACCCAATAGTCCAGTGATCAATTGTCGATGACCCAATTGTCCAGTGATCAATTGTCCATGACCCCGCACTGAAAATTCCGCACTGAACTGACAACCCCCTTTTTTCAAAATAATATTTCAATAGGATCGGGCTTTCATACCTCCCGGTTACATATACCAAGGTACGGGATGGTCTTCCATAGGTACGGACAGTAGGGCACTTAGACCTTTGATTAGACTTAGACCACCTTCCTGACCCCCCCCCCCCCCCCGACAAAATGCCACCGACAAACTGTCACTGACCCAAATGTCCAGTGATCAATTGTCCGTGACCAAATGTCCAGTGATCAATTATCCATTACCCAATAGTCCAGTGATCAATTGTCGATGACCCAATTGTCCAGTGATCAATTGTCCATGACCCCGCACTGAAAATTCCGCACTGAACTGACAACCCCCTTTTTTCAAAATAATATTTCAATAGGATCGGGCTTTCATACCTCCCGGTTACATATACCAAGGTACGGGATGGTCTTCCATAGGTACGGACAGTAGGGCACTTAGACCTTTGATTAGACTTAGACCACCTTCCTGACCCCCCCCCCCCCCCGACAAAATGCCACCGACAAACTGTCACTGACCCAAATGTCCAGTGATCAATTGTCCGTGACCAAATGTCCAGTGATCAATTATCCATTACCCAATAGTCCAGTGATCAATTGTCGATGACCCAATTGTCCAGTGATCAATTGTCCATGACCCCGCACTGAAAATTCCGCACTGAACTGACAACCCCCTTTTTTCAAAATAATATTTCAATAGGATCGGGCTTTCATACCTCCCGGTTACATATACCAAGGTACGGGATGGTCTTCCATAGGTACGGACAGTAGGGCACTTAGACCTTTGATTAGACTTAGACCACCTTCCTGACCCCCCCCCCCCCCCCCGACAAAATGCCACCGACAAACTGTCACTGACCCAAATGTCCAGTGATCAATTGTCCGTGACCAAATGTCCAGTGATCAATTATCCATTACCCAATAGTCCAGTGATCAATTGTCGATGACCCAATTGTCCAGTGATCAATTGTCCATGACCCCGCACTGAAAATTCCGCACTGAACTGACAACCCCCTTTTTTCAAAATAATATTTCAATAGGATCGGGCTTTCATACCTCCCGGTTACATATACCAAGGTACGGGATGGTCTTCCATAGGTACGGACAGTAGGGCACTTAGACCTTTGATTAGACTTAGACCACCTTCCTTACCCCCCCCCCCCCCCCCGACAAAATGCCACCGACAAACTGTCACTGACCCAAATGTCCAGTGATCAATTGTCCGTGACCAAATGTCCAGTGATCAATTATCCATTACCCAATAGTCCAGTGATCAATTGTCGATGACCCAATTGTCCAGTGATCAATTGTCCATGACCCCGCACTGAAAATTCCGCACTGAACTGACAACCCCCTTTTTTCAAAATAATATTTCAATAGGATCGGGCTTTCATACCTCCCGGTTACATATACCAAGGTACGGGATGGTCTTCCATAGGTACGGACAGTAGGGCACTTAGACCTTTGATTAGACTTAGACCACCTTCCTGACCCCCCCCCCCCCCCCCGACAAAATGCCACCGACAAACTGTCACTGACCCAAATGTCCAGTGATCAATTGTCCGTGACCAAATGTCCAGTGATCAATTATCCATTACCCAATAGTCCAGTGATCAATTGTCGATGACCCAATTGTCCAGTGATCAATTGTCCATGACCCCGCACTGAAAATTCCGCACTGAACTGACAACCCCCTTTTTTCAAAATAATATTTCAATAGGATCGGGCTTTCATACCTCCCGGTTACATATACCAAGGTACGGGATGGTCTTCCATAGGTACGGACAGTAGGGCACTTAGACCTTTGATTAGACTTAGACCACCTTCCTGACCCCCCCCCCCCCCCCGACAAAATGCCACCGACAAACTGTCACTGACCCAAATGTCCAGTGATCAATTGTCCGTGACCAAATGTCCAGTGATCAATTATCCATTACCCAATAGTCCAGTGATCAATTGTCGATGACCCAATTGTCCAGTGATCAATTGTCCATGACCCCGCACTGAAAATTCCGCACTGAACTGACAACCCCCTTTTTTCAAAATAATATTTCAATAGGATCGGGCTTTCATACCTCCCGGTTACATATACCAAGGTACGGGATGGTCTTCCATAGGTACGGACAGTAGGGCACTTAGACCTTTGATTAGACTTAGACCACCTTCCTGACCCCCCCCCCCCCCCCGACAAAATGCCACCGACAAACTGTCACTGACCCAAATGTCCAGTGATCAATTGTCCGTGACCAAATGTCCAGTGATCAATTATCCATTACCCAATAGTCCAGTGATCAATTGTCGATGACCCAATTGTCCAGTGATCAATTGTCCATGACCCCGCACTGAAAATTCCGCACTGAACTGACAACCCCCTTTTTTCAAAATAATATTTCAATAGGATCGGGCTTTCATACCTCCCGGTTACATATACCAAGGTACGGGATGGTCTTCCATAGGTACGGACAGTAGGGCACTTAGACCTTTGATTAGACTTAGACCACCTTCCTGACCCCCCCCCCCCCCCGACAAAATGCCACCGACAAACTGTCACTGACCCAAATGTCCAGTGATCAATTGTCCGTGACCAATGTCCAGTGATCAATTATCCATTACCCAATAGTCCAGTGATCAATTGTCGATGACCCAATTGTCCAGTGATCAATTGTCCATGACCCCGCACTGAAAATTCCGCACTGAACTGACAACCCCCTTTTTTCAAAATAATATTTCAATAGGATCGGGCTTTCATACCTCCCGGTTACATATACCAAGGTACGGGATGGTCTTCCATAGGTACGGACAGTAGGGCACTTAGACCTTTGATTAGACTTAGACCACCTTCCTGACCCCCCCCCCCCCCCGACAAAATGCCACCGACAAACTGTCACTGACCCAAATGTCCAGTGATCAATTGTCCGTGACCAAATGTCCAGTGATCAATTATCCATTACCCAATAGTCCAGTGATCAATTGTCGATGACCCAATTGTCCAGTGATCAATTGTCCATGACCCCGCACTGAAAATTCCGCACTGAACTGACAACCCCCTTTTTTCAAAATAATATTTCAATAGGATCGGGCTTTCATACCTCCCGGTTACATATACCAAGGTACGGGATGGTCTTCCATAGGTACGGACAGTAGGGCACTTAGACCTTTGATTAGACTTAGACCACCTTCCTGACCCCCCCCCCCCCCCGACAAAATGCCACCGACAAACTGTCACTGACCCAAATGTCCAGTGATCAATTGTCCGTGACCAAATGTCCAGTGATCAATTATCCATTACCCAATAGTCCAGTGATCAATTGTCGATGACCCAATTGTCCAGTGATCAATTGTCCATGACCCCGCACTGAAAATTCCGCACTGAACTGACAACCCCCTTTTTTCAAAATAATATTTCAATAGGATCGGGCTTTCATACCTCCCGGTTACATATACCAAGGTACGGGATGGTCTTCCATAGGTACGGACAGTAGGGCACTTAGACCTTTGATTAGACTTAGACCACCTTCCTGACCCCCCCCCCCCCCCGACAAAATGCCACCGACAAACTGTCACTGACCCAAATGTCCAGTGATCAATTGTCCGTGACCAAATGTCCAGTGATCAATTATCCATTACCCAATAGTCCAGTGATCAATTGTCGATGACCCAATTGTCCAGTGATCAATTGTCCATGACCCCGCACTGAAAATTCCGCACTGAACTGACAACCCCCTTTTTTCAAAATAATATTTCAATAGGATCGGGCTTTCATACCTCCCGGTTACATATACCAAGGTACGGGATGGTCTTCCATAGGTACGGACAGTAGGGCACTTAGACCTTTGATTAGACTTAGACCACCTTCCTGACCCCCCCCCCCCCCCGACAAAATGCCACCGACAAACTGTCACTGACCCAAATGTCCAGTGATCAATTGTCCGTGACCAAATGTCCAGTGATCAATTATCCATTACCCAATAGTCCAGTGATCAATTGTCGATGACCCAATTGTCCAGTGATCAATTGTCCATGACCCCGCACTGAAAATTCCGCACTGAACTGACAACCCCCTTTTTTCAAAATAATATTTCAATAGGATCGGGCTTTCATACCTCCCGGTTACATATACCAAGGTACGGGATGGTCTTCCATAGGTACGGACAGTAGGGCACTTAGACCTTTGATTAGACTTAGACCACCTTCCTGACCCCCCCCCCCCCCCCGACAAAATGCCACCGACAAACTGTCACTGACCCAAATGTCCAGTGATCAATTGTCCGTGACCAAATGTCCAGTGATCAATTATCCATTACCCAATAGTCCAGTGATCAATTGTCGATGACCCAATTGTCCAGTGATCAATTGTCCATGACCCCGCACTGAAAATTCCGCACTGAACTGACAACCCCCTTTTTTCAAAATAATATTTCAATAGGATCGGGCTTTCATACCTCCCGGTTACATATACCAAGGTACGGGATGGTCTTCCATAGGTACGGACAGTAGGGCACTTAGACCTTTGATTAGACTTAGACCACCTTCCTGACCCCCCCCCCCCCGACAAAATGCCACCGACAAACTGTCACTGACCCAAATGTCCAGTGATCAATTGTCCGTGACCAAATGTCCAGTGATCAATTATCCATTACCCAATAGTCCAGTGATCAATTGTCGATGACCCAATTGTCCAGTGATCAATTGTCCATGACCCCGCACTGAAAATTCCGCACTGAACTGACAACCCCCTTTTTTCAAAATAATATTTCAATAGGATCGGGCTTTCATACCTCCCGGTTACATATACCAAGGTACGGGATGGTCTTCCATAGGTACGGACAGTAGGGCACTTAGACCTTTGATTAGACTTAGACCACCTTCCTGACCCCCCCCCCCCCCCCCGACAAAATGCCACCGACAAACTGTCACTGACCCAAATGTCCAGTGATCAATTGTCCGTGACCAAATGTCCAGTGATCAATTATCCATTACCCAATAGTCCAGTGATCAATTGTCGATGACCCAATTGTCCAGTGATCAATTGTCCATGACCCCGCACTGAAAATTCCGCACTGAACTGACAACCCCCTTTTTTCAAAATAATATTTCAATAGGATCGGGCTTTCATACCTCCCGGTTACATATACCAAGGTACGGGATGGTCTTCCATAGGTACGGACAGTAGGGCACTTAGACCTTTGATTAGACTTAGACCACCTTCCTGACCCCCCCCCCCCCCCCCCGACAAAATGCCACCGACAAACTGTCACTGACCCAAATGTCCAGTGATCAATTGTCCGTGACCAAATGTCCAGTGATCAATTATCCATTACCCAATAGTCCAGTGATCAATTGTCGATGACCCAATTGTCCAGTGATCAATTGTCCATGACCCCGCACTGAAAATTCCGCACTGAACTGACAACCCCCTTTTTTCAAAATAATATTTCAATAGGATCGGGCTTTCATACCTCCCGGTTACATATACCAAGGTACGGGATGGTCTTCCATAGGTACGGACAGTAGGGCACTTAGACCTTTGATTAGACTTAGACCACCTTCCTGACCCCCCCCCCCCCCCCGACAAAATGCCACCGACAAACTGTCACTGACCCAAATGTCCAGTGATCAATTGTCCGTGACCAAATGTCCAGTGATCAATTATCCATTACCCAATAGTCCAGTGATCAATTGTCGATGACCCAATTGTCCAGTGATCAATTGTCCATGACCCCGCACTGAAAATTCCGCACTGAACTGACAACCCCCTTTTTTCAAAATAATATTTCAATAGGATCGGGCTTTCATACCTCCCGGTTACATATACCAAGGTACGGGATGGTCTTCCATAGGTACGGACAGTAGGGCACTTAGACCTTTGATTAGACTTAGACCACCTTCCTGACCCCCCCCCCCCCCGACAAAATGCCACCGACAAACTGTCACTGACCCAAATGTCCAGTGATCAATTGTCCGTGACCAAATGTCCAGTGATCAATTATCCATTACCCAATAGTCCAGTGATCAATTGTCGATGACCCAATTGTCCAGTGATCAATTGTCCATGACCCCGCACTGAAAATTCCGCACTGAACTGACAACCCCCTTTTTTCAAAATAATATTTCAATAGGATCGGGCTTTCATACCTCCCGGTTACATATACCAAGGTACGGGATGGTCTTCCATAGGTACGGACAGTAGGGCACTTAGACCTTTGATTAGACTTAGACCACCTTCCTGACCCCCCCCCCCCCCCCGACAAAATGCCACCGACAAACTGTCACTGACCCAAATGTCCAGTGATCAATTGTCCGTGACCAAATGTCCAGTGATCAATTATCCATTACCCAATAGTCCAGTGATCAATTGTCGATGACCCAATTGTCCAGTGATCAATTGTCCATGACCCCGCACTGAAAATTCCGCACTGAACTGACAACCCCCTTTTTTCAAAATAATATTTCAATAGGATCGGGCTTTCATACCTCCCGGTTACATATACCAAGGTACGGGATGGTCTTCCATAGGTACGGACAGTAGGGCACTTAGACCTTTGATTAGACTTAGACCACCTTCCTGACCCCCCCCCCCCCCCCGACAAAATGCCACCGACAAACTGTCACTGACCCAAATGTCCAGTGATCAATTGTCCGTGACCAAATGTCCAGTGATCAATTATCCATTACCCAATAGTCCAGTGATCAATTGTCGATGACCCAATTGTCCAGTGATCAATTGTCCATGACCCCGCACTGAAAATTCCGCACTGAACTGACAACCCCCTTTTTTCAAAATAATATTTCAATAGGATCGGGCTTTCATACCTCCCGGTTACATATACCAAGGTACGGGATGGTCTTCCATAGGTACGGACAGTAGGGCACTTAGACCTTTGATTAGACTTAGACCACCTTCCTGACCCCCCCCCCCCCCCCCGACAAAATGCCACCGACAAACTGTCACTGACCCAAATGTCCAGTGATCAATTGTCCGTGACCAAATGTCCAGTGATCAATTATCCATTACCCAATAGTCCAGTGATCAATTGTCGATGACCCAATTGTCCAGTGATCAATTGTCCATGACCCCGCACTGAAAATTCCGCACTGAACTGACAACCCCCTTTTTTCAAAATAATATTTCAATAGGATCGGGCTTTCATACCTCCCGGTTACATATACCAAGGTACGGGATGGTCTTCCATAGGTACGGACAGTAGGGCACTTAGACCTTTGATTAGACTTAGACCACCTTCCTTACCCCCCCCCCCCCCCCCCCGACAAAATGCCACCGACAAACTGTCACTGACCCAAATGTCCAGTGATCAATTGTCCGTGACCAAATGTCCAGTGATCAATTATCCATTACCCAATAGTCCAGTGATCAATTGTCGATGACCCAATTGTCCAGTGATCAATTGTCCATGACCCCGCACTGAAAATTCCGCACTGAACTGACAACCCCCTTTTTTCAAAATAATATTTCAATAGGATCGGGCTTTCATACCTCCCGGTTACATATACCAAGGTACGGGATGGTCTTCCATAGGTACGGACAGTAGGGCACTTAGACCTTTGATTAGACTTAGACCACCTTCCTGACCCCCCCCCCCCCCCCCCCGACAAAATGCCACCGACAAACTGTCACTGACCCAAATGTCCAGTGATCAATTGTCCGTGACCAAATGTCCAGTGATCAATTATCCATTACCCAATAGTCCAGTGATCAATTGTCGATGACCCAATTGTCCAGTGATCAATTGTCCATGACCCCCCACTGACAATTCCGGACTGAACTGACAACCCCCTTTTTTCAAAATATATTTCAATAGGATCGGGCTTTCATACCTCCCGGTTACATATACCAAGGTACGGGATGGTCTTCCATAGGTACGGACAGTAGGGCACTTAGACCTTTGATTAGACTTAGACCACCTTCCTGTGGCCCCCCCCCCCCCCCGACAAAATGCCACCGACAAACTGTCACTGACCCAAATGTCCAGTGATCAATTGTCCGTGACCAAATGTCCAGTGATCAATTATCCATTACCCAATAGTCCAGTGATCAATTGTCGATGACCCAATTGTCCAGTGATCAATTGTCCATGACCCCGCACTGAAAATTCCGCACTGAACTGACAACCCCCTTTTTTCAAAATAATATTTCAATAGGATCGGGCTTTCATACCTCCCGGTTACATATACCAAGTAACGGGATGTTCTTCAATAGGTACGTAAAGTAGGGCACTTAGACCTTTTATTATACTTAGACCACCTTCCTGACCCCCCCCCCCCCCCCGACAAAATGCCACCGACAAACTGTCACTGACCCAAATGTCCAGTGATCAATTGTCCGTGACCAAATGTCCAGTGATCAATTATCCATTACCCAATAGTCCATGATCAATTGTCGATGACCCAATTGTCCAGTGATCAATTGTCCATGACCCCGCACTGAAAATTCCGCACTGAACTGACAACCCCCTTTTTTCAAAATAATATTTCAATAGGATCGGGCTTTCATACCTCCCGGTTACATATACCAAGGTACGGGATGGTCTTCCATAGGTACGGACAGTAGGGCACTTAGACCTTTGATTAGACTTAGACCACCTTCCTGACCCCCCCCCCCCCCCCGACAAAATGCCACCGACAAACTGTCACTGACCCAAATGTCCAGTGATCAATTGTCCGTGACCAAATGTCCAGTGATCATTTATCCATTACCCAATAGTCCAGTGATCAATTGTCGATGACCCAATTGTCCAGTGATCAATTGTCCATGACCCCGCACTGAAAATTCCGCACTGAACTGACAACCCCCTTTTTTCAAAATAATATTTCAATAGGATCGGGCTTTCATACCTCCCGGTTACATATACCAAGGTACGGGATGGTCTTCCATAGGTACGGACAGTAGGGCACTTAGACCTTTGATTAGACTTAGACCACCTTCCTGACCCCCCCCCCCCCCCCCGACAAAATGCCACCGACAAACTGTCACTGACCCAAATGTCCAGTGATCAATTGTCCGTGACCAAATGTCCAGTGATCAATTATCCATTACCCAATAGTCCAGTGATCAATTGTCGATGACCCAATTGTCCAGTGATCAATTGTCCATGACCCCGCACTGAAATTCCGCACTGACTGACAACCCACCCCTTTTTTCAAAATAATATTTCAATAGGTTCGGGCTTTCATACCTCCCGGTTACATATACCAAGGTACGGGATGGTCTTCCATAGGTACGGACAGTAGGGCACTTAGACCTTTGATTAGACTTAGACCACCTTCCTGACCCCCCCCCCCCCCGACAAAATGCCACCGACAAACTGTCACTGACCCAAATGTCCAGTGATCAATTGTCCGTGACCAAATGTCCAGTGATCAATTATCCATTACCCAATAGTCCAGTGATCAATTGTCGATGACCCAATTGTCCAGTGATCAATTGTCCATGACCCCGCACTGAAAATTCCGCACTGAACTGACAACCCCCTTTTTTCAAAATAATATTTCAATAGGATCGGGCTTTCATACCTCCCGGTTACATATACCAAGGTACGGGATGGTCTTCCATAGGTACGGACAGTAGGGCACTTAGACCTTTGATTAGACTTAGACCACCTTCCTGACCCCCCCCCCCCCCGACAAAATGCCACCGACAAACTGTCACTGACCCAAATGTCCAGTGATCAATTGTCCGTGACCAAATGTCCAGTGATCAATTATCCATTACCCAATAGTCCAGTGATCAATTGTCGATGACCCAATTGTCCAGTGATCAATTGTCCATGACCCCAAAAGCAGCACTGAAAATTCCGCACTGAACTGACAACCCCCTTTTTTCAAAATAATATTTCAATAGGATCGGGCTTTCATACCTCCCGGTTACATATACCAAGGTACGGGATGGTCTTCCATAGGTACGGACAGTAGGGCACTTAGACCTTTGATTAGACTTAGACCACCTTCCTGACCCCCCCCCCCCCCGACAAAATGCCACCGACAAACTGTCACTGACCCAAATGTCCAGTGATCAATTGTCCGTGACCAAATGTCCAGTGATCAATTATCCATTACCCAATAGTCCAGTGATCAATTGTCGATGACCCAATTGTCCAGTGATCAATTGTCCATGACCCCGCACTGAAAATTCCGCACTGAACTGACAACCCCCTTTTTTCAAAATAATATTTCAATAGGATCGGGCTTTCATACCTCCCGGTTAAATATACCAAGGTCCGTATGGTCTTCCATAGGTACGGACAGTAGGGCACTTAGACCTTTGATTAGACTTCTACCCCCTTCCTGACCCCCCCCCCCACCCGACAAAATGCCACCGACAAACTGTCACTGACCCAAATGTCCAGTGATCAATTGTCCGTGACCAAATGTCCAGTGATCAATTATCCATTACCCAATAGTCCAGTGATCAATTGTCGATGACCCAATTGTCCAGTGATCAATTGTCCATGACCCCGCACTGAAAATTCCGCACTGAACAGACCAACCCCTTTTAAAAAAATAATATATCAATAGGATCGGGCTTTCATACCTCCCGGTTACATATCCAAGGTACGGGATGGTCTTCCATAGGTACGGACAGTAGGGCACTTAGACCTTTGATTAGACTTAGACCACCTTCCTGACCCCCCCCCCCCCCCCGACAAAATGCCACCGACAAACTGTCACTGACCCAAATGTCCAGTGATCAATTGTCCGTGACCAATGTCCAGTGATCAATTATCCATTACCCAATAGTCCAGTGATCAATTGTCGATGACCCAATTGTCCAGTGATCAATTGTCCATGACCCCGCACTGAAAATTCCGCACTGACTGACAACCCCCTTTTTTCAAAATAATATTTCAATAGGATCGGGCTTTCATACCTCCCGGTTGCCGGTGACATATACCAAGGTACGGGATGGTCTTCCATAGGTACGGACAGTAGGGCACTTAGACCTTTGATTAGACTTAGACCACCTTCCTGACCCCCCCCCCCCCCCCGACAAAATGCCACCGACAAACTGTCACTGACCCAAATGTCCAGTGATCAATTGTCCGTGACCAAATGTCCAGTGATCAATTATCCATTACCCAATAGTCCAGTGATCAATTGTCGATGACAAAATTGTCCAGTGATCAATTGTCCATGACCCCGCACTGAAAATTCCGCAATGAACTGACAACCCCATTTTTTCAAAATATTATTTCAATAGGATCGGGCTTCATACCTCCCGGTTACATATACCAAGGTACGGGATGGTCTTCCATAGGTACGGACAGTAGGGCACTTAGACCTTTGATTAGACTTAGACCACCTTCCTGACCCCCCCCCCCCCCCCGAGCACATTCCACCGACAAACTGTCACTGACCCAAATGTCCAGTGATCAATTGTCCGTGACCAAATGTCCAGTGATCAATTATCCATTACCCAATAGTCCAGTGATCAATTGTCGATGACCCAATTGTCCAGTGATCAATTGTCCATGACCGCGCACTGACGTTTCCGCAGTGAACTGACACCCCCTTTTTTTTCAAATAATATTTCAATAGGATCGGGCTTTCATACCTCCCGTTACATATACCAAGGTACGGGATGGTCTTCCATAGGTACGGACAGTAGGGCACTTAGACCTTTGATTAGACTTAGACCACCTTCCTGACCCCCCCCCCCCCCCGACAAAATGCCACCGACAAACTGTCACTGACCCAAATGTCCAGTGATCAATTGTCCGTGACCAAATGTCCAGTGATCAATTATCCATTACCCAATAGTCCAGTGATCAATTGTCGATGACCCAATTGTCCAGTGATCAATTGTCCATGACCCCGCACTGAAAATTCCGCACTGAACTGACAACCCCCTTTTTTCAAAATAATATTTCAATAGGATCGGGCTTTCATACCTCCCGGTTACATATACCAAGGTACGGGATGGTCTTCCATAGGTACGGACAGTAGGGCACTTAGACCTTTGATTAGACTTAGACCACCTTCCTGACCCCCCCCCCCCCCCCGACAAAATGCCACCGACAAACTGTCACTGACCCAAATGTCCAGTGATCAATTGTCCGTGACCAAATGTCCAGTGATCAATTATCCATTACCCAATAGTCCAGTGATCAATTGTCGATGACCCAATTGTCCAGTGATCAATTGTCCATGACCCCGCACTGAAAATTCCGCACTGAACTGACAACCCCCTTTTTTCAAAATAATATTTCAATAGGATCGGGCTTTCATACCTCCCGGTTACATATACCAAGGTACGGGATGGTCTTCCATAGGTACGGACAGTAGGGCACTTAGACCTTTGATTAGACTTAGACCACCTTCCTGACCCCCCCCCCCCCCCCGACAAAATGCCACCGACAAACTGTCACTGACCCAAATGTCCAGTGATCAATTGTCCGTGACCAAATGTCCAGTGATCAATTATCCATTACCCAATAGTCCAGTGATCAATTGTCGATGACCCAATTGTCCAGTGATCAATTGTCCATGACCCCGCACTGAAAATTCCGCACTGAACTGACAACCCCCTTTTTTCAAAATAATATTTCAATAGGATCGGGCTTTCATACCTCCCGGTTACATATACCAAGGTACGGGATGGTCTTCCATAGGTACGGACAGTAGGGCACTTAGACCTTTGATTAGACTTAGACCACCTTCCTGACCCCCCCCCCCCCCCCGACAAAATGCCACCGACAAACTGTCACTGACCCAAATGTCCAGTGATCAATTGTCCGTGACCAAATGTCCAGTGATCAATTAGCCCTTACCCCAGCGTCCAGTGATCAATTGTCGCTGACCCAATTGTCCAGGGCTCAATTGTCCATGACCCCGCACTGAAAATTCCGCACTGAACTGACAACCCCCATTGTTCAAAATACTATTTCAATAGGATCGGGCTTTCATACCTCCCGGTTACATATACCAAGGTACGGGATGGTCTTCCATAGGTACGGACAGTAGGGCACTTAGACCTTTGATTAGACTTAGACCACCTTCCTGACCCCCCCCCCCCCCCCCCGACGAGACCAAAATGCCACCGACAAACAGTCACTGACCCACATGTCCAGTGATCCAGTGTCCGTGCCCCAATGGCCAGGGATCAATTATCCATTACCCAATAGTCCAGTGATCAATTGTCGATGACCCAATTGTCCAGTGATCAATTGTCCATGACCCCCCACTCAAAATTCCGCACTGAACAGACAACCCCCTTTTTTAAAAATAAAATTTCAATAGGATCGGGCTTTCATACCTCCCGGTTACATATACCAAGGTACGGATGGTCTTCCATAGTACGGACAGTAGGCACTTAGACCTTTGATTAGACTTAGACCACCTTCCTGACCCCCCCCCCCCCCCGACAAAATGCCACCGACAAACTGTCACTGACCCAAATGTCCAGTGATCAATTGTCCGTGACCAATGTCCAGTGATCAATTATCCATTACCCAATAGTCCAGTGATCAATTGTCGATGACCCAATTGTCCAGTGATCAATTGTCCATGACCCCGCACTGAAAATTCCGCACTGAACTGACAACCCCCTTTTTTCAAAATAATATTTCAATAGGATCGGGGCTTTCATACCTCCCGGTTACATATACCAAGGTACGGGATGGTCTTCCATAGGTACGGACAGTAGGGCACTTAGACCTTTGATTAGACTTAGACCACCTTCCTGACCCCCCCCCCCCCCCCCGACAACCTGCCACCGACAAACTGTCACTGACCCAAATGTCCAGTGATCAATTGTCCGTGACCACATGTCCAGTGATCAATGATCCAGTCCCCAATAGTCCAGTGATCAATTGTCGATGACCCAATTGTCCAGTGATCAATTGTCCATGACCCCGCACTGAAATTCCGCACTGAACTGACAACCCCCTTTTTTTTCAAAATAATATTTCATAGGATCGGGCTTTCATACCTCCCGGTTACATATACCAAGGTACGGGATGGTCTTCCATAGGTACGGACAGTAGGGCACTTAGACCCTTTGATTAGACTTAGACCACCTTCCTGACCCCCCCCCCCCCCCCCCGACAAAATGCCACCGACAAACTGTCCACTGACCCAAATGTCCAGTGATCAATTGTCCGTGACCAAATGTCCAGTGATCAATTATCCATTACCCAATAGTCCAGTGATCATTGTCGATGACCCAATTGTCCAGTGATCACCTGGCCATGACCCCGCACTGAAAATTCCGCACTGAACTGACAACCCCCTTTTTTCAAAATAATATTTCAATAGGATCGGGCTTTCATACCTCCCTGTTACATATACCAAGGTACGGGATGGTCTTCCATAGGTACGGACAGTAGGGCACTTAGACCTTTGATTAGACTTAGACCAGCTTCCTGACCCCCCCCCCCCCCCCGACAAAATGCCACCGACAAACTGTCACTGACCCAAATGTCCAGTGATCATTGTCCGTGACCAATTGTCCAGTGATCAATTATCCATTACCCAATAGTCCAGTGATCAATTGTCGATGACCCAATTGTCCAGTGATCAATTGTCCATGACCCCGCACTGAAAATTCCGCACTGAACTTACACCCACTGTTTTTCATAATAATTTTTGCATAGGATCGGGCTTTCATACCTCCCGGTTACATATACCAAGGTACGGGATGGTCTTCCATAGGTACGGACAGTAGGGCACTTAGACCTTTGATTAGACTTAGACCACCTTCCCTACCCCCCCCCCCCCCCGACAAAATGCCACCGACAAACTGTCACTGACCCAAATGTCCAGTGATCAATTGTCCGTGACCAAATGTCCAGTGATCAATTATCCATTACCCAATAGTCCAGTGATCAATTGTCGATGACCCAATTGTCCAGTGATCAATTGTCCATGACCCCGCACTGAAAATTCCGCACTGAACTGACAACCCCCTTTTTTCAAAATAATATTTCAATAGGATCGGGCTTTCAAAACTCCAGTATACATATCCCAAGGTACGGGATGGTCTTCCATAGGTACG
This sequence comes from Meloidogyne arenaria, assembly GCA_036172955.1. Lineage (NCBI taxonomy): Eukaryota > Metazoa > Nematoda > Chromadorea > Rhabditida > Meloidogynidae > Meloidogyne > Meloidogyne arenaria. The sequence continues at coordinate 4,678,181 of JARQAB010000025.1, forward strand.
GACAGTAGGGCACGTCGACCGTGGATTAGACTTAGACCCCCGTCCGGCCCCCCCCCCCCCCCCGACAAACTGCCACCGACAAACTGTCACTGACCCAAATGTCCAGTGATCATTGGTCCGTGACCAAATGTCCAGTGATCAATTATCCATTACCCAATAGTCCAGTGATCAATTGTCGATGACCCAATTGTCCAGTGATCAATTGTCCATGACCCCGCACTGAAATTCCGCACTGAACTGACAACCCCCTTTTTTCAAATAATATTTCAATAGGATCGGGCTTTCATACCTCCCGGTTACATATACCAAGGTACGGGATGGTCTTCCATAGTACGGACAGTAGGGCACTTAGACCTTTGATTAGACTTAGACCACCTTCCTGACCCCCCCCCCCCCCGACAAATGCCACCGACAAACTGTCACTGACCCAAATGTCCGTGATCAATTGTCCGTGACCAAATGTCCAGTGATCAATTATCCATTACCCAATAGTCCAGTGATCAATTGTCGATGACCCAATTGTCCAGTGATCAATTGTCCATGACCCCGCACTGAAAATTCCGCACTGAACTGACAACCCCCTTTTTTCAAAATAATATTTCAATAGGATCGGGCTTTCATACCTCCCGGTTACATATACCAAGGTACGGGATGGTCTTCCATAGGTACGGACAGTAGGGCACTTAGACCTTTGATTAGACTTAGACCACCTTCCTGACCCCCCCCCCCCCGACAAAATGCCACCGACAAACTGTCACTGACCCAAATGTCCAGTGATCAATTGTCCGTGACCAAATGTCCAGTGATCAATTATCCATTACCCAATAGTCCAGTGTTCATTGTAAGTTGACCCAATTGTCCAGTGATCAATTGTCCATGACCCCGCACTGAAAATTCCGCACTGAACTGACAACCCCCTTTTTTCTTTTGATTTTTAGATTAGGATCGGGCTTTCATACCTCCCGGTTACATATACCAAGGTACGGGATGGTCTTCCATAGGTACGGACAGTAGGGCACTTAGACCTTTGATTAGACTTAGACCACCTTCCTGACCCCCCCCCCCCCCCGACAAAATGCCACCGACAACTGTCACTGACCCAAATGTCCAGTGATCATTGTCCGTGCCAAATGTCCAGTGATCAATTATCCATTACCCAATAGTACAGTGATCAATTGTCGATGACCCAATTGTCCAGTGATCAATTGTCCATGACCCCGCACTGAAAATTCCGCACTGAACTGACAACCCCCTTTTTTCAAAATAATATTTCAATAGGATCGGGCTTTCATACCTCCCGGTTACATATACCACGGTACGGGATGGTCTTCCATAGGTACGGACAGTAGGGCACTTAGACCTTTGATTAGACTTTGACCACCTTCCTGCCCCCCCCCCCCCCCCCGACAAAATGCCACCGACAAACTGTCACTGACCCAAATGTCCAGTGATCAATTGTCCGTGACCAAATGTCCAGTGATCAATTATCCATTACCCAATAGTCCAGTGATCAATTGTCGATGACCCAATTGTCCAGTGATCATTGTCCATGACCCCGCACTGAAAATTCCGCACTGAACTGACAACCCCCTTTTTCAAAATAATATTTCAATAGGATCGGGCTTTCATACCTCCCGGTTACATATACCAAGGTCCGGGCTGGTCTTCCATAGGTACGGACAGTAGGGCACTTAGACCTTTGATTAGACTTAGACCCCCTTCCTGACCCCCCCCCCCCCCCCGACAAATGCCACCGACAACTGTCACTGACCCAAATGTCCAGTGATCAATTGTCCTTGACCAATGTCCAGTGATCAATTATCCATTACCCAATAGTCCAGTGATCAATTGTCGATGACCCAATTGTCCAGTGATCAATTGTCCATGACCCCGCACTGAAATTCCGCACTGAACTGACAACCCCCTTTTTTCAAAATAATATTTCAATAGGATCGGGCTTTCATACCTCCCGGTTACATATACCAAGGTACGGGATGGTCTTCCATAGGTACGGACAGTAGGGCACTTAGACCTTTGATTAGACTTAGACCCCCTTCCTGACCCCCCCCCCCCCGACAAAATGCCACCGACAATCTGTCACTGACCCAAATGTCCAGTGATCAATTGTCCGTGACCAAATGTCCATGATCAATTATCCATTACCCAATAGTCCAGTGATCATTGTCGATGACCCAATTGTCCAGTGATCAATTGTCCTGACCCCGCCCTGAAACGTCCGCACGGAACTGACACCCGCCTGTTTTCAAAATAATATTTCAATAGGATCGGGCTTTCATACCTCCCGGTTACATATACCAGGTACGGGATGGTCTTCCATAGGTACGGACAGTAGGGCACTTAGACCTTTGATTAGACTTAGACCACCTTCCTGACCCCCCCCCCCCCCCGACAAAATGCCACCGACAAACTGTCACTGACCCAAATGTCCAGTGATCAATTGTCCGTGACCAAATGTCCAGTGATCAATTATCCATTACCCAATAGTCCAGTGATCATTGTCGATGACCCAATTGTCCAGTGATCAATTGTCCATGACCCCGCACTGAAAATTCCGCACTGAACTGACAACCCCCTTTTTTCAAAATAATATTTCAATGGATCGGGCTTTCATACCTCCCGTTACATATACCAAGTACGGGATGGTCTTCCATAGGTACGGACAGTAGGGCACTTAGACCTTTGATTAGACTTAGACCACCTTCCTGACCCCCCCCCCCCCCCCGACCCCGAGAAAATGCCACCGACAACCTGTCACTGACCCAAATGTCCAGTGATCAATTGTCCGTGACCAAATGTCCAGTGATCAATTATCCATTACCCAATAGTCCAGTGATCAATTGTCGATGACCCAATTGTCCAGTGATCAATTGTCCATGACCCCGCACTGAAAATTCCGCACTGAACTGACAACCCCCATTTTTTTTTTCAAAATAATATTTCAATAGGATCGGGCTTTCATACCTCCCGGTTACATATACCAAGGTACGGGATGGTCTTCCATAGGTACGGACAGTAGGGCACTTAGACCTTTGATTAGACTTAGACCACCTTCCTGACCCCCCCCCCCCCCCTGACAAAATGCCACCGACAAACTGTCACTGACCCAAATGTCCAGTGATCAATTGTCCGTGACCAAATGTCCAGTGATCAATTATCCATTACCCAATAGTCCAGTGATCAATTGTCGATGACCCAATTGTCCAGTGATCAATTGTCCATGACCCCGCACTGAAAATTCCGCACTGAACTGACACCCCCCTTTTTTCAATATTTTTTATCATTAGGATCGGGCTTTCATACCTCCCGGTTACATATACCAAGGTACGGGATGGTCTTCCATAGGTACGGACAGTAGGGCACTTAGACCTTTGATAGACTTAGACCACCTTCCTGACCCCCCCCCCCCCCCCGACAAAATGCCACCGACAAACTGTCACTGACCCAAATGTCCAGTGATCAATTGTCCGTGACCAAATGTCCAGTGATCAATTATCCATTACCCAATAGTCCGTGATCAATTGTCGATGACCCAATTGTCCAGTGATCAATTGTCCATGACCCGCACTGAAAATTCCGCACTGAACTGACAACCCCCTTTTTTTCTAAATAATATTTCAATAGGATCGGGCTTTCATACCTCCCGGTTACATATACCAAGGTACGGGATGGTCTTCCATATGTACGGACATTAGGGCAATTACACCTTTGTTTAGTTTTTGCACACCTGCCGTCACCACCCCCCACCCCGACAAAATGCCACCGACAAACTGTCACTGACCCAAATGTCCAGTGATCAATTGTCCGTGACCAATGTCCAGTGATCAATTATCCATTACCCAATAGTCCAGTGATCAATTGTCGATGACCCAATTGTCCAGTGATCAATTGTCCATGACCCCGCACTGAAAATTCCGCACTGAACTGACAACCCCCTTTTTTCAAAATAATATTTCAATAGGATCGGGCTTTCATACCTCCCGGTTACATATACCAAGGTACGGGATGGTCTTCCATAGTTACGGACTGTAGGGCACTTAGACCTTTTTTTAGACTTAGCCCACCTGCCTGCCCCCCCCCCCCCCCCGACACAATGCCACCGACAAACTGTCACTGACCCACATGTGCAGTTATCAATTTTCCGTCACCAATAGTCCAGTGAACAATTATCCATTACCCAATAGTCCAGTGATCAATTGTCGATGACCCAATTGTCCAGTGATCAATTGTCCATGACCGCGAACTGAAATTCCGCACTGAACTGACAACCCCCCTTTTTTTCAAAATAATTTTTCATAGGATCGGGCTTTCATACCTCCCGTTACATATACCAAGGTACGGGATGGTCTTCCATAGGTACGGACAGTAGGGCACTTAGACCTTTGATTAGACTTAGACCACCTTCTTCCCCCCCCCCCCCCCCCCCGACAAAATGCCACCGACAAACTGTCACTGACCCAAATGTCCAGTGATCAATTGTCCGTGACCAAATGTCCAGTGATCAATTATCCATTACCCATAGTCCAGTGATCAATTGTCGATGACCCATTGTCCAGTGATCAATTGTCCATGACCCCGCACTGAAATTCCGCACTGAACTGACAACCCCCTTTTTTCAAAATAATATTTCAATAGGATCGGGCTTTCATACCTCCCGGTTACATATACCAAGGTACGGGATGGTCTTCCATAGGTACGGACAGTAGGGCACTTAGACCTTTGATTAGACTTAGACCACCTTCCTGACCCCCCCCCCCCACCCCCCGACAAAATGCCACCGACAAACTGTCAATGACCCAAATTTCCAGTGATCAATTGTCCGTGACCAAATGTCCAGTGATCAATTATCCATTACCCTATAGTCCTGTGATCTATTTTCGTTGAACCAATTGTCCAGTGATCAATGTCCCATGACCCCGCACTGAAAATTCCGCACTGAACTGACAACCCCCTTTTTTCAAAATAATATTTCAATAGGATCGGGCTTTCATACCTCCCGGTTACATATACCAAAGGT